>OY757317.1:25822727-26278221 GCA_963583905.1 Stenurella melanura | reverse complement strand
GTGGTTTTTGAAACATATATACAACTATACAACTTAAACATCAAATTTTAAACTTTAAAAAGTTAGATGTGAGCATGGGTACATAGTAATTAAACATGGCCTTGCATTTAAATATGGAAAGTGATTTTGTGGTCTTAAATACACCTTGGTGACCTCTAGCTATTAAGGTCAATTTGATTCAAATCGAACAAAAAACAGAAGAATTATTGCGCTGTTGCAGTTTTAAGTGAGACACTGTATATTACGATTATTTCCTGAATAAGGACTTATGGAAAATCAAACAGGTATGTTGACAATTTCAAGTTTTATCTTATCAGAAGTAAACGTAGAACAATTTATATATAATTAATGCTAAATCTAGAGTCAGTCCTGTAATCTGTAAAATCTCTTAAAATTAATTTTTCAGCATCTGCAGCATCTGTTCTTACCTTTATGTTTGCGTCCACATAACTAAATAAAAAATACAATAAAACCACAACTCCTTTTGCCATACGTCAAGTTCAAAATGGCAACGAAAATAAAATAACTAACCCAAAAGAAATTAACACTTTAAACTTAAGACAAGTAAACGTAAATGTTCATTGAATCATTTTGTCAATGAATTATAATGACCAACAATCAATATTAACAATATAATTTATCCATATAAATATGTATATACCCTCTGACTATATGTAAATTTTCAGAAAGAATAAAGAAATGTAATTTTTATTAATGATGAGATATTATATACGTATTATCTTACTGTAATTCATCACATTATTGTATAAATGGCAGGTAATGCAAGAATTACAAAAATTTATTTTGATGAAAATGTTTACCCTTCTACATATACCCGCCACTATTGCTTAGGGAATGTTATGATTATCTATCCTTTTCTATGGCTATACGCTGTGACTATGCTGGAGCAAACAAGATATGTACTGAAGAGATATAGCTGTTATGTACCTAGACTTGTTCTTTGATCGGAAAGGAAAACTGTGAAATTTTATTCCATAATTTTTAGTTATTTTTCTGTACTTAGAAACCAAGGGCTGATAACTGTACCAAGTAGTTCCTTATCAATAGTCTCGAAGTCTAGTAAGGACTATGTCTAGATTAGGAGCCCTAAGGTACAAGGAGTACCACAACAGATCCATAGAGGTCGCAGTGTGCAAGGCGAATCGTCAACCCCCCAGCTGTAATAAAAAAAAAACCGCTGCCTAAGGAATCACTACTTCCACATCCAGATTATTCGTCCAAGTCACTTTAAAGGAAACATCTTGACTATATTTGCACTCTAGTATGTGGAAATTATTGGTCATAGAATTTTAATAATATTTGGGGTAGATGTCATAGAAAAGTTTGAGGAGTTGGTTTCTACCATATACGTTAAAAATTAAGTTTCTAGTTTACCGTACTTATTTTCCACTGTTTAAAAATGAATTATTATTTGTTTGCTTATAATTGTATTGAAACATTCTTTATAGGATTTTGCAAACAGCAGAAAATATAACTATCTATAAAAGAAAAACTTTGTGTAGAAATATTAATGAAATCTTTGCATTCTTTCGATAACCTGAATTCTGGTTATGCTAGCGAATTAAAATCCTAAAATGAATTTGTCTAATTTCTTATTTGACAATTCTCATTCTAACACTAGCATCCACACAGTCCCCTACGGCCATGCAGATTAAACTAGTATCCACATAACCCCCTACGATTATGAAGATTCAGTTAAAAATGAGAACAAAGACCTAAAATGAATTTATTTATCTACTTTGTCTTAAAAAAATTTTCATTCCAATGGATTACATTTTCATGAAATCTATCATTCTGTTTCCTGGAAATGCTTAGCCTTTGAAACGTTCTTCGCCCTTATTCTGGAGCTCATCAGAAAGACATAAAGCCATTCATAACGATGCTTAATGCAAAACCAAGACAATTTCTTTGAATAAGTGTGAAATGATTATATTTGACATTGACTGATAAAAACAACCTCACCTATCTATTAGCTAACTAGTATTGGAGCCTATATACTCTATGCATGTTTAAAAATGAATTATTATTTGTTTGCTTATAATTGTATTGAAACATTCTTTATAGGATTTTGCAAACAGCAGAAAAGATAACTATCTATAAAAGAAAAACTTTGTGTAGAAATATTAATGAAATCTTTGCATTCTTTCGATAACCTGAATTCTGGTTATGCTAGCAAATTAAAATCCTAAAATCCTATAAAGAATGTTTCAATACAATTATAAGCAAACAAATAATAATTCATTTTTAAACATGCATAGAGTATATAGGCTCCAATACTAGTTAGCTAATAGATAGGTGAGGTTGTTTTTATCAGTCAATGTCAAATATAATCATTTCACACTTCATTTTAGGTCTTTGTTCTCATTTTTAACTGAATCTTCATAATCGTAGGGGGTTATGTGGATACTAGTTTAATCTGCATGGCCGTAGGGGACTGTGTGGATGCTAGTGTTAGAATGAGAATTGTCAAATAAGAAATTAGACAAATTCATTTTAGGATTTTAATTTGCTAGCATAACCAGAATTCAGGTTATCGAAAGAATGCAAAGATTTCATTAATATTTCTACACAAAGTTTTTCTTTTATAGATAGTTATCTTTTCTGCTGTTTGCAAAATCCTATAAAGAATGTTTCAATACAATTATTTTCCACTATTTACAACCTACCACCTCAATGGAGTCATCTCAATCAGATGTCACTACAATACATACGTGTACTAACTTTCAAGTGAATATCTCAATTTGATGTTATCAATCCCATTAATAATGAAGCGGAGGTGGTAGAGTTTGAAAAATATTAGAAAGAAATCTGAGGCCTTGGTTTCTAGTATATACACCGAATCCCAAATTTCTGTAGTCTTACCAGCTTGCTTTACTTATTTTCCCCTATTTGCCCCTATTTAACCCCCAACCCTTCAACGGCATCATCTCAAATTATGATCTAGTTTCAGACGTCGTTATAATACATACGTGTACCAAATTTCAAATGAATATCTCAATTTTATTTTATCAACCCTTTTCATATTGGAGTAGGGGTGGTTGGGTTGAAAAATATTATTAAAAAATCTGACGCTTTGGCTTCTAGTACATACACCGAATTTCAAGTTTCTGTACTCTTACCAACTTGTTTTACTTATATTCCTCTATTTACCCCAAATTAACCCCCAACCCTTCAACGGAATCATCCCAAAATATAATCTAATTCTAGACATCGTTATAATACATACGTGTACGAAATTTCAAATGAATATCTCAACTTTATTTTATCAACCCCTTTAATGGGGTAGGGGTGGTGGGGGGTTGAAAAATATTATAAAAAAATCTGAGGCCTTAACTTCTAGTACATACACCGAATTTCAAGTTTCTGTACTCTTACAAGCTTGCTTTACTTATTTCCCCCTATTTACCCCTATTTAACCCCCAACCCTTCACCGGATTTCCTCAAAAAACAATCCAGTTCCAGATCTCGTTATAATATATACGTGTACAAAATTTCAGGTCAATATCTTAAACCGTTCCGGAGAAAGCGTGCGGACAAAAAAAGTTACAGACAGACCGACAGACCGACAGCCCGACAGACCGACAGACCGACAGACCGACAGACAGACAGAAAATTTTTTTTCGCTCAAATTTAAAATCTCGACGTTTCATGACATTCTAAACCTATTTCACGAATAAAAATTTTTGAAAATTTTTTTGCGATTACTATACTTCCAATCCACTACGTGGATGTGGAAGTAATACTTAGGCGAAACAATTTTTTTGCCAGATTTTTTCTGTTGTTTTTTTTTTATAATTTGTGGGGGCATGTATTATAATACATACCCAACAATATGAAAATATGATACAGCGTTGCAGAAATAATTTGGAATATATTAGTTTTCTATGAATCTATTAATGAATGTCATATTTTAATAATAAGAACAAAGGTGATTAGGCTTGCTGTAATTAATAATAGGGCCCTTATATTAATGAATTAATTTAGATTCCTAGGACGGATATTTAGTAATTAAATCATATCAATTCCAGCTAAACACAAACAGTAATAAACGAAAATATGAGCGGTATTGAAACACTTACCTAATTAAAACAGAGGGAGGGAATGAGCAGAAGAATAACTCTATACATAAGATAAATGACCAGCTCCTACTTAATCAAAATATACAGAATTCTAACAGGTTTTTTACTGTTACAGCTTTTATCAAATTAACGTGTCAGTTTGCTGTGTTTGTAACGGATCAATTAGATAACAACGAGCAAAAAAGTTGGTCGTTAATCCTGAAATCATAAGTCATTGTTCTGCGAGGCCGCCGTGCCGCGAGCCTCACGACCATCATTCTTATTAATAATCGTAAAAACTCTTGAAGTTTTTTCGGTGCAGATACTGTATATTGGAAATCAATGTGTACATAATTGTAAAGTGAACTAGTTCCAGAGACGGCCTCGGATGTTATTGAATTTAATTTGTTCTGAGGGCAATTTTATTTCTTGAATTTAGAACGCCGCGCACGTGTATTTACTATTATATCAAGCAGATGAAACCGCTGCCTAAGGAATCACTACGTCCACATCCATATTTCCCATCGAAATCTTATTAAAGAAAAAATAAAAGTATTTCTCGAGATATTTGCCCAAAGTTAATGACTCGTGTAAATTTTAGTACTAACTAGTAAATGTAATATATATGTAACTATTTAATAGTATTTACTTCTATTCCACTTATATATAAAATATAAGCGAAACTCTCACAATTTAATTGGACAGAAAATTCTTAAACTAAAATGTTATAATGTAGCTAATACAGCAACTAGTTAAATACAGCCTTAGGTGGTCCAAAAATCTACTTACAGAATAATTGTCACTGTGGCAACTAAAATTAAATAACACTGTACAATATAATAAATAAATATATTTTTTTAAACAGTGTTTTTCTATTCAAACTGAATTGTACTAAAAAGCAGAAAATTATTTTTATTCAGTGATTAAATTACAAAATGATGAAAAAGGAAACCACTAGACGCTCATAAGATATAATATATTACCATTAGCAACAATCAGCATTGTGATAAAATGTTATGAATAGTATGTTGTAATATAACAGCTACAGCAATACTTTATGAGCACCCAATGGTTTTATTTTTCATCGTCATTTTGTAAATTAATCACTGAATAAAAATTATTTTCTACTTTTTAGTACAATTCAGTTTTAAAAGCCATGTTTTCTTTTATTCAAACGCCATCATTTCATATACTTTTGTCAAATACTTTCAATTGGTACCCATATCAAGAGGGTTGTAAAGAAATAAGTGATCCGCCATTTTGTGTCGGCCGTCATATTGAATTTAGAATAACGTCACATAGCTTATTGTATTCTACTTGTCATACCCTTTCATTTAATACCCATGCCGAGGGGATTGTAAAAAATATGTTATCCGCCATTTTGTGCCGGTGGCCATATTGGATTTAGAATGGCATCACACGGATTGTTGTATTATACTTTATGTACTCTTTCATTTGATACCCATGCCGAAGGGATTGTAAAAAAATGTGTTATCCGCCATTTTGTGCCGGTGGCCATATTGGATTTAGAATGGCATCACACAGGTTGTTATATTATACTATATATTTACCCTTTCATTTGATACCCATGTCGAGAGGGTTGTCAAGAAAAAGGTAATCCGCCATTTTGTGTCGGCCGCAATATTAGATATAGAATAACGCCACACAACTTATTGCATTCTACTTCTCATACCTTTTCACTTGACACCCACGTCGAGGGAATTTTCAAGAAAAAGGTAATCTGCCATTTTGTGGTTGCCGCCATATTGGATCTACCATAATATTAAATGTACTATGTTGTATTGTCATCAGAATCAGAGTTGTGTGTAAAATTTTAGCATGATTGGAAATCGGGAAGTACTCAAAAATTCGATCACCGGATTTGAACATACATACATACATAGATACACACAACATTTCGAGCTAAAGAAAACCATTGAAAAATGTACTTAACGGTAAACCATCAAAATGTAAGAACAAGCTAATAACTAGAAAAGCCAAAACTTTAATAATAATAATAATAATAATAATAATAATAATAATAATAATAATAATAGAGCTAAAGTACAACGAGAAAATGACGAAGTACACCAACTTGAGACGCGAAATTCAAGAGATGTGGGAGCTGCAAACTGTAAAGGTGGTGCCGATCATAATCTCCTCCATGGGACTAATTCCGAAAACTTTAAAGGACGGTCTAAAGAACATAGGAATACCCTGGAATACCTACCGAACCATACAGAAGTCAGTCATCTTAGACGCCACAAACATAGTCCGGTCTTTCCTAGAGCAGTAGGGTCGAAGTCTAGATCTTGCTAATAATAGCCGATTTAGATTTTCTGAAACCAGAGAAATCTGAGAATAAAAAAAAAAAAAAATAATAATAATAATAATAATAATAACCTTGGACTCTCAAAAACCATTACCACAGTGGGACAGCGTGCAGTGCTACTGCAAACCTGTCACATTGTTCGTAAGGTTCTAAGCTAAATGGGAGGAGCTGAACTGCTTTTCCATTTCGCGATATAACCGCTACCAGCTCAGACTGAGAAATTATATGAAAATAATAATAATAATATTGGTATGAAGCCTACGCTACTCTCGGAACTTAAGACCATACCTGTCTGCCAGAAATCAGCAGAATGGCTGGCAGGCCAAATGCAGAAGGCGGTTATCCTGGGGTCCCTCCGCCTACTTAGGGCACACGATTCTGGTATTTATAGTCATTAACCCCACAGGTCGTGGGGAGTGGCTGTAATTATGGCCGGTGCAGCTACCGTGTGGTATCGGTCGGAAAACACGGAAGCCCTGTCCGGCAACGGATTAACCAAAAAAAATAATAATAATAATAATAATAAGGGGTGCAGAAATGCGGACCGACATCCTCCTCGCGGTGCACCCTGGGCAGAGAGGGGAAACCCTCTCTGGCGAATGTCGGACGTGGGTTCTCAGGACTAACCATCCTGGGGACTCAAGTCTCTGGTTTTCGACCAGCACAGAGATCAGGCTCCTCACAATCGACCCCAATCGGATAGGGGTCGGAGACATGTGGGAGGGGCCTTACCGGATGGTCTCAACGATGACGACCTGGCTATGTTACAAGGACGCTTTAGGTGGACAAGGGCACTACGGGACGATTTGCTAGACTGCTATGAGAGCAGCGAACCTGAGCGCAGGGGGTACATGGCGCGACTACACCGGTTGTGGTGCGATATGCACCCGGAGTATCGCGCCTTCTCTCAACAACATCTGAGAGATCAAGTATCCTTCCTACGTAGAACAGGTTATCAAAGGGCACCCCGTCAGCAGGAAGAACTGCTAGCCGCATTACCACCGCGGCAACCAGCTGCTGACGCAGAACATCCCCTGGAGTACGACCATGTCACCCTCAGGACGAGGGTTAACCTTAACACCAGGGTTAACCCAAAGCCACAAGACCTGGCAAGAATGGATTCGTTAATCGATGAGGAACTTCCAGAAGATGCCAACATATGGCAGATCAACAGTGCCGTGTACGCTGCCGTCAGACAACTCGTCCCCCAGCAACGCCTGGCAAGCGTGTTGGACAAGGTCGAGAAGACTAAGCGGCGCGTACAAAAAATCGAGGCAAAAATTAAGTCGGCGAGACAACACGCGTCTCGAATCCAGAGTGTGGTAGATTATATAACGGTAGCTAAGCCTTTTACGCCGAAAATCCGGCGTATAGTTGCCGGGTTAAGACGACGACACCACACTCTCAATCGGACAGTCCTGCAGACCATCAAGCAGCACTGTCTAGATAGGATTCGAACACTTAAGGTCATTAAAAAATCTTTGGTCAGACGAGCGCGGAGCATGGAACAAAACCATCTGTTCCAAACAAACCCCTCTCGTCTGCTCCAAGAGCCACAGCGTGTTGTCGAAAATCCGCCGTCTGTTGAGAATGTCGAAGCCTTCTGGAAAGGAATCTACGAGACTACGAGTCCATTTGACAATGACACTCCAGCGATAGCACACTTCGAGGCCCTCTGTCACAGACTTTTAGAAGGGCAAGACGAAGTGTGTCCGGCGATCAGTACGGAAGAAGTGCAACAGGCGCTTGTTGGCACAAAGAACTTCGCTGCCCCGGGCCCAGACGGCATAAACAACTGGTGGTGGAAGAAATTTCCTACCACTCACCGCCGTCTGGCTCGAGTTTTCAACTCGTGGCTGAACGAGGGGCAGCAGATTCCGGACTGGTTTGCCGAAGGGCGAACTATACTAATCCCCAAAAAGGGGGACCTGTCCAACCCGAAAAACTACAGACCGATCACTTGCCTCAATTCCTGCTACAAGTTATTTACACGTATCTTGTACGCCAGGACTTTGAGGTCAGTTGAGCCTGTATTCCTAGAGATACACGAGCAGCGAGGCAGTAAAAAGGTGTGGCAGGCTGCAAAGAGAACCTGTTGATAGACCGCTGTATTGCTCAGGATTCTGTGCAATACAAGCGTAATCTATCAATGTCGTGGATCGATTACCGTAAGGCATTCGATACAACATCACATGCATTATTGTTACACCTGCTCCAGTGCCTTGCGGTACCCGCACCAATAGTGAGATGCATCGAACAACTGATGCCACTCTGGAGAACCCGCTTCACCGTAACATCTGGTGCTCAGCGGATTTCGACAGAGCCGGTATCATTTAGGAGAGGAGTTTTCCAAGGCGACTCCCTCAGTCCTCTCCTATTCTGCATCTCACTGCTGCCGTTGTCTGTAGAACTACGTCAAACCCGCGGATACCAATGTGGATCACCCAGCAACCGGAGGCATAAGGTCACCCATTTATTCTATATGGATGACCTAAAACTGTATGCCTCCGGAGAGGGCGAACTCCAAAACTCTCTTAGGGTGGTCCAAGAGTACACGTGGGCTATTGGCATGGAATTTGGGTTGGACAAATGTGCAGGCGTCCACCTCAAGAGAGGACGATGCGGGCTATTCACTGAAGATGCGCAGCTGGCAGACGGAAGCATCCTAAGACATCTGGATGCCGGAGAGACCTACACGTACTTGGGTGTGCAACATCACATCCAGGACGTAAAACAAATTAAGGACACTCTCCGCGGCAAGTACAGACACCGACTTCGAAAGATTTGGTCTTCCGAACTTTCGGGAAAGAACAAGGTGTCTGCGACTAATATACTGGCCGTTCCGATTCTGCTCTACTCCTTTGGAGTAGTCAAGTGGACAGTAGATGAGCTGCGTCAATTGGATAGGGATACCCGCAAGATGATGCATATTCACAGAAGTATTCATCCTAGATCGTCCGTTCCTCGAGTGTACCTCCCACGTCAACGGGGGGGCAGAGGACTCTTGAGCCTGGAGTGCATGCATCGCAGAGTAGCGCTGAGTATGGCATGTAACATCTTGAGGAGCTCAGATCCACTCCTGCGGTTAGTGAGAGATCATGAAACCGTAGGAGTGGGCGGATTTTTATTTAAGGCAGCACGCAGGGCCGCAGATGATCTCGGTCTCGTTTTCGACTTCAGGCGAAGAGGCAGGCGAGGTGCTGATGCACAGTCAGTAACTGAGCTTCCGCCAAATCGCCTGACGACCCAAATCAAAGCTGCCGAACAGAGAAATCTGTTCAGGCAGCACGTCGATAGACCCATGCATGGAGTGTTCTACAACAACATAGAGACACTGGGTTTATTGACAAAGCTGACTTTCTCATTCCTGAGGTCAGTAGGGCTAAAGTCGGAGACCGAGGGATTCATTGTGGCCTGCCAAGATGGTGTTATTAACACCTTGGTCTACCGCAGTCGTGTTATGGGTGTAGAGGTCCCCGACCTAAATTGTAGGACCTGCCATCAGGCGCCGGAGTCGCTCATGCATTTACTAGCTGCATGTCCAATTTACGCGACTTCGGCTTACATCCACAGACATAACACGGCTTTACGAGTGCTGTATTACCATCTTCGGCACTCGTACAAGGTAGACCAAATACCAGTGCTGCCTTATGTTTCCGGAGAGATCGAGTCCGTTGTCGAGAACGAGAAGTGCCGAATTTATTGGAACTACTCGTTCCCGACCGTCAGGCTGATTCAAGCCAACAAGCCTGACATAGTCCTCCTCGACCACCAGATCAAGGTGATGTATGTCATCGAGTTCTCGGCACCTGCCGAGACAAACATCACCTTGAAGGAGGAGGAGAAACGGACCAAATACCGAGATCACCAGTATGAGCTCCGAGCGCTATACCCAGACTACTCGGTCAGGATGGTCGTCCTGATAGTCGGCGTTCTCGGTGGGATGAGGCCTACGCTGCTCTCAGCATTGAAGACCATACCGGCCTGCCAAAAATCAGCCGAATGGTTGGCAGGCCAAATGCAGAAGGCAGTCGTCTTAGGGTCCCTGCGTCTACTTAGGGCACACGATTCTGGAATCTACAACCACTAACCCTGCGGGATGTGGGGAGTGGTTGTAGATAATTCGCTGGCGCTTCCCTTGTGAGAATATCGGAGACACGGGAGAACTGTCCAGCATCGCTAACGCGAAAAAAAAAAAAAAATAATAATAATAATAATACTCTGTATATAAGTAGACATGCATTACATGTATATAAAAAACTTCACAGTAAAATAAAATAAAATAATGATTTTCAATAATTAGATGAGAACCTATTTGTCACAAGATTTTATTAACGTAGGAACGGAGATCTGCCAACAAAAGAATATATTGATAACCTAGTCATCATAAAATTTATGTAAATGTAATAGTTATAAAATACTAAAATACGCCTTAAAAAGAATAGAGTAAGAAAAATATGACATGCAAAAAAATTATATAATACAGTGATACAGTATTTGTCACCAGTGTTAAAGGTAATAATAATAAATTATTGCAGACTGTAAATTGCTTTTCGTACAGTATTTTTTTTTTATTTAAACAATTTTAAACCAACTATTTTTTCAAATAGTTAGGGAGATAACTGTATATCTTAATAGGCATAACTGTCACACCATTGCTAGCAGCAAAGAGATTCCATTTAGGCACTAAATTTCATTCATTTGTCTTAAGCTGTATTGTAAATTTCCATCGGAAAACTAGATAAACCAATTAATATTAGTCTCAACAAACGAACAACATGATAAAACATATAAAGCTGGCAGCGTGAAGCAAAACAAACAAATCTTTCCATGAATGGGTAGAACGTTTGAACAACATAGTCCTAATTATTTTTTTGTATGATGAATGAATGGATGAATGAATGATGTATGATGTTAAGTCTTCAATAAGTTCAAACCAGTTGAAATTACTATCGATAATTATACATAATAGTTTTACAGATAAATTATTGATTTTTACTAATAAGCTGTAATCAAGAGTGTTATTAGCAAACAACAACATTTCAGTTTTTGTCCCATTAAGTTTTAGTCCTTTGTTGCAATAGCTATTCATTAGTGAGGTGCAGTTGTTTGCATTACTTGATAACTCATGTACATTGTCTGCCGTTGATGCAACCGCCACATCATCAGCAAATTGAGTAAAATGGGAGACATCCGTTGCATTTAAGTGGGCTTTGTAAATCATTTATAAAAATAAGAAAGGGAAAAAGACCTAAGGTGCTACCTTGAGGAACTCCCGTTGACACCAGCTCAGCATCTGATTGATACGATATTTTACCGGCTTTTAGTTTGACTTTCTGAGGACGTTGACTTATGCAGGATCTAATTCAAGAGTTAGGTACTCCTCTTATACCATTGGCGCATATATGATTAAGTAGCAATTCATTATTTACCGTATCATTATTAAAGATTATGGATTCTACGGAATAATAAATGGCCAAAATTCAACTCTTAAATTTCATAAATTAAATATAAGGTTTAAGCGGTGCAGTGGTTCAGTGCTTACAGTGTTAGGATTGAGACTACGGGGCACGGTTTGCATCCTGGTCAGAATATGGATATTTAGTGCCATTATTGATGTCTTATCGAGACGGTGACAGTAGGCTGGACCGCAGATGAGTGACACAACAAGGCTAGCCACTGTTATCTATTCTGAGTTCACTAGCCACAGATAAAATATCGCAGGGAGCAACTGTTGCCTGTCATGTCCTACAGCTATAAACACTTGGTCAAATCACGTGGAAAACTCCTCATAGCAAAGAGTCCTCAGCAGTTTTAGACTTATTTATCTATGTTTTATAGTGCCTGTAGTCCCAGCGTCACTACATAACATTTGAATTGTGGTGATTTAAGTATTTAAGTTTCTACAGTTGCACTTGTAATATTTATACCTACGTCGTTGTCCACTAGATTAATCGCAAGTCTAACACATGTAACACAATTCCAAGAAAGCATCTAAAAGTTATCAGCAGCAGAACTTAATATTAGAGATATGTTTCATGTGTTTAATTGATTTATTCGTAAATTATTCTCAACATGTAGTACTCGTGGTTTTAAATGTTATCTACCTATACATTTTCTCGAGTTGAGTTGCTAGAAGGAATATAATTTTTATGTATTGGCAGTTTACTATCATTAAGTCTCTTATGCAAAAGCGGTAGGAATACCGCATTGACCGGTTTTCTATACTTTGCTTTATGACCTTGTGCCCAAAAGAACATTTGTGATCCAATTCACATTCTGAATCAGTCAGTAATTACTCAAAAACTGTTGTTCAAACAAGTCGAAAGTAAGAACGAGAACGAATAAGGTGATTATTCAGATCTTTGGAAACTAAAAAGAATTATTTGTTCCTCTTTAGCTCTTTTTAAGTTGGTAGGGTTACAAAACGACAAGAAAGTCATAATTGAGGAGAACACATACTAACAATTATACATCAAGACTGATGATTAAGAAGATGCCTAGATTATTAGAAGAAAGTAAACCTTTAGGATCTCAGTGAATTAAATTAAGACAGATCATTGCCAGTTGGAAGACTGGAACATCTTATTATGCTATCAGTATCACAATAACGTGTGTAGATTCACTTAGATTGTTCGTATCATATTCCTGTTGCAATTGCAGGAAAATAACCTCCATCACCATGTAATTTGGTAGCATGCTCGACCACAGATTATTTAAAGGAAGCTACACGTAGTACATCCCTCTTAAACCCTGAAGGCCTGTGAGTTGAAGACAAGAAACACACACCTAGTATCCGATTATTTGTTTTTCCGAAGAAATTATAGCGCCATGACCGAGAGTTGAACTACGGTCTTCAGGAAGAGGGCCAAATATATTTGTATCTCGACCGCGCAGTCATACACAGTGACAATTAAGTTAAACTATGATCCGTATTTGGGATCTTAGTCTAAGAAAGATTTTTAGAATTTGGATTACTCATACATCGGAAAATAAATTGAAGCAACTTTTAGGCCACCCAAAAGATAAAATTAAATCAGTTGAAAGGATTTACGACATTAGTTTGAAGTATTGTCTATATTAGCCAAACAAGAAGTTCAATTATGGCAAGTTTCAAAGAACATATGGAAAATTGGAAAAGCAAAAAGTAATAAACGGTTGCATGCATTTAGAAACTTAGAAATAACAAAAATAGCATGGGACAAATGGTTCGCTTACATCAAGGAACTGGTAAATAACAAACGCGGAGCTCGTCGCCGATGGCACCTAACTAATATAACCTTGCCTTTTAGTTATATTAAATCCGCAATCATAATTATAATTAAAAATAGAACATAAGACATCGGGGGGCAGATTATCCTTGATAGTTTGGCTTAATATTGGTTATCACTTACCTTGGCAAATACTTAAAAACAGGAAATTACCAAAAAATAAATACACCTCTACAAGGCCCAACAATAAAACGATAGTCACCTTATTTTTAGTTACTGGAAATCAAATAATAAACAATTTTTGCTCACTTTACACTATGAATTGGCCCGGCAAAATAAGGAAACACCGAGCTAGCCCAGTTTAAATGAGCTCTAGCTTAATGAAATTAAGCAACTACTAAAACAAATAATGTATTAACATTCGGAGTTACAAAAACAAACAAAACACTCTAGTCAAAAATGGTATCAATCACAGAGATGAATCGATACAATATTTTGTATCGCCCGGCCTGAGCTCTATGACCGTTATAAGAAAACTCTCAAAAGGTTTCACAACCGAATGCCCAAATTGGGGACACATACAAAAAGCCTTCGACGCGTAACGGTTTTTCTATGGTTTCTGGACAACCTTAAATATTGCTAGCGGGCACACACTAATTAAGCCACTATGTATGCCTCTTGGGGATCAAAATTGTCAACAAATCGCGTCAATGCGGCCAATGTCTACGACTAACATGAAAGCGATCAAATTGTCTACCGATCTCACTCGGGAAGGAAAAATAAATCGCAATACCAGTTCCTGAACGGCATTAAAAATATTGTGTCTCCACGAGCGTAGCCTTGAGCATCTAGTACATAAAATAAAAAACTTTCAGTTTCATTCCTGGACACATCAAGGTCAATGAACGTATGGCACTCAACAAAAATGAACGTACAAACTACAAACCAGGTACTTAAAATCACCAATAATCATGGATGTCATCAAAGCAACTAATTCAGATTAATCACGCAATTTGCTGCTATTTAATACAAATTAATTCTGTCATTTAATTGACTATTAAATATTTGCACTTTGTGATTTACACATTACTCTGATGCACAATTTAACATAAAGCCTTGCTGTAATAATGGACAATGTTACAATATAACACAGAAGATATAAACTAAAATAACTACTTTGCTGATTCTATTCGCAGTTACTATTCACTATATACAGATATTCACAAATATATGGCGGCTTCTTAACTCTTACGGCCTACCGGCCAACCGCCTATTTTTCTACCTGTCTCGCCTTGTTGCCGACTAGGCGTAGGAATATGCCCGCTTACTATTGGCTAAACTTGGTTGTACAAGCTACCACGCTAATGGTCAAGCATTTGTCATGACTAACCGATAAAATTTAAACGCGTATAATGCTAAAATCAATATCTTATAATTTAAATTTAAATTGTAAGAGAATCGCTTTATCGCTATGACACACATTTACAAATTAACTCATATTGTGTCTCAAAACATGAGCGTTACATTAAAAGCTTGATAGATAAGGCACATCTAAATATATTAACGCGCAACCTAATTTCGACTATACAGGTAGCAAGAACGAAACACTTAATTTATATATCACCAATATTTCTCCTGGAGACCACTCGCTATGGAAAGCTACAAAGAATTTTAAAAGACCGATAGGTGCTATCCCACCAATATATATAAATATAAATCCGATAGAGCCTGGGCAAGATCAGGTGTCGAAAAGGCAAACGTTTGGAAAATAGCTTGCCAGCATGTACATCACACCCCAAGTCAACAACAATGACGATGCCGATATTGAAAACTACTTGAACTCTCCATGCTAATTATCATCTCCAATAAAACCTTTCTCACCAGCAGAAATTCACGAGGAAATTGGACTACTTAATTCTCATAACGCACCAGGATATAACCTCATGATTGCAGAAATATTAAAGAACTTTCCAAGAAAAGTAGTTGTACTAATAACAAACATGTATAATAGCATTCAGCGCTTATGTTACTTTCCGATTCAGTGGAAATATGCAAAAATCATTATGATCGCAAAGCCTGGAAAGCTGCCAACAGAAACCAACTCATACAGACCAATCAAAGTATTCGAACGACTGATTCTCAACAGAATAGAAGAGACAGTGCCCATTACTAATTTAATCCTTAAGCACTAGTTGGTATTCAGACATAGTCACTCCACCATCCAGCAATGTCACAGAATCGTAAACAAAATCAAACAATGTGTGGAAGAAAAGAAAATGTGTGCTTCAGTCTTTCTTGGCATACAACAAGCGTTTGGTAAAGTATGGCACCAGGAACTATTATATAAATTGAAAATGCAACTTGTTGATTAACTATTCCTAATTTTAAAATTTTTCGTATGTGGTCGTTACTTTCAAGTACCACAGCGCAATTTTCTAGGACTCTTTTTGTATTTAATGTTCACACCAGACGTTCCAGTAACAAATGACACACTAATGGCAACATTCGCGGATGATACTGCAATTCTGTCATCACATTCTGGTCCAGTATGAGCATCCGAAAAATTACAAAATCTCTTCAACCTATTACCAAACCGGCTCGAATACTGGAACATCAAATTCAATACTAATAAATCCTCACAAATAACCTTTACTACAAAAACAGAAACTTGTCCGCAATTGAGAATAAACGACGCCACCATACCAGTGAAATATATCTCGGGCTCCATTTAGATTAACAATTAATTTGAAGAACACACATCAACATGAAAAGACGTCAACTAAATCTAAAAGTAAAAAACATAAACTGGTTAATAAATAAAAAGTCACAGTCGAAAATAAATTAATTATATACAAGACCATGTTACCACCAGTGTGGACATACGGTATAGAAATATGGGGTTGTAGCAAACCTTCCAATACTAAGATACTCCAGACATACCAATCAAAAACTCTGAAAATGATAGCAGGTGCCCTGTGGTACGTCTCAGACTAAACACTACACAACGATCTCAACATTCCATTCATTATGGATATCATAGCATCATATTCAATAAAACACCGGACGGTGCCTGATTTACGTCGAACTCTTCCAAACTATTTACTTATTACTTCTTTGAAGTAGATTGTAAATTTGCAGCAAGCAAAAAAAAAACGAATGGTAGCATTTGGTTATTAGGACACAGTTTATTGACCCTTAACAAAACTATAGGTAGATATGACAAGATAGGTTCAATTTGTTAAACCACGATATTACTTCAGTATGAATAACACTGTTTAAAGTTGTGTTCAAGTTTTAATAAACTCCTGATGATGACAACGTGGTTGGCAAAACGCTTCCCAAACGTTAGTATTAGAATGTTCTGTTGAAGTGTTTGTGGAATCTACTTGAGGAAAGGATATTTTATCATCAATTTAAGGTAAAAACGCACACTTATAAGTGGAGTGAATAGGCAATAAGTTATCTGAGCAATAAATGGTCAATCTCTGTCTAATAATTTTCTTTACAATCTCTGATAATCTTGCCATGCGTTGTACACTTTGCAATTATTTGTTGGTAAAAATATCTCTTGCACTTGGTTTAATGGCATTCAAAAGAGCTGAGTCACTATTCAACGATACAAAGGAGATGCAGACAATATTAAATCAGGTATTTCCTCATATTGTGTTCTTACATATCGCCCTGGTTCAAGGTAATATAAAAGAACCGGTCCTGCATGAGGGCCAAAATCAATGACCTATCACAAATTATTGGTTGCAATGCCGCACAGTTGGTGTTGCGTCACTTCATTATAAATCGTGATTCTCCGCTTAGGTTACTACCTGCTTTGCTCTCTACAGAGTATCAACACCAACACTGCGCACGCTATAACAATTTATTATTTAGCGTAGCTAAATATACTGTTATTTATTTGTCGAACTCGAAACATATATTATTTATTTATAGCACGAAATACATAGCTGAGTCAATAAAATCATTGAACGCGATGTTGCCTGCACCGAAGCAATCTAGTAAAAAATAAATTGGCTTCTGCTAATTTGGTATATTGATATGTTTCGTGATATTTATGTGGATATCAAATTTTAAACACCTGAAAATTAACGTTAAATATTTATTGTATCACCTGTACCTGTTACGAAATAATGTGTAAAATGTATACCAAAGTATTGCATTATTTTTTGTTTGCTTGATTGATTGATTAGCCAGAGTATGGTAGGCATTGTTGCCGCTTCCGGGATATCGAATCTGGAGATTCTTATATGTTACGATCTAAAAATCAAAAATCGTAATCGTACCTAAGGCACATGACATGAGGCCCCTAGGTATTACAAATCCTAGAGTACAGTGAGATAGGGGTGACAATAAAAAGATCTTCTAAGGAGAGAACAGTATTTATTAAACAATAATAATTATTATTAATTATATAGGTACAGCACACACAACACGTACAGTGTACATTAAATGGAAAATAAAAGAAAATATATATATATAGCAATTAGTATTACATGAGAAAAAAAAATTCGGTGCAATTTAATTTATTAAAACAGTATCAATAATTGAGAGAAAAAGAATTAAATGTTAAATAGCTAGATTGTTCCATAAATAATTTAACTACACTATCATATCTACGCTACGACTGACGTCAAATATTGTTAGGTAGATAAAAAAAATTCTAGCGACTATGATTCGCTAGCGATACTACAATTTTTAATAATGAGTCACTTAACTTTGTGGAGTCGGTGCTACCAGGTGCTCCGGATCAGGAATAGGTCCCAACGATGCCTCGAAGTAGATCTCCCAGGTAGTGGTATAATTTTCCAGAAAATATCTTGTTATAACAGTTAACTAAATGCCTTGTAAATTATTTTCCTCCAATCAAGATCGATGTACAATGTGGTATTTCACAAAATTAAACCATGTGGTAAAATTAAGTTTGTCCAAAAATTACTAGTACAAAATCCTATTGTTCCCAGTCAAATATGTTTGTGGAAATCTATCGTCCAGTATAACTTTCGTCCAGTAGAAAAACTATGACCTCGTGTAAAACTTTGGCCCAGCAAAAACTTTGGCCCAGCAAAAACCTTGGCCCAGCAAAAACGTCTACGATAGAAATTAATATAAATTAGCATGGTTTATAACCTTCAAGAAATTAGCATATGGCTTGAAAATTTTGTAAAGTCTTAACACGTGGTTAAATAGTATGAACTTACCCAGATGTATTCTGGACGTTGATTTAACTTATAAATCCGATTTCAATCTAATCGACTGGTTGAAATATTACTAGCATCACACACGGTGAAATAAATTATAATCCGACATTAAATTATCGATAAGCACAAGAATGGCTTCTGACTTAAAAAAACACCAAGTTACTTTCGCCTTAACTTTCAGGAAACCAAAAAGAACGACTTTAATTCATCAACTATTTATAGCCTTATGATTATAGAAAAACTAATTCGCTGCGTGCGGCTATCTACATTCGCGTTGCCAACCTAAAAACTCTTATACTGGACATAGAAATAAATTGTTCCTTTTGACCTACTAGATTTGTGAATTTATTGTACATGGAACCTTGTATTAAGCTTATTTAATTAAATAAATGTGTTTATTGTTGTTTATGGTTTGAAATACATTTAATTTTTATTTAAAACTTTTAGAAAGAGATGACTTTCATAAATTAATCAATCGGTACTATTCACGTCATCTGTTGATAGACTAGCTAACCTATTTAACTCTAATACTTTTGTACGAACAAGAGTGTAACGTGGGAAGTCTACCTACCGGCTCTTTCACCCTTTTAGAGTGTAACAACCGCCGCATCGGCTGCATAGAGGGCGCTGGTGACAGCTTAAAATAAAATATCGAGTACAGAGTACCATCCAAATAAAAGTACTCGCGAGTACTTGTTACTGAGCACTTTTGGTTACTCAGTACAATTACGAGTACAATTTACTCGAGTATTGCCCAGCTCCTCTGGAAGCATCAGTAAGTGGTGTGTTCTCGTTTCAACGTCCTGCATTAGTGTGTTCATCCTATTTGTTTTTCAAGATTTATGTTAACTTGCTGAATGAGATTTTTTATATTACTGTTATAGATTTCGAGGTAAAAGACCTTTTTACAGCGGGTTATGAGAAAGAGGCCTGATAGAATATTTTGCATACCCTGTAAATTGGTTTGTTTTTGTGGTAATTAGTTTCGATTGCCGTTTTTCAATTCCGGATACATTTATATTTTATTGCCTATGTTTAATACATTTTCAATTTTAATTTTAACTTTTTTCGATTTAATAAAGAAATAAACTAATACACTAATAAACTAATAATATTAATTAGATCTGATCTTTTCGTCCACAGCTGGTACGTTTATATTGATTTACAAACACATATTGCTCATACCAATGACAATGCACTTGAAACAGTCCCAGGTATAAATGAATGGGTCAGTCTGTTTACGTCTACGTAGATAAATTATAAAACATTTCAATGTTAGAAATTGTAATAAAACTAGTACTTTAGAAAGAGAACAATATATTCCGCGAAGTGAAGAAATAATACAATTTGAATAGAAAATATTAATACATGCGTTCGGTTTGTTAGTTTGGAACCAAGTGTCCTCATTCCTATTCCTTCCGTCAAAACCCCTCGGCTCCGTTGACATCATCGAACGTGCCTTTTCCATAAACATATCTAATGGTGCCTGGCATTGTTCGAGTACTGCCGATTCTTTAACACGGCCTTTCCTGACTACCAGCGTCCTCGCTTGGGCATGACGATTGGAACAAGGTGGTTGTACTTTTCTACAAAAGAGAGCACAAAAATATTAAGTTACTCATAATTATTGTCTTGTGATTATTTTCATTCATGTGGAAGTCCTCATGCATGATTCCACTTGAATCAAAATTGTGATGGCTACCTAACTACTTAACACTAACTTAATTATGGTACCTAACACGGCCCATGTGGAAATACAGATCCACAAGACAACCGACTCACGTTCAGGTCCGCGGACTCCAACTGATCAGGTCGTCGAGCCCCCTTAAACCTACAGACACTCTATTTGCCTGATCAGGACAAACATGGTCTCACACCTTGCAGAACTTAATCAGACCAAAGTTTACACATTACCACCTTGCAAGACTTAACCAGACCAAGGTGCCTACCTTACTCGACAAACCAGATCAAGGTATCCAGCTGGACAGACCAGACCATTTTCCTCACCTTACTGGATAAACGAGACCAAGGCATTTTATTATTTTTTTAAATCACCATTAATGAAATTAATCCATTGCATCATATTTTTGAACCACTACTCCACAGTAGGGAACTTGCGACCTTTGCATTCTTTTTATGTCATTAACCTCATATTGCTTGTGCTCTACAATATTTGTGACCATAAATTTGCCCATTTAATACTACCAATATTTTTCCACCAATCGTCATACAGGTTATTAGCTCCCATCCTTTCCAAAGAGCATTCGATTATACCTCTCAACTTGCCAATTTCCTCTAGGCAACCCAACGCCGTTTAAATGATGAGTCGCACCTATTTCCTTAACAAAATTTTGAAACCGAAAGGGCGAATAAGCTTTGTTGTCGATCTGAAATGATTCGACGGGGAACACCAAATATTTTAATTATAGCCATATCTGAAACGTATTTCGTTTTTGTCTTTTGACCAGGTAGACTGCTAATAATTTTGTGAATGTATTAGAAATAGCAATTGATTGAATATTCACCTCTACGAGTCTATATAAAGGGACCAAGAGGATCAATATGTTTGTTAATCAAATGGTTTTAGAAATTCAATTTAAATAATCAGGTTTTATTTTACCAGCTGGAGTTTTAAAATACAAACAGCTAAGGCAATTCTTTACATATTTTGGTACAAATCATCTCATATCAGCGAATCAATATTTTCTAGCTAGCAGATCATTTTTCAAAACTGCGAATTATCCTGTCATCATGCAAGTGCAGGAAATTTGGAAACGTGCCGATTTTGGTACCGATTACTGGTTAATAGTATAGTTAATTTCATAAGTTTTTGAATTATTAAATTTAAAAATATAACAAATAAATTCTTGTCAAAGATACACACACATTTGCGTTTTTCTCAAAAACTGCCAATTTCAGACAAATTACAACCTTAGAATAAAAATATTTAATATTGAATTAGACATGTCACGGAAGAGCAGGTGGTATGTCACCTGAACTTCGCATAATGTACAAACTCTGTTTATTTAATAAAGTCATTTATTATTATTATTATTATTAGGTCAAGTTCAAACAACTGGGTGCTTAGGAGAAATTTAATTTAATAATTTTTAAAGACCTGATCTAACACTCTTATTTATCATTATCCATTCTGTAAAATTTTGCCCGGTAAGTAGCAACTAGACTATCAAAGTCACTGCACTGCTTGCAGTAACACAGTGCTGCTGAAATTCGGTCTTTTCCTGTTATATTAATGAAAATAAAAATGAAATGTATAATGACAAGTGAATGCAATTTATAATACCATCGGGTAAAAATATTTGGTAAACATACACATCATTAAAAATAATGCCAAATGCTTAACAACAAATAGATAGGAACATCTTAATAAAACTTTTGGTTCCCATATTTTATAAAATTTATTATACTAATGTAATGTACACCGGCTGCAGATGAAACGATTTGTTTATTGATATTCGCTAGACAATTTCTCCGTATATGACCTCAACTGTAATACTAATAACATTTAGGGCCTCTCCATTGTAGCTGACTACTTGATTTGTTTGAATTAATACTTTGATTAGGCAATCCTATATTAAAACAAAATACCTATTTTAAAATGCTTTGCTTAAAGTGCCGGATTCGTAATATCTGCTGTTTCAACAAAGAATTGAATGTGTGGGTTATCAATTCCTCCCACAATTAAACTTTATTAGAGGACAATGCATTCTATGAATTAAGGTACCAGGTTAGGGTGAAACAATTCGAAAATGATCAACAAAAACTAAATTTAAAGCAATAAACTATATTGTGTTTGGTAGTTGACAAGCTACTAATACCACGTAGATCTTTTCTATGAATCAGCAACAGCCCATGTTTACATTTCAATGGTGCCCCATCACCGATCCATAACCTAAACAACATTACTTCCAACGACTGTTGTATTTTAATATAACAACTTATAACAAAGAATAGATTTCTAAAACATATTCTTAGAGAGCTTTGGAAAACCTTAGTTTACATTGCAACAACAAGGTCATGACCATGATTAAATCTTTTGGATTGAAACTGTCACATAACTTTCAATTCATCCCATATAAGAATACCTGCGTATAGGTAAACCTTGATACTTCACACAATTGCTGACCTACGCAAATGTACTTTTTAACTACGTGTTGATGTTAACTTTTAAAAGCGTCAAATTTGGTGTTCCAATACTTTGCTAAAAATCTATACAATCTAAAAATACCTGGCACAGGTGACTGATTTGATAAGCCGACTCATCATTTACCGATCGATGACCTTGAGAGGATCTTCTAGCCTTCTGGACCATACCACAGTGTACCAGTACCATACCAGAGGATACCATAATTACCATACTATACCACAGTATCCCATACTGTCCAATTGTTACTAGATGTACTTCTTCCTAAAATAACTGGTTGCACAACACTGTACTGTACTACACAGACACGTGAGCGAATCCCACTTCTGATGTTAGAAATTGTAATAAAACTAGTACTTTAGAAAGAGAACAATATATTCCGCGAAGTGAAGAAATAATACAATTTGAATAGAAAATATTAATACATGCGTTCGGTTTGTTAGTTTGGAACCAAGTGTCCTCATTCCTATTCCTTCCGTCAAATCCCCTCGGCTCCGTTGACATCATCGAACGTGCCTTTTCCATAAACATATCTAATGGTGCCTGGTATTGTTCTAGTACTGCCGATTCTTTAACATCAACAATATTTTTTTTCTTACTTATTTACCGTCGGCCTGTTTTCGCTGCTAAGATCAATCACTGACGCCAGGAGATGAGCTGCCCCCAACCTGGAAACTTTTCCGAACCTCTCGTAAGAGCAGAGATATTTCTATATAGCTACCTAACATATATTAGAGAAGGGACTGACACAGCATTACATCTCCTCCTCCTAAGGGTGGTATATCTACTGCACAATATCCGCCATAGCTCCTACGTACGAGCTGATATACAAACCGTTAGAAGATGAAGCGAGATCGCTGTATTTTCTCGGAGAGTCACCCGTCCAAGCACTAACGACACTTCGCATTGCTTTACTTTTCGAGTCAAAATGCGAGCATAGTAGTCCATATTATTCCTGTGATTGTGACAATCTCACCTACCTCGCTGATTTTTTGCATATATTTTGAGCCCACTTTAAGTATCCCAAATGCCCAAAATTCTATATTTTTCTATTCTCGGGAGAAGGGGTACCTAACAGGTGTAAACATTTTTCTTCATCTATCTTGGCATTTATTGACGCTACGACAAAAGCGTCGAGAGCGCTTCGAGTACTACAACTTGCTTCTCTTGGCATTCATCGTAACTGCAATGGATATCGAATGGAGCGTGGGGCAAAGTTTCGGAGCATTTTTTTTTATAAAATCATTTATTTGAAACGTGCTTTTACTATTCTATGCATATATGAACCTTTCCTATTATCTATTCAGAAGTTATGAAACTTGTAAATTTGGAAACAATGGTTGTTATGGACATTGTAAGTTGTGAAATAACTATATTCTGTTAAGATTAGGTGCCGATATATATCTAACAATTCCGTGCTAGTATATTAATTTTTTTCAGCTGCTCTTCATAGTTTTCTTACATTTGAATATACATAAATATTACTCTCACATTAAAATGCAATGTACATATGTTCCGAGGACGTATATTCCACGATTCCTTTGCTGTTGCTACTCTGTGATTTTTTACTGCGATTTTCGAGTTCGTTTTGGTCTTCGTTCGATATTGTTAATTTGCTTATCTCCACATTCGTCCTGCTTCTTTTCGGTTGCTTCGGTTCTCTTGTTATTTCCAGTATTGATATTGAAACTGAACACGTAATCGTCATCGTATTTATCTTCGTTGAGCTCTGTACATGGAATCGTTTATGTTGCATAAAACTTCCCTCTAAAGAAGTGCCAAATAAATTTGGCACCTTTTATTTATTAAAAAATTTTTTCAATATTTCAAACAATATTTTTCTCTGTCCATTCTCAATGAATTATTCTTAAAACACCACCCTGTGTATTTTTACTATGAGTATAGGAGGTTTCTTCTTTGACAGCCGTGTTAACTAC
The DNA here is from genome assembly GCA_963583905.1 of Stenurella melanura. Lineage (NCBI taxonomy): Eukaryota > Metazoa > Arthropoda > Insecta > Coleoptera > Cerambycidae > Stenurella > Stenurella melanura. The sequence goes on along the minus strand of OY757317.1, from coordinate 26,253,287 downwards.
ATGCCAAATATTATGGTCACATTTCACATTTTTTCCGTCAATGATATTTTAAAGTCATTAATTTCATCAAATTTTAAATAGTACTGTTGTGGAAAATAAACAAGGACAACTTTTTTTATAGTGTAAATCTGTATCTAATCATTATTTGAGAATGTAATGAGCAGCAGAAAAAAAACCGCTGCCTAAGGAATCACTACTTCCACATCCAGATTTTTCATCCAAGTCGCTTTAAAGGAAACATCTTGACTATATTTGCACTCTAGTATGTGGAAATTATTGGTCATAGAATTTAAATAATATTTGGGGCAGATGTCCTAAACAAGTTTGAGGAGTTGGTTTCTACCATATACGTTAAAAATGAAGTTTCTAGTTTACCCTACTTACTTTCCCCTATTCACAACCTACCACCTTCCACCCCTTCAATGGAGTCATCTCAATCAGATGTCACTACAATACATACGTGTACTAACTTTCAAGCGAATATCTTAATTTTATGTTATCAATCCCATTAAAAATGGAGAGGAGGTGGTGGAGTTTGAAATATATTAGAAAGAAATCTGAAGCCTTGGTTTCTAGTATATACACCAAATCCCAATTTTCTGTACTCTTACCAACTTGATTTACTTACTTTCCCCTATTTACTCCTATTAAGCCCAACCCTTCAAAGGAATCATCCCAAAATATAATCTAGTTCCAGATGTCGTTATAATACATACGTCTACCAAATTACAAGTGAATATCTCAATTTTATTTTATCAACCCCGTTAATTATGGAGTAAGGATAGTGGAAGGGTTGAAAAATATTATTAAAAAAATCTGAGGTCTTGGCTTCTAGGACATACACCGAATTTCAAGTTTCTGCACTCATATCAGCTTACTTTACTTACTTCCCCCATTTCCCCTAAATAACCCCCAACCCTTCAACGGAATCATCTCAAAATATAATCTAGTTCCAGATGTCGTTATAATTCATACGTGTACTAAATTTCAAATGAATATCTCAATTTTATTTTATCAATCCTTTTAATAATAAAATAGGAGTGGTAGGGGTTGAAAAATATTATAAATAATCTGAGACCTTGGCTTCTAGTACATACACAGAATTTCAAGTTTCTGTAGACTTGCCAGCTTGCTTTACTTATTTTTCCCTATGTACCCCCATTTAACCCCCAACCCTTCAACGGAATCATCTCAAAATATAATCTAGTTCCAGATGTCGCTATAATACACACGTGTACCAAATTTCAAATGAATATCTCAATTTAATTTTATCAACCCTTTCCATAATGGAGTAGGGGTGGTGGGGGTTTGAAAAATATTATCAAAAATCTGACACTTTGGCTTCTCGTACATACACAGAATTTCAAGTTTCTGTATTCTTATCAACTTGTTTTATTTATATTCCCCTATTTACCCCTAAATAACCCCCAACCCTTCAACGGAATCATTTGAAAAATATTGTAAAAAAAATCTGACGCCTTAGCTTCTAGTACATACACCGAATTTCAAGTTTCTGTACTCTTACCAGCTTGCTTTACTTATTTTCCACTATTTACCCCTATTTAACCCCCAACCCTTCACTGGATATAATCAAAAAACAATCCAGTTCCAGACCTTGTTACAATGTATACGTGTACATAATTTCAAGTCAATATCTTAAACCGTTCCGGAGAAAACGTGCGGACAAAAAAAACTTACAGACAGACAGATCGACAGACAGACCTACAGACAGACCGACAGACAGACCATTTTAAACCTATTTCTAGAAAAAAAAATTGTTTTTTTTTGCCGTTACGATACTTCCAATCCACTACTTGGATGTGGAAGTAGCATATATTATATTATCACTATTTTATTCTTTATTTTAAAACGGTTATGGAAAGGCTGAAGTTGTTGTCATAGCAGAAGACGGGTGGTTGATGAGACAAACAATGCGTTATAACATTAACAAGAATTCGTTATTTAACATTTTTAAAAAGTGGAGAATAAACAGTTTAACTAATTCATAGGAAATATTATTTTAAAAATTGAAGAGCTAACTACTATTATTTGGTTACTGTAGCATTTCTATGTATAACTTCTATTAGTCTGTTTGACATAGAATTGAATAGACTCGTGCAATAATCATCGGTAATATTTTCCCACGCATTATTTATTATTTCCAGTAATTTTTGGGCATTCCGTGGTCTCATATTTCTGTTTTAGATATTTTTTATAAGTAGTCTCCATAGTTCCACAGGATTAAAGTCTGGATTATCACTGGTAGAATTTTCTTGTTGAAATATAAACTCACTATTAGGAAATAATTGTGACACAGAAGGGAGCATAATATTATCTAAAATCTTCATATAAGTTTCAATATTAAATCATTCCTCAAAATGTCTCAAAACATCAGGATCACGTGCCGATATCCTGGACTACATAATAAAAGAAAATCTGACACTTCTGTCATTGTTCGATATTGTCAGGTCGGTAAACATGAATGTGACTACTATGTGTTGCTGTATATATTTTGATAATCTACACCAAATATTATAATATTTTAAAGCATTTTCTACTCGAGCCGTTTTATGCTTTGCTTTAAATATGTATTTTTGTGCTGCTGGATGACAAACAGCTCCGATTTTCTTACTTGCTGACGCACAGTGAAGTATTTGGCCAATCTAGCTGGCCAAATTATGTGAGTTTTATGAGGTCATATTGGGCAGATAATTTTATTAGAGGGTTGCCTTAGTTATTATGAGTTCAGTTTAATGAAACTACGTAACTTTTTCTGAAATACCTTAATACAACACATCGATTTCCTTAGAAAATGATGACTTGATAATGAAAGATATAAATATTAATGTAAAGAAATGTTTTCTTCATCTGAGGGGAAATTTTCTTCATCCGAAATTATGTTTTTGTCCGAGACCATATCTTCCTCATCAGAATGGGCTTCTACCGCTTTGCCTGATCTTGAAAATGCACTTGAACTTGGCGGTATGTCTAATCCAAGTAATATATCCAAGATTTCCTTTAAAAAGGAATCCTAACTTTTTCTGGGAATTTCTCTCATTCCAGTGAGGAGAGAATTCGAAGCGAGTAACCTATTAAGAACGTCTTGGTTGCAAACATACCTCGAAAACTTTCTCGCAAAGTTTTGTCGATGAATCCAAAAATATCTGTTTCTAGTCTCTGTGGCTTCCTCCGACAGTAGACCTATAGATGGCATAGCATTCTCTACAATGACGGGTCCATGGACTAAAATCATTTCTCCATCTGCTCTGAAACTCCGACGTTAGTCATGAAAATCTCTTTTTAATATCCTTTTGTCGTCTTCGGTAAAATCGTCTCTATTAATGAAATAATCTTCAAGAAAATCTAATTTTTCAATAATATTCATTAGATTTCAGTATTGCACCATATTGAATAATTTTCTGTTTAGTGAATATTTTACGTCCTGAGAAAAAATCATTCCCATTAACAAAATACAATAGTTATATTGTACTGAAAGCTGAAGCCTTTGACTATTCATTTATGAAAAAAGTCGCGGGACTCCTCGGGAAACATAAAGACAATTTTGAATTTCCATAAATGCTCTAAAAATTTAATTTCTTTATTATTACTATGAATGTGGAGAACAAAGATTATATGCAACTAAAATATGTATTGTTACTTACCCCATGGCTGCAAGAATGCGTAATTGTTTTGAATATATGTAAATCGCTTTTGACTATACGCACTTTTCAATTACACAAACAGCAGCAATGTGTACTTCAGGTGAAAGTCAAGTTCAAAGTTGTACTGTATAATATGACACTACTGCTGCCTCTATATCACATAATGTGGAATTTTTATATTCCCCCACTATTCAACTTTAAGCAATGGTACTTAATTACTTCCACATCCACGAAGTGGACCGTTTTCTCCGGAACGGTTTAAGATATTGACTTGAAATTTTTGTACACGTATATATCATAACGAGATCTGGAACTGGATTGTTTTTGAGGATATCCGGTGAAGGGTTGGGGGTTAAATAGGGATAAATATGGGAAAATAAGTAAAGCAAGCTTGTAAGAGTACAGAAACTTGAAATTCGGTGTATGTACTAGAAGTTAAGGCGTCAGATTTTTCATAATATTTTTCAAGCCCCCACCACCCCTACCCCATTAATGGGGTTGATAAAATAAAGTTGAGATATTCATTTGAAATTTCATACACGTATGTATCATAACGACGTCTGGAATTAGATTATATTTTGAGATGATTTCGTTGAAGGGTTGGGGGTTAATTTGGGGTAAATAGGGGAATATAAGTAAAACAAGTTGGTAAGAGTACAGAAACTTGAAATTCGATGTATGTACTAGAAGCCAAAGCGTCAAATTTTTTTATACCATTTTTTCACCCCCAACCGCCCCTACTCCAACATGAAAAGGGTTGATAAAATAAAATTGAGATATTCATTTGAAATTTGGTACACGTATGTATTATAACGACATCTGGAACTAGATTATAATTTGAGATGATTCCGTTGAAGGGTTGGGGGTTAAATAGGGGTAAGTAGGGGAAAAAAGGTAAAGCAAGCTGGTAAGACTACAGAAACTTGAAATTCGGTGTATGTACTGGAAGCCAAAGCGTCAGATTTTTTTAATAATATTATTCAACCCCCACCACCCCTACTCCAAGATGAAAAGGGTTGATAAAATAAAATTGACATATATTCATTTGAAATTTGGTACACGTATGTATTATAACGACATCTGGAACTAGATTATATTTTGAGATGATTTCGTTGAAGGGTTGGGGGTTAAATAGGGGTAAATAGGGGAAAATAAGTAAAACAAGCTGGTAAGACTACAGAAATTTGAAATTCGGTGTATGTACTAGAAGCCAAAGTGTCAGATTTTTTTTATAAAATTGTTCAACCCCCACCACCCCTACTATAATATGAAAAGGGGTTGATAAAATAAAATTAAGATGTTCACATGAAATTTAGTACGCATATGTATTATAACGACATCTGGAACTAGATTATATTTTGAGATGATTCCGTTGCAGGGTTGAGGGTTAAATAGGGGTAAATAGGGGAAAATAAGTAAAGCACGCTGGTAAGACTACAGAAACTTGAAATTCCGTGTATGTACTAGAAGCCAAAGTGTCAGATTTTTTTAATAAAATTGTTCAACCCCCACCACCCCTACTCCAATATGAAAAGGGGTTGATAAAATAAAATTAAGATGTTCACAAGAAATTTAGTACGCATATGTATTATAACGACATCTGGAACTAGATTATATTTTGAGATGATTCCGTTGCAGGGTTGGGGGTTAAATAGGGGTAAATAGGGGAAAATAAGTAAAGTACGCTGGTAAGACTACAGAAACTTGAAATTCGGTGTATGTACTAGAAGCCAAGGTCTCAGATTATTTACAATATTTTTCAACCCCCACCAACCCCTACTTCATTATTAAAAGGGTTAGTAAAATAAAATTAAGATATTCATTTGAAATTTTTACACATATGAATTATAACGACATCTGGAACTAGATTATATTTTGAGATGATTCCGTTGAAGGGTTCGGGGTTAAATAGGGGTATATAGGGGAAAATAAGTAAAGCAAGGTGGTAAAAGTACAGAAATTTGGGATTTAGTGTATATACTAGAAGCGAAGGTCTCAGGTTTTTTAATTAGTATTTTTCATCTCCCCACCACCCCCACTCCCTTATTAAAACAGTTGATAAAATTAAATTTAAATTTTCACTTGAAATTTGGTACATTTATGTATTATAACTATATCTGAAACTAGATTATGTTTTGACATGATTGCGTTGAAGGAGTGGGGGTAAGTAGAGGTAAATAGGGAAGAATAAGTAAAGCAAGCTGGTAAGAGTACTGCAACTTGAAATTAGGTGTCTGTATCCTAGAAGCCAAGGCTTCAGATTTTTTTGATAATATCTTCCAACCCTTCCACTACCATTACTACATTATTAAAGGGGTTGATAAAATAAAATCGAGATATTCACTTGTAATTGGGTAGACGTATGTATTATAACGACATCTGGAACTAGACTATATTTTGGGATGATTCCGTAGAAGAGTTGGGGTTAATAGGAGTAACTAGGGGAAAATAAGTAAATCAAGCTGGTAAGAGTACAGAAATTTGGGATTCGGTGTATATACTAGAAACCAAGGCCTCAGATTTCTTTCTAATATTTTTCAAACTCCACCACCTCCCCTTCATTATTAATGGGATTGATAACATCAAATTGAGATATTCACTTGAAAGTTAGTACACGTATGTATTGTAGTGACATCCGACTGAGATAACTCCACTGAAGGGGTGGGAGGTGGTAGATTGTGAATAGTGGAAAATAAGTATGGTAAACTAGAAACTTCATTTTTAACGTATATGGAAAGAAACCAACGCCTCAAACTTTCCTATGACATCTGCCCCAAATATTATTAAAATTCTATGACCAATAATTTCCACATACTAGTGCAAATATAGTCAAGATGTTTCCATTAAAGTAACTTGGATGAAGAATCTGGATGTGGAAGTAGTGATTCCTTAGGCAGCGGTTTTTTCATTGATAAATACTTTCTTGAATTTGGCCAGCCAAATTAGAGAAATATTCCACTGTGCGTCTACCAGTACGACTCGATCCAGGAAAATCAGTGTCTTCACCAGGTTGATATTAGGATAAATCAATATTACATAATAGTATCTGTAAACGGACTATAAAAAACTTATGCACTGATAAAGCATGTCATTAAGAAATATAAAAGAATATGTATAACTATACATAAATGCTTATAAGATATGTGTAAATAAAGATTACAATTACGAACATACACAGAGAGACATCTATGTATAAAAACAATTAAAAAAAACTGTTAACAAATACACGTAGATTACGGCAATAATAATAATAAAAAGAGATGAAGAGATAACGCAAAATCATAAATTTCTATCAGCATAACATTCATTTATGTTACGGTTATATTGTTAAAAAAAAAATTTAAGTTCGAACTTAAAATATTTAATTTGCATATTTTTGTACTTACTGGGATTGTAGCTTTTATAACCAGATATTTGGAAATTTGTTCATATTTTGTAAGTCTATGTATTGGTATTTCCAGTATTGTGTTATGGGAATGATAATTATTAAGAGTATTCATATTTAGTTCCGATTTAATATGCATTAATAAATTTTAATAACAAAGTATAGGGTAATGTTAATATTCCCAATTATTTAAACACAGTCTTACAGTCATCTCGCTTATTTAATCCGGTAGTAAATCTTACGGCTCTTTTTTGCAATTTAAAAACTCTAAAAAATCAAACGTACTGGATTACGGGCTATTAAAATAAAATATCCAGCGGAACAATGCCGAAAATCAAAAACGTATACAAACGTGACAAACCCGTGAAATTTAATTGAAAGCCGACGAATTCCTTGGGGGGACTTGTTGCTGAAAAGTGGCATTGTGTGTCGTATTTGCTCCACTACAAGTTTTATTAATTTAAAAATTCCCAGCTATTGTGATGTTAAAAAGCTAACTCTACAGGAGATAGATTAAATTCAGGGAAAACTGCTATTTGTGAGGCGGTGGCGGCCAAAAGCTCTCTATACTATGCAAATGTAATAAGCGTAAAAGCTGTGCCTTAATCTGGCAATCAGGACATGCTTTGAATAAAGCATTCGGTTAGCCGAATGCCAATAATATGAGGAAAAATCTAGAAATTCAATTACATTTTTCTGCTGTTTCAGCACGGTGCTTTTTGCAGTCGCTTCGTTACAATAGAATATTGTGTTTGTAACGAATGTATAGACTGGAGTTTTGTTTATTGGAAATGAAAACGTTACGCTTTGTTAAGAATGGAGCTGCACTACATGGAGGGTCAGACATGTGCAACAATTCATAACATGCTTATTTATTTTCACGTGCAAAAATGCATGGCAGAAAATGAAATCTAGCAGAAATTCGAATGATTCTTGAATTCTTATTCTTTCACATTATATTTATTTATTTTAAACACTGGCTGTCACTTGATAGTGGAGTAAAACTAACATTTCTAGGTAATTGTCTTACTATAGCAATGTTTTTGCTGGAACTTGTTGAAAACATCTCAATAAGTGTAATAAAAAGATTTGAATAAAAACCGTGTGGCGGAAAGCTTTTGTTTAAACAAAATAATGTTCAGAATCCTGTTTCTTCGCAGATTTTCTTAAATATCTCTGGTTGTATAACCCGTATCGCAAAAAAGAAAGAGATACAAACGATTCAAAATGAAATTGCGAAGAAAACTTTTTGGTCAATGTGCCAAGTCGTAAAATATGAAGACATTTCAAGGAGGACATTTTGAAGCTATTGATGATAACTTCAACAATAATGCACATATTCTAACGAGACTTTAGAACATTATACCCCTTGTGAAGTTAAACCATCAACCCAACTAAGCCAAGTTTCAAGTTAAAATGTTTACAATAACTCCTAAGGAACAATTCCAAAGTCGATAATCGAATTGTCGACTGTTGGTGGGCATCAACTCGTATTTCAAAAGTTTTTATTTTAGATTATAGTTGTACTTATGTTCTTTCTGGTGGTATAAACAAAACTAAACTAAAAATGTTTCTTTTTGCGATACGGGTTATACAACCAGAGATATTTAAGAAAAACTGCGAAGAAACAGGATTCTAATCAGAATTTATTTTAACAATTTATTTAAACAAAAGCTTTCCGTCATACGGATTTAATCCAAAACTTTTTACTACACTTCTTAAAATGTTTTCAACAAGTTCCAGCAAAAAATTTTGTTATAGTGAGGCTTTCTAGGCAATTCAGACCCTTAGATATACTCCACTTAGATCGATATTGATGATTTTGTAATAAATGGAAACCTTCAACCCACAGACGTTATCACTAATCTTTATTTTTGTCAATTCCGCAGACACACACAAAGAAAAAAGTCTAATTCTGGTACTACATGACCCACCCCTGTGTTGCACAAACACACATGCAGAAAAAGTAGTCTGTTTCTTGGACCCCACTGCACACTGGTACTGTGCAAATTCTCTGTGCAATCGCAATATTTCTTTTTTCTATTTTCAAAAATGTTATTTCTTGAGATGGGTTTAGAATGTCATGAAACGTCTAGATTTGAAATTTGAGCGAACAAAAAAAAATGTCTGTCTGTCTGTAACTTTTTCTTTGTCGGCACGTTTTCTCCGGAACGGTTTAAGATATTAACTTCAAATTTTGTACGCGTATATATTATAATGAGATATGGAACTGGATTGTTTTTTGAAGATATCCGGTGAAGGGTTGGGGGAGTAAACAGGGGTAAATATGTAAAGAAAGCTGGTAAGAGTACAGAAACTTGAAATTTGATGCATCTACTACAAGCCAAGGCGTCAAAATTTTTTATAATATTTTTCATCCCCCACCCCCTCCAATTCATTATTAAAGGGGTTGATAAAATAAAATTGAGATATTCACTTGAAATTTGGTACACGTATATATAATAATGACATCAGGAACTAGATTATATTTTGGGATTATTCTGATGAAGGGTTGGGGGTTACATAGGGGTAAATAGGGTAAAATAAGTAAAGCAAGCTGAGGATTTTTTAAACATTCTGTGTTTCTCCGATGAGTCGATGTTTTACCAGAAATTGAGTGTTTAATTTTAAAAATATGCACTATTGTGCAGGAGAAAATCCACGTGTAATAAGACGGTCGCATTTTCAATGACGCTTCAGCGTTAATTTGTGGGCAGGAATATGCGGTAATTAAAAAATTAGATCTATACAATGGACTCAATTAGTTGTGACGTCACAAGTTAGGCAACCTCTATATACTAGTGTCATGACACACGGGTTGCCTGCCAAGCACACTGGAACTTGAGCCTTAATGCATATGTTTATAAGGCGACATTTTCGAGGATAGAAACATAGCATAGAACTTTATTTTATTTCTCCTGTGGAATAAATATTTAAGGACTTCGAATACCTATTTCACATTCAAAAAATATGTTAAATTGTATATATCTATGTATGAGTTATAAAAACTTAATTTTAATTTTTGTTTACAGTTTTTGTAATACTTTATACTTGTGTATATTTACCGATACCTTGTCCATGTAATATGATAACTGAAATCTCTTAAATATTTCTCACACGGGAGAAATAAAATAAAATTGTATGCTATGTTTCTATCCCCGAAAATGTCGCCTTATAAACATATGCATTAAGGGTCAAATTTCAGTATGCTTGGCAGGCAACCCGTGTGTCATGACACTAGTATATAGGGGTTGCATAATTATGTGACGTCACACTAATTGAGTCCATTACCAGCTAGATTAAATGATGATGTATACTTAAATTTTTTGCAACAAACATTGCCAAATTTGCTGGAAGATGTACCCTTGGCTACGCGCAGAAGAATGTGGTATTTGCACGATGGTGCGTCAATCCATTTTAGTCTGGCTATTCGAAAACGAAAGGTTCCTCGACGATGGATTGGATGTGGCGGACGAGCACCATAGCCTGCTAGATCGCCGGACTTAAATCCGATGGACTTTTACTTTTGGGGGCATTTTAAGTCTCTGGTTTACCGTGATCCAATCGACACTTTAGAACAATTGCAATAACGTATTTTAATGTGCATAGCAACCATAAAAAATAATCCTAATTTACCAAATGTGTTGAACGGAGTGCGTATGTCCTTTGTTCGACCTACCGAAATGTATATACGTGGAGATGGACGTCATTTCGAACAATTTTTGTGAAAAATTCAAGAGAATTTTTCAGTTATTGGGTGTTGCCTATTAGGCATTAAGGGTATGATTATTATAATCATTGTTGTTATTAGAATTCACTGCCTTGTTTTGATCTGTTTGTTATTGTTTATATTAATTTTGTGCCGAAAGAGAAGGAATTATTTACATTTTCATAATTAGTAGTATAAAAAGTTCGGTACAAATAATCCCATCAAAGTGCCGCACTTCTTCCGGCGGGAACACAAGTCGGGTACTACAGTTTTTTATTATTTCTAATATTCGGAACTATAACATCCATTGACCCTGAAAAACAATGGTTCTCAAATATTTCTACCTTAACATTAAATTTTTTAACCTAGGTCAGTTTTGTTCAAAGTGCCCCTAGAGAAAAAAGTCATATAGGTTTCTTATCTGTCTAGTCGGTCCCTATTACCAGTTTTTTTAATGGCATGAAACTAACTATAGCCTGTATACATACAAGGTAAGTGTAACAATAATATTAGGATCACAAATTACTATGTTGTTTGCGTAGGAATGGAATAAGGGGTCTAATATAATGAATTGAGTTCTAGTTTGGACCGCACCAGACGCAAGGCCGGAGCGAACGGAGGAGTGGGGGGAGCTCCCCCCTTTACTCTCTAAAAGGGGGCGCCGCCCGGCACGCGCAAAAATATGAAAATATCGATATTCATATATTCACAATTAATTTCATTCTTTCTTCTTATTTTTGATTCAAACAAGTAACTATCTTTGGCCATTCACTAATCGCTGAGAGTGCCAACGTAATTAATAACCCGGCCCTATCCGACGTTAAGTAGCAAGGGCGCTATATCGGTCTAGAGGCAAGAGCTTTGCTTTATCTAATACATAGTATAAATATATACATTTATATTACATTGTTTCTTTGTGTTTCGTACAGCGTTTAAATTGAACATTGCACGGGCCGCAGCCGGTTGCATCATTTCAAGATGTTATAGAAATACTGACAGCTAAACTTCACATGCTAAAGCTAGCACTTTACATACAGGGTGAGTCACGAATTGCGCTCGTCAGAAACGACAACAAAATCAATTCCTGTTGAGTGTGGTTGAGCATCATAGAATAGTCGTCACCAAGTAAGCAAAAGAAAGAGTTGCATCTTTCAAAGTAAATAAATGTAAAATATTTCACATTATGATACTACCTATCAATCTTAGGGTCTAATTTGAGTATTATTCAAAGTTTGATATTGCTTGATTTCCCAATAAAAATAATTTACGTTGATAATCTTATTTTTTAGCCTACCTTTATCAAACTGCTTAAAGTCTACAACCTCTAAATATTGTACTGTCTTCTTGAAATTTGGTATATACCGGGTGAGTCACGAATTGCGCTCGCCCCGATATTTCCTAAAATATTTTGAATAGAAAATTGAAATTAGGAGGTCTTATTATACGACTAAAATGTCATATTTTCTATAAAAAATCAAGTTTGGTGCACATCCGGTTTGACCGGAAATGCCCACAACTTTCGATTTTTAAATGGAACACCCTATATATTTTTACATTTTTGGAATCTAGAGGAAATTATGAATACAATACATCCATTTTGGTCACTTTTTGATAAACATTAAAAATTTTATTAAAAAATCTATTTCTGAATCCAGAGTGCTGTGGTGCCCAAAATATATTTTAGTTTGTGTGCTACGTTACTACAAAAATAAAAAGAGCAATATGATTGCATTACTTAATTTTCTAGAGGCGTTTAAAATTTTTAAATGTGATTTTTACCCACTAACTCGGTTTTTTTAAATGGGAATTTAATGGTTCACCAACATTTTTAAATACCTCATTTTCATACGAACGCAATGATACCAAAATTTTGAAAATTCGCTCAGAAATATTTGAGATTTCAGCCAAAATACAATGCAACCAAGCTTTTAGAAACAGGTATAGTACGGGAGCCCATCGACAAAAGTAGATCAGGCACCGCAGTTTCCGCCGCTTGGTGGAGATGTTGTAGGCATCTGTAGGTATCATTTCCCCCAACGAATCAATTCCGAAAAAATTCAAGCATATTTTTTGGGTAAAAATAAGCATCTTTTGTCTCTTGATGTTTTTCCAAAGTGCTTCTCCCGGAAAAAAATAACAAAAAAGAAAATTATTTTTTTTACGGAGAGAACGTACGGGAGAAGTACTTAAAAAAAAGGTTTAAGAGGCAAAATCTGTTTGTTTTTATCTAAAGAATATGCTTGAATTTTTTGGGATTTTTCTGAAGAAATTGAAAAAAAGATATTAGGGATATTCTTGGCCGAAATTATTTTTGCCTAAAAAATTCTGAAAACCGACAGGCGTGTTCTTTCGACAAAAATAAACCATTTTTGGCTCTTGCAATTTTTCTCTAAAATGTTTCCTTCACCCTAGACTAATTAATAAAATCTATATGAATTCTTCTTTTTTTTTTCGGGAGAAGGAAGCACTTTGAGAAAAAATTGCAAGAGACAAAAGATGCTTATTTTTACCCAAAAAATATGCGTGAATATTTTCAGAATTTTTTGGCAACATTTAAGTCATCATTTGTGTTTTGCCTATCTCTCGAAGAGCACGCGGTTAGGTTGGGGGGAAATGGTAGCTACAGATGTCTACAACATCTCGACCAAGCAGCGACAACTGCGGTACCCGATCCACTTTTGTCGATGGGCTCCCGTACTAATAATTCAATTTGTTGTTACAGCTGGTTAAGTAACTGCATCTAATGAACGGTCATTTAGCCAACTAAAAATTGTAAAAAACTTACTTAGAGCCACTATGAGTGATGATATACTGAATGATCTTTTATTATTAAAATGTGAAAAAGATTTGGCACATTCCTTGGATTATTCAAAGTTGAAGGAACGTCGAATTAAAATTAATTAATTTTTAATAGATACCCACGCAAAACTCAAAAATGCAATCCATTTATAATGTCTAGCTTTAGATTAGATATATTAAGTTCAGATTTTAAAACTATTTTCGTGTACTATTTTGCCGATGATAAAAATTAGTTCTTACTTTCCACTTGTTTATTTTGGTTTTTCGTACTTGCTGTGTGGTAGCTTAGATCTAACGACACACAGAGAAAAATGTGTGTGATATTTTACCACAATTGTAGAAAATTGTACTCCAAATTGGTCTTAAAATGGTGACAGGAACAATTTGTGCAAATAAGTAACACATTTTTGGGGCAATGATTTTGTACAGTTTATGCATTAACATTGTTTTAAATTTTTGTACAAACTTAAAAATCACATAAATTGAATTCTTTACAAATTTGAATATGGTTGCATAAAAATACAAAATTTTATTCCACTTGTGGAAGTTAGTCTCTACAATTTACGTGAAATTTTTAAATATATTCTGAAGGTTTCCTAAACAAACATTCACATCTAAACATCTTCATTTGTAAAACATATCTACAAAAAATTGTGCTCTTAAGTGACACAATGTTTACAGTTTTTTAAAAGAATGTGTTTTAGTTTTCCACAATTTCTAAATGAGAAATCCTCAAATTGTATGTTTATTCTGTCAACTTTGTAATTCATTTTGCAAAATATATACACTTAATTCAAAGAAGCTGTTCAGTAATGTATGAACCTGGGTTAGTTTTGCACAATTTATTACTCTATAATCTCCAAATTATGTATATATTTTTGGGTTCACTGTGCACTCATTTCACATACTATATGTATCCACTCCATTTTAATTGTATTATTCTGTAACACAAATTTTGAAATACTATTTCCAAAATTGGACGTATTCCTAAAGGATTTCAATAAAAAAAATTAAAGAATAAATATTTTATTTTAACAGAACAACAATACATAACAGAGCATGTATATTACCATATGGTAAATGAAAACATTTCTATTTTTTTAAATACAAATAAATTTTATATGCATAAAGTTCTAGTAGAAAAGAAGTAGGTGACTTACACTTATGCTTAAAATAAATCCATTTAATAATTCTAATTTGGAAGGCTTCTTCTTTTTAGCTTCTATTAACGCAGTTTGTAGTAATAAAGCTTATGTCGTAGTCACGTCATTTTCTTAAAAAAAAAATAACATTTATCAGTTCATCACCAAAATCAAATGTATTGCTTACCATCAGAATATCTTCGTTTTGAAGCAGTTCTTTTAGAAGTTTGTCTTTTGGGTTTAGTAGTTCATAAACAGCTTTCTGTCGCTTCGCATAAGAAAACGAAATTACTCTCAAGCTGTAAACGAAATCAAGTATTAGAAGATAGTTATCATGCCTATTTCGCATATAAACAAGAAACCATTTTTATATTTATATGTTGACGAAGTTAATTTAAGAGAACATATATGCAAATATGTAACTCTGTGTGAAGTACTTACCTCTGTGAATGCTGCATGGAATTACATCTAGGAAACCCCACTCGGTTAACAAGTTTTCAACAAATTCCATCACAAATGTAAGTACTTGTATAATTCGGAAGTGTACGTCTTCACTTAATGAAATATCACCTGGATCTGATGCGTAATTGCCTGCGCGTATATGCGTAGCATGGCCGGCGCAGTCAGTACAATTTTTAACCATAAACTTTACGTGAATCAAATGAAACAATTATAAAAAAATTTAAAACAATATCACCAAACTGATTGTGAATAGTATGTCATTAAATTGTGCAATTTGTGCGGGCTGCATAGATTACTATTATTGTTCAGCGGAAATAAATATATTGGGACTCTTACTTTCACAAGTTTGTCAACAACCGTTTATAAAATAAAATCACACTTTTATGTTACACAAGTTGTGCAAATCCTTTAAACAATTACTTAGAACGAATTGTAAATAGAATGGCAACAAAATATATAGTTTGAGGATACTATTAACAATTAATTTAGTTAAGTTGGCTATGATTTGTTGAGAATAAATAAATAAATTTAACTCTAAATTTCGCCAATTTGTTGGTCGAAGTTTTCAATAAATTCATCGTAAGTAAATCTTTATATTGGATAAATAAAACGCACAAGAATTATGCACAATTAAAATGTGTAAAACTATATAACGCTGTGCCTTAAAATTTTACAATTGTTTAAAAAAATGCAACAAAACGTTGTTCCACAACATTGTGCAAAATGTTCCAAAGCGATTTCTCTCTGTGCACCTTGTTTTTCAAATTTTGGCTTATATGGAATAGAAAAAAAAAACAAATAGCTAAAATATAGTCTCCCTCCCCATAGGGATTTAATATTCTCGTCGTTCTCACTCGCAACTTATTTTTCTTACGTGCCGGTGTTGTTACATATGTACCAAATCAGATATAAACATTTTTTAAGTTCAGCACAGGTTGGCATGTTTACAGGAAATGGCCTATACACACATATACACACAGACAAATATTTTCTATTCGGTATTTGATTTCAGTGTGTTATGAAGAGAATATCTATATTTTTTTACGCTGATTATTACAAAATTCATCGGGTTATCATGTACCTATTTGATTAAATAAAATAGATAATGTAATTCGACGCTTCCCTGTTTCGAAATAAACAATACTTGTTCTAGTTTACTCTAGCTTTGCCGTCTATAATTTACGTTTCATCTTTCAGTAAAAAGTAGCTTTGTTAATAGTGCAAACACATAACGCACTAACATCAAAAACGAAACACTGAGATAATAAAATAACTTAGGTTGCGGGTAACAATTTAATACCGTACACAAACAAGTAATCAAACTTCAAACATGTGTAAACCGCGTATTAAGATTAATGATATTTTTGTCCGAAGTTACGCTAATCACAAAGTAAATATTATGAAAAATACAAGGTAAAGTGAGTTAACTTATAAATAACAAATATCACAACAAGGTCGCTTGAATAGGGACGCTTGATTAATTTAGCAATAGTCTACTTTATTTAGACAAAATACTAGTTTGCCCCATATTCTTTTTATGAGTTTTCTCACCAATATAAATCATTTGTATAACATGTAGTAAATAAAATATTATAGTAATACTGTTACTTAATTCGCCAGGTAGTCCTGAATTTAACGAGTTTCTTCTCCTAATAGTCCAGTCAATGAACTGGTTGTAGAGGACATGGTCGGGAACAGAATTTTTGACTTCAGGGCTGTGTTTGAAATACTTAGGAGGTAAACATACTAAAAGTCCCCGAATTTACGAGGTGAGCGGAGTGCAGGGGGGGCCATTGAAGGTCACTTTTTTTGGATTTTCGCTGATATCTCGAAAACAGTGCATTATAGCTAAAATATTAATCTATTCAAAATTAAAGCTGACAAAATTTCCAACAAAATTGTTGTTATTCATTATTCTTCTATTCCTAATGGCTTTCGAGATATCCGCTGGCGAAAATCACCAATTTTCGAAATACGCACTTTTGCCTCAAGCTTCTTGGCAAACTTTGCCTTCTAGCGCCTCAGCCTTTAGTTTCACGGTAATATTTTCACAGTAGAGCATTAGTTGTAGAGCATTCAGTTTTTCTTAAAGTGAGTTGTTATTAATGCTCCTCCATTAGCTTGACCTCTAACATTCTAAGCAAATTTTACAACTCACTTTTCACACACTTCCAGATGTAGGATTGACTTGAAATTTGGGACGTGTAAATGGTTCAGATAACAATATAATTTGGCAACTTTTGTAAAAAATCCAAGATGGCGTTTCGAAGATGGAGGGTAGTTTATTGTCATTTAGTATCCGATTCTACTGAAAATTGGTAGCGGGGGTTCCTTGAGATCGCAGATTACAGACATCTGTTCAAGACACAAAAATTCAAAATGGCGGCGTCAATATGGCGGATAGGCTTTATCATTTATCGTCTGATTCGACTGAAATATCTGAGCATTATCGGGGTTGCAGAGTATAATTATCTCATCTAAATTTAATAATTCAAAATGGTGGCGTCAAAATGGCGGATGAGTTTTGTAATTTAGAGTTTGATTCGTCGGTATCTGCGAATTTTCAAGGTCGCGGATTATAAACATTTAGCCGAAATTAAAAAATTCAAAATGGCGGCTTTAGAATGACGAATAGGTTTTGTCATTTATAGAGAAAGAATTATATCGAATAGATACACTATTCCAATTGGAACAGAACTAAAAAGAAGATAATAAATAAATAATTTAAAAAAAAACAAAAACATGTTTTTAAACAGAAACTGTTAAAAAATGCACCAAAAAGAAGAAACTAATGCCAATTATAATAATAATTATGTTAATAAACGTAAAGGCGTGGGGAGCTCAAAGCATCTGGATGAACAGAGAATTTTAGCCAACAGGCGTCCTACGCATTTGCATTTATTAACGTAGTTATTTTTATTATTAACATTATTTTCTTTCTTTTATGGCATTTTTTAACAGTTTCAGGGGGTTTAAATACGTATTTTTGAAATTATTAATTTATTTTTTTCCTTCTTCAATTAGGTGTTTTCACTATGTGCAAATTTGCTTTTTTGATATTATTAAAATGAAGTACTTGTTATACTAAAGCACTTATTGATATTTAAAAAGCATTCTATCGTCCATCAAATTAAAATTTCAACAAATAAATAACATAAAGTTTTAGTAATTGAACGTGTACGCAAAACACGCGGTGACGTCATCGGTTACATTAGTTTCTTAAATCGCGTTTAAAAATTTTATTCACGTTATTTACGATTTACGTGTGATTAAATAAGTAACGCCTACCTAACACGCGATTTGTAAAAGCTACTTTAGGAAATTCATCTGCAAAATTACATGTTTGTGACTCAAAATGACACTGACAATATAACAGATGGTGTCATGAGTGCGTAGTGAATTGATGTAGTGTTTTTGGCGAAAAAATTTCAATACAAAATTAAAATGGCTTATTTTAACGCATTATTCGACTGTTTCTCAAAATTCAAGTGTTTTTAACTATAGTAAAGCATTATCTTCACAATGAAAGTGAATTTAAAATTTGTGAAAACACCTAATTCTTTGGGACTTTCTGCCACATGTATGTTTTCTTTTTAAGCGGTGCTTGGGAAATCTACAAAATATCACAATTAACCAGTATGTTACTGGTAAATAACCTCTACGTCTGTGACTTTTACGTTTTAAGTTAAAGGTTGCTTTTTTAAATAAACAACACAGATAAGTATAAAAACTTGAAATTAAATATTTCGCCGACGTTTCGGAAATCTATTCTGTTTCCTTTTTCAAGGCTTTTTTGAAGAATCTTTTTTGCTGTGTATGATAAATACACAGCTCTAAGAATGTTTGTTATATTCAATATCCATAGATACTTACTATTTACATAGAACTGTTGATATAGTTAGTTTTTTTAGTTTTTATACAATGTTAAGTTTGTGAAGTTCTTCTTTTAACATTGGCAACCAAGTTGTACAGATATCCACGGAACAATTCGACAATTTAATGCTCTACAACTAATGATCTAGTGTGAGAACATTGATGTAAAACTAAAGGCTGAGGCGCTAGTAGGCAAAGCTGGTCGAGAAGCCTGAGGCAAAAAAAAACATTTTTCGAAGACTTGCGATTTTCGCCAGCTGATATCTCGAAAGCTATTGGGAATAGACGAATATTGAATATTGTAGGAAATTTTGTCATCTTTAATTTTGAATAGAATAAACCTGTTCACGACGATGCACTGTTTTCGAAATATAAATGACAGAACCTATTCGTTATCCTGAAGCCGCCATTTTGAATTTTTGAATTTCGACTAACTATTTATAATCTACGACCTTGAAAATCCGCAGATATCGATTTTCACGCGAATCAAACTATAAATTACAATACTTAACCGCCATCTTGACTCCGCTATTTTGAATTATTAATTTCAGAATATATAATTGTCCTCTGCAACCTCGATAATGCTCAGATATCGATGTTTAATCGAATCAGATGATAAATGACAAAACCCATCTGCCATGTTGACGCCACCATTTTGAATTTTTGAGTTTTGATCAGACGTCTGTAATCTGCGATCTCTAGAAACCCCGGATACCAATTTTAAGTAGAATTGAATATTAAATGACAATACAGTACCCGCCATTTTCAAAACGCCATCTTGGATTTTTTTATAAAAGTTGCCAAATTGTATTGTTATGTGAACCATATACACTTCCCAAATTTCAAGTCAATTCTATATCTGGAAGTGTGTGAAAAGTGAGTTGTAAGATTTGCTTGAAAAGTTACAGGTCAAGCTAATAGAAGAGTGTTAATACCAACTCACTTTAAAAAAAATTGAATGCTCTACAACTAATGCTCTACTATGAAGATATTACCGTGAAATTAAAGGCTGAGGCGCTAGAAGGCAAAGTTTGTCAACAAGTGTGAGGCATAAATGCGTATTTTGAAAATTGGTAATTTTCGCCAGCGGATATCTCGAAAGCCATTGGGAATAGAAGAATAATGAATAAGAACAATATTGTAGGAAATTTTGTCAGCTTTAATTTTAAATAGATTAATATTTTAGCTACGATGCATTGTTTTCGAGATATCAGAGAAAAACCAAAAAAAGGGACCTTCAATGACCCCCCCTGCACCCCGCTCACCTCGTAGATTCGGGGACTTTTAGTATGTTTACCTCCTAACTACTGCAAACACAGCCCCGAAGTCAAAAATTCTGTTCCCGACCATGTCCTCTACACCCCACTTTTGATAGTTCATTGACTGGACTATAACGCATATTCTAACAATGAACTAATTTCTATAACATAATACCGGAAAATTGATGTACTGTTGTTAAGAAAATATGTGGGAGTTACGCGTTTGGTAATAATATCACGGTCAGTCAGAATATGGTCTAATATATCTAGGTAAGGCTTCGAGAATTGAAACTGAAGTGGTTCCCATAATCACCAAAATATTAAACACTACACTAGACAAGAATTTCGCGACTCAATTTGACATAATCTGGCGGTGATTAAAACTGATGATTTAGGTCAAATTGTATTTTGTAAAAGTGTCTTTATTCGATATTACTTTCCGCGACAGATCTTCAGACAGTTCATAACATACTGATCAGAATTTAAATTGGGCCACTCTTAAAATGAATTATTTTCATACTTATTTAAAATATTTAGAAAATATCCAATTCAAGAGCAGTTTGCACAGGATTCTAGGAAAAATGTTCAGCTCAGCATCCTGTGGCATTATGACCTGATAACTGTTTCACAGCTTGTAGTATGAATAACTTACACATATTTGCTTTCTTCTTGTACGTCAAGTGATACAAGTGATGTAATTCTTCTATATAGAGCAATTTTTGGCTGCAAACAGCTCTATCATGACCCAGACTGTTACAATTGAGGAATGAATTTCCCTAGAATCTAATGAAGGCTATTCTAAAATTGGACAATATATCATCATTTTACAGCCAAGCAAAATGGACCCATTTTGAACTTTTTCCATCCCAAATTTTGACCAATACAGATTTTCATCGTAGAGTGTCATCGTGGTCTTAGATAAACTACGCTATGATTTTACCTTACCATACATTAGAGGCAATTTTCAGCAAAATATATCTCTTTGTAAACCTCTGACAACATGGACATTGTAATAAATTCTTAAACTACAACAAATTCCAAGTTTCTGTACTCTGGCCAGCATGCTTTACTTAGTTTCCCCTATTTAACCTCCAATCCTTCAACGGAATCGTCTCTCAATATAATCTAGTTCCAGATGTCTTCATAGTACATATGAGTACGAAATTTCAAGTGAATATCTCAATTTTATTTTATTAAACCCGTTAATGACAGAGAGGTAGTGGCGGGGAGGCTGAAAATGTTTTAATAACACAGGTCCACAAAACAAAATCGATGAAAGGTTCCTTTGAACAAATCAGGTACATCATATGTTTTTGGGGTCGTTGAAACTGAATCCGAGACCCGTTTTGTCCCATCACGTCAGGTTTTTCTCCCAACTTCAAAAAATAGCTAAAAATGGTAAAACTCAACAACATCAACCTTTGCAACCTAATCAAACTTCATAACTACATATCGTCATGATCCAAAAATCCAAATATACGATAACATATAACCTCAGAACCCTATAACTTCAAAACCCATAACCCCACAACCCCATAATTGCAATATTCATAAACGGAGAGACTTCACTGGAGACTTAATCCCCGATGTTTAGAGAGTTGAACCAAATATTTATTCCATCCCTATAACTCATAAATTTTGTAACCATAAAACTCTATAATTTCAATACCCAGTAAGGTTGAGATGTTCTTTATTGCAATTACCTACATTCAGGCATACTCAAGAACAACGTGAGTCCCCTCACCTCTCACGATTCTTAAATGAATTTAAAATTTTTGTAAATAAACATTTTATTGGTCTTCACTCTTAGAGTGATAACGGGTTCGTTTGTTTGTGAATGATCTCCGTAGTGCCTTTCTCTTATGTTGGTTTGACGTGTCTCTCTTCAAAGACCAGCAGTAGTCTGCCAACATGTGGCCATCCCAAACACCCTCATATCTCTTTTCAATATCCTGTAAATCCTGGTGGATCCTTTCGCCCTGCTCTTCATTAAACTTACCTAAATTTTCAGGAAAGTATTCAATATGCGAATGAAGAAAGTGCAGCTTCAGATGTCTGTAAAGTATTTTCTGAATTGAATATCTCTATTGCAGTATAAAGTAATAGTTCCTGGAGCTAGGCAATTTTTCTCCTTCAATCTTGACGCTATCAGTTCAGAAAAGTCCTGCGTCTCGGGCCAAGTCATTTAGCTCTTCCTGAGTGAAACCATTGGGATTTTCATCAGTCTCATCTTCTGATTCTTCTGATGTTTCACCATTCATTTCTAAATCCTCAACGTCACCATCAGCTCGAACTTCGTCAGTTGACATTTCCATTGCACTTTCATTTTCGTCAGTAGTAATATTACTTTCATTATTCTGTCCAACATCGAGAAGGATAGGAAAAGTCACAGATTCGACAGAAGGATAAGAAACAGAAGATTTTGTTTTTGAGCTGAGCCCAAAAATACTCGTTAAAAGAAAATAGCAATCCTTCTCATGATTTATTGGTTCTCGCCAAACCATTGGAAAAGCAAAGGTTCGTTTTTTCTGTTGGTTGAGTTGCAAGGAGCATCTTAAACATATCGTTTTTGGAGTTCAGTGATTGATCATTTCATTAGTTTCTATTCCAAAAAATTTTCTGTACCTAGTTTTAAGTACATCTGTCAATTTCTTTCTACGCTTACTGGCAACGTATTCTCCACAAACGACGCAGAAATTGTCTACGCTCTTATTGCACAAAAACCTTCTTGTAACATTATACTCATAAGAGGTCAAGTTATCCACCAATGTAGAGCTGCGGTTGCTTGATGATGACGCCATCGGGCCCGCTTTCTCACCCTGACCAGCCGCCGATACTGGGGTTCCAACTCCCTGCATCGTACTTTTTTTTCGCGCGCCTACCATGACGGCATGAGCGCCGTGATCCAGGGACTTTGCCGGATCATGGAACAACTCCGTTGCCCACCGTCACCACGTGGAGGTACCCTGGATGCAGACACACGAAAAAAATCTGAGACTCGGTGTTAAGTCTCACATGTAAGTCTCTTCGTTGCTGCATTTTGCAATTATGGGGTTATGTGTTTTGAGGTTGTGGGTTTTGGGGTTATGGGTTTTGGGATATGGAGTTATGAAGTTTGATTACGTTGCATGGTTGATGTTGTTGAGTTTTACCATTTTTAGCTATTTTTTGAGGTTGGGAGAAAAACCTGACGTGATGGGGCAAACGGGTCTCGGATTCAGTTTCAGCGACCCCAAAAACATATGATGCACCTGGTCTGGTCAAAGAAACCTTTCATCGATTTTATTTTGTGGACCTGTGTAATCAGAGGTCTTGGCTTCTAGTATATACGCCAAATCCTAAGTTGCTGTAGTCTTACCAACTTCCTCTACTTATTTTGCCTCATTTACCCCTATTTAACTCCCAACCCTTCGCCAGAATTAGCGCAAAATACAATCTAGTTTCAGATTTCATCATGGTACCTACATATTTCAATCCGATGCCTGAAAAAACGTGCGCACAAGAAAAGTTACAGACAGACCGACGCGACAGAGAGAAATTTCTTTGTCGCTCAAACCTAAAATCTCGAAATTTGATAACATTCTAAGCCATTCTCAGCAAATTTTTGAAGATTTTTTGACGATTGCTATAATGTCATTCCACTATGTGTATGTGGAAGTAACATTCTTGAATGTCTAAAATGATAAAAATTGACAAGCCATATCTCAAAAACTTTTCATTATTTAAGGTTGCGCCTATTCAGAGGGTCAAAATATAAATAGTAAAGGATAAAAATGTATATATAATTCCACCAAAACACATTTTTTAATAAGAATGGCACGGGGTCCTTTCAAAGACAAGCATATTGTTATGAATTACACCCCCTTGGAACTATAGATTGATACGCCTATGCCTAATAGTGACTGAAAACTTGTAGAAAGAGATAGAGTTTTCTAGACTGTGGTAGTAGAAGATTCTTGATTATGTTCTGGATGGATCTAGAGGCAATTTCAGAGTATATACCGGCGCAGAAGGATACGTTTATTAAAGAGAAGTTTTATAAAACTGAAGAAGTTGAAAAGCGAAAAAGTGAGGTTAAGTGTAAAGGTTATTTTGGTTAAATAAGAAGTTTTGTATAATCAGTAAATTATTAAATAAAGTGTTAGTGGTTTGCCTCTTGTTAAAATTATTTAGAACCCACGGATTCATACAGGGTGTCTCCTAAAAGGTGGAAAACACGCAACATTATTATCAGAATGAAAGAATTGGGGCTTTTAATTCAATTACTTGCGATTTTCTCAAAAATTTATAATTTTTGAAAACATTTCAAAAAGACAAAAGTTTTAAAATAAATTCTGCATAACACTATAAAATTCTGAGAATTAAACGATTAATCGAGGGATAATCCACGAAGGAAAGCTGTTGTACTTTCTGAGGAAAGTCTGAGGAAATCTCGGCATCTTTTAAGGCCGATCTACAGTTACCAACTTATTCTGTTTAACTGAGTATTTATCTGATGCAATTGAAGATGGTAGTCAAGTTGAGATAATCTGTACAAATTTTTCTAAGGCTTCTGAGAGGCTAAAGGTTTTCGGATTCTCAAATGACCTCATTAACTATTTTTCATCTTACCTAAGCAATAGAACCCAAATTGTTATATTCTGTGGCCATAGATCTGTCGAGATTTTACCGACCTCAGGCGTCCCACAGGGATCTAATCTAGGTCCACTTTTGTTCATTATGTTTATTAACGGCATTGTGACTGATATCGCCCTGAACTGTCGGCTATATGCCGATGATTTGAAATTATTCTGTAGAATTTCGAGCATCGGCTACTGTTTGATTTTGCAACACAATATAGACAAAATTAATGAGTGGTGTATAAGAAACAAATTATTCCTCAACTCGTCAAAATGTAGTGTTCTATCAGTAACAACTAAACAGAATGTCACAAAATATAATTTTTCACTTGAAAATAACGTACTCTCTAGACCTGAGACATTCACTGATTTAGGTGTAGTTTGATAAAAAGCTGTCATTTAAGCATCATGTTGTAAAAAAATTCCATAGCTCTCTTGGATTTCTTATTAGGAATACTTTTAACTTCAGTAACGCCTCTGGTCTCAAACTACTGTATTTTTCTACTGTAAGATATAATTTGGAATAGGCGTCAATCATTTGGTCACCATATTATAAGACACATATAGATAACTTAGAAAATATTCAACGTAGGTTTTTGAAGCATTCCACATTTAAAGATGATGGAACATACCCGCCTATTGGTACTCCTCAGTCTGAATTATTATCGAAGTTCTCATTAATATCGTTAGAAGATCGTCGTAAAGTCTCTTATTTAACTTTTCTTTAAAGATTGATACATAATATCACCGACAGCACTTATATACTTAATATGCTTCCTTTTCATGCTCACAGAATTGCTTCACACCAAACAAATTTATTTAAACTAATCACGCCCAGGATAAACATAAAAGAAAATTCACCACTTGAAGGTATTGAAACATATTCTCTATAGGATTTTGCAAACAGCGGAAAAAATAACTATCTATAACTAAGAGAAAAACTTTGTGTAAAAATATTAAGGAAATCTTTGCATTCTTTCGATAACCCGAATTTTAGTTATGATAGCAAATTAAAATGTAAAATGAATCTGTCTAATTTCTTATTTGAAAATTCTCATTCTAACACTAGCATCCACACAGTCCCCTACGGCCATGTAGATTAAACTAGTACCTACTTAACCCCTTACGATTTTTAAGACAAGGTAGATAAATAAATTCATTTTAGGCCTTTGTTCTCATTTTTAGCTGAATCTTCATGATCGTAGGGGGTTATGTAGATACTAGTTTAATCTATATGGCCGTAGGGGACTGTGTGGATGCTAGTGTTAGAATGAGAATTGTCAAATAAAAAATTAGACAAACTAATTTTTGTGTGTTGTGACGTGCTTTCTTTAACTTTTTATTTTATTAACATTTAATAAAATTTACAAAACAATAAAGAAATGGTTAGGTACCAAAATTCGGAGTTCTCTATACATTAAATAAAAACTTAAGATATGCCATTTTAGTTTAATTTGATCTAATTAGGTCCCTGTGCGGGAACCATTTTATGACGCAAGCAAGCAAACGGTGAATGCAGTAAAAAGATTAATAAAAGCGGTAAGAAAAAAAAACAGTAGGCGGAAAAAACTATACAAGTAAGGTATGTAATAAAAATGGGCAGAATGTAAGTACCAGGCAAAAGCAAGCGGTTATCTAGAGCAATAATCATATCTACATGAACGGTCAGAGTGTAGGTGTGAAGAACTTGGCAAAACTAAATAAAACCGCTTTCGGATTCAGTGTGGTATGTAACCTAAGTTACACTTGGATCGGAAAATAAAACGGTTATCGGATTTGGAGCGGTGTATAACCTTGGCTACACACACTTCGGAATATAAAACGGATATTGGATTTAGTATCAGCTTACGGCGGATATTATTCTGCCTAGACGGACAGACAGCAATAATCAGAACGTGGTGTTTCGGTTTGGTTCTGAAATTTTGAAATTACATCAACCTTTATGCGGTGTTTGCCAAGCGCCTCAAACCCCACAGCTAGGTGCCTTTATTAAATGAATTTTGGTTCAGCCACATGGTACCTTGTCGGATTTGATGCGGAGAATTTCTATGTATCAGAATATAAAGTTAGTTAATTTATTTATGTTAGTCTAGATTTTATTCTCAATTCCTGGACTATAATAAATCTCTAAAAAGTTGTTTCAAAGTATTGAATTTTGTTTCAGTTCGTATCAGTACAAAATATTGGAAATAAAATTAACAATAAACTAAAATTTCCACTCGCTCAGTAGAACAACAGCACTATAACAAATTCCACAAAAATTATTTTGTGATCACATATTTTATTTTAATTCGTTTAAATAAGAAATAGTCAAAATAAAATACACGGTAATTATAACTTACGATATTCTAATTTTCTGTCGATGTATCATCTATGTTCTTTTTCTCTCTGGAAATACTTTGGAACATGGCTATTTGGATACAATCTAGAGAATTTAACAGGTCCTAACTCGAACACACCTACTTTGATAATATTTAACTTTAAATTGAGATTTTTTTGGCTAAGTCGGAAAGTGATCATTATATTCTGATATATTTAAACGGAAAAGATTTCAAATTATTTCTTTAAAACACGCATTTCAGTGAACTAGTCTCATCAGTGTTAACATAAAAACCAGGACAAGAAACCATAGTAGCGATGATAATTCAATGTGTACTTACAGCGTTGAAGAAACGGAATAAAAGTCGACTTAACTATCTGACGGATCGGAGAGAAGTAATATTCTAATTTAGTTTAATGAAACTAATTTACGCCGGTTGACTTACCAACGCCCTCAGTGTCAAATCTTGTAATTATTGTTCATATTGTAAACAGCGCTCTTACAGCCGAATCCTTTACATATTTTATACATAAAGTAGAAATCTGTTTTACGGTTTCAGCTAACTAAATTAGGAGAAATCTATAACAATGATTTTAAAATATGTTAGAACGTATACGGGGCAATTAACGAAGTATATTATTCATTTAATCTGCATTTTTGGCAACGGAAAATTCACCGCGATACACGGTTTTGTTCGACATAATTTTAAGCGAGATATCCTCAAACACTGGACTTATATTGTTAGAGACTTATTTTCTCTACACATCAAAACATCAAGTATTAATTTATGAAAATTATTCATAAATTCTCATGTTAATATTAAAGTAATCGTTACTTTATAATGAACACATAGTTTGATTAGGGCAATCGCATTAAAAGTTTTGCAACGAGTGAACAAGCAAATACCAGATATAAATCTACAGAAATAAACTGCTTCGTATCACGGTAACTGTAAATTATTAAACAGAACTCCTTATCGTTACCAAGTTACCATAACATCAACAACAATGACAAAAAGTTATTATACTGTTCCATTGGTAATCGATTGTTTTTCTTCACCTTACCCCACTTTTGTTGTAGAACATGTGCCTGCCGAGCTCGTGTAGTGTAATTGGTATCTATTAAAATATTAATTGGGTAAAGCTAGAAAGAAAAACATTGGATACATTTTTGAATCGGTAATGAGGCGCTGCTTGCATGTCTCATTTAATATAGGAAGGCGTTAAGTATATGTGTGGATACTATACTCTCCTAACCTTGTCATTATTATTTTACGCAGCTAATAGATAGAATCAAAATAATTCTGGTAATAATTGTAATCTAATATTGTTACTTGCTTAATATTTTAGTATTTTATAGTCTAGGTTCAATTTTCTAAAAAGACTCTTAGAAGCAAATTATATTAGTTTTTGCCAACCATGTTTCTAGAGTAACTCGACCCGCTGAAAAATTTCGGTTGTCATCTCGAATTCGGGATTGAATTACACCAAAACCACAACTAAAGGTACATTTTAATATTGGAAATGTTAATGTTCGCGTATAGGACAAAAGTTACGAGTTTGTTCCAAGACCGTCGACGTGAAAGTATCAAAGTCAGATGACATAATACTGAGCGAGAGCCTGTTACTATGTGGGAAGCGATGCGCTGTAGTCGATCAGCGCGATCGATATTTTACCGCCTGTTCAACTATCTCTTCCGTGCTATAGCGCTCTTTGTCAACTCCTGGGCATGCCGAATTTTTATTTTTATTTTGTAACGATTATTGAATTTTTTCACAAATTCAGGTTTGATTTGACGGTGGAGTTCAAAGTATGTCGAGTTCGGCGTGAGATGCGTGTTTCGTGGCTCCTACGGGATACCGAGATAAATCCGGATAAAGCGGTAAGAAAACACCGAAATTTTACTGGATTGTAGCGTGAACAATTCTGCATTGATTGATATAAATTGGCGCGAGTATAGTTGTTTTATATAGTTGATATTTGATTAAATTATGTTGTTTGAATAAAGCAACACAAAATAGTGTATATAAACTACCCAAGAAAAGTGTACTGCTTGAGTGCTTGACAGTAAAATCTATACCTGGATTCGTCCCTTCTTGAAGTGAATGGTATAAAATAAGCAACAGTCAGACAGAAGTGTGAATGAAACAGATAAGTTTTTGTTTATGTAGCATTAACATTGGTTTATTTATTAAATTTTAAACAAGAGATGGAGATCAAAATTGAAAAGATATTAAACATAATACATAGGTGATGAAATGGAAAAACTGGCCGAAATTGAAACCGATTGTTTGAAGGAAACGACAAACAGGGCGAGAAAACTATCCCTTCGGACCTCTTTTCTCTCAAAATTGTTACCGCGAGATAGAGCCCTTGCCAGCAACTCCACCATAGATAGATATTTACTTGTAGAGCGGTTAATAAATTAAAAAAAATAAATAAAAGCTGTCAGATTCAGTGACAGAAGAAACAGAAAACTTAAAGAAGAAAAATAAGGAGATGACGCTAGATGGAAACTTAAAAGAAGCAGGGAAACTGAAAGGACCCATCTCGTAAACAGGTGTACCACACCCTAGCCGACGATGACAAATGGAAACTTAATAAAAGCATGGAATCTTGAAAGAAGCATCTCTCAAACACCTACACTTCCCATCCTACATCCCACCCAATGCGTCATGCGGCTCTCGTTGCTGACAACAAACATGTCCAATGTCCAACCCGGCGTATGCAGCCGGTTCGGCGGTATATAAAACATCCTAGATTTGGTTCCGGCTCGCGGTTTGGCCGTCCGTTGGACGTGTTCGACGGACGACCAAGCTGCGTGTACTAACTAACCTCCATGGATGCCAGGAGTCGGCAGCAATGCCCACCTTATGCTGGCAAATCAATAAATCAATCAATCAATCAAGTTCAGATTTAATTTGACGGCAGAAATAATGTTTTCCTTCATTTTCCTATAATGATTTATCATCCGATGATTAGGTGGTTAGGTTAGTTAGATAGATTTTTATTCTGCTATCTAATTATTAATAACTATCAGCGCCGATGGCAGTATTAGCGTCGCAGACAAGAAAGGAGGGTGCGGGGGGTGTCTCACCACTTTTTAACATTGGAAATGTTAATGTTCGTATATGGGGTCAGAGTTATGACTTTTATCCAAGGCCGCTGACACGAAAGAGTCGAGATCAGATGACGTATAATGAGCAAGTGTGCACAGTATAAGTATGCGCGGAGCACATGAAGTTATAATGCGGTTTTGGTCAGCGCTAATCGTAGTCGCCATGGATTCACAAAGTTTGACAAATAGCGAATAGTTATTTTTGTAAGAAGTATCTAAAATTTTGTTTTTTGGGACGGATCCTAGCTGTTTCGGAATAAATTTATGTTTTGTGTATGGTGTCATCATTTCGAAGCTCTCCCATGGATTGCGAAATCTGCAAATTTTTTTAATTTATCGAGAATACCTTCGTAAAAAGTGAATGGAGAGAAAAACGTCAAGAGAAGAGAAACACGTAGTTTATAAAATTTTCTTTTAAGATGATGTACCTATATGAAGTTATAATTCCGTTAGCTTATTGGCGTGCAATGGGGTCCAAATTGAGATATATTTCAGAAAAACAACAAAATAATCATACACAGTTTTTCAGAAGAATGCTTCTTCACATTTTGTGTCAAACATTGAGACTTAAACGATTTTAAGCCTCTAATTAATAATATCATACAAAAATTGCTGATTAATTACACCTGAAAATTTATTTAAAAAAATGAAACAAATAGACTACAAATAACTCCATTTATTAAATGAGCATGAGACTCCAGGGGCGAGTGAATAACAAAACACTTTTGTTAAATATACAAAAACAATATTGCATAAGCAATAAATACACATACAAAAAATTGTTAGATGGAAATACAGAATGTAAACTCAGACATTCGCGTCTGGCAAGTTTCGCGTAAAATAAATATTTTACTATTATAGAAATAGAGTTAAATTGTAATAATTTTGACAGCAATGTCAAAATCTATAAACTAGTTACAAAAGAAAACCAACAAGTTAATATTCGATATGTCAATTGTCGAACTAACATATATTTCCGCACACCATGACAGAGATTTACTTGAGGACACGCTGACTTGTGAATTAGAACATTCACGACGATTTCACTACTTAGTTTTCAGGGAAACCATCGATGAAAACTAAATGTTTGTCACAGGATGCAATGTCCTGAAAGTATAATTCTGGTTACCGAACATCCAGGGTACAGGATCATGACTAACTAAATACGTTAGCAAACGTTGTTTGTAGCGTCGGCCATTTAAAATGCAGAACACGAAGTAAAAGTTGATAAACGTACTTGCAGTTTAATTCTTCTGTAACAGGGTACTACACTATTTCACTTTACAATTTATGAAACATTGATAACATTAATTCTAAATATCGATTTACCAAAGCACGTAGACTGGATGACCAATATTATAAACTTTTTAAAGTGTGGTACAATTCTCCACAACCGACCCGGGCAGGGGTCTGTCGGGTTTCTCCTAAGTAATTACACCGTACTAACGCCAAACATGGCGAGGTAGTTTTTGATTGGTTATTTATAAAATGACCCGCAATGGATCTATTTACTCATGTGTAGGGATTTCTAGTATACTAGCAGGGTTGGCTGAGGGTAATTTTAGAACAGAATATTAAATAATAGCAGTATTTTAGGTAAATTACTCTTATTATCGAATGGACAAAAAGTGAACCCTGACACTATATTCAGATTTTCGTTATTTTGTAACGTTTGAAACTCTGTGGGCGTCCAAAAGGGGTAAGCAACTTCCATGGGTGAGTTTTAAATTCCATTTTATTTCGGAATAGACATGGATTCTCTTGTTGGTTTTAGCTCTGAAAGTATCGACTTTAGTACGTCTGTGTTGTGTCAGAAAACTAAATCTGGTTGTTTATGTGAGAAAATAAAGAACTGTCCAGCTTATCTGAAGTAACTCATCTTCTTAAAATAACACAAGATAAAAAATTGACCAGTGTAATTTTGAAACTAAAGAATATTTTACAAAGTGATGTCGCGACAAATCTTAAATATCATAAATCATGTTATTTGGATCATGTTGCCCCAAGTTCGAATCCTGGTCTGAATGGCACAATACGTCTAGTCGCTGTGATTGTTAATGAACCCTGTAAAATGATCCATTTTAAGATATAACATATTTGAGCAAAATAAAAAATTATCCCAAAATTCTTATGAACAAATCGACTTTGAAACATTCTCACTTTGCGAAAGACCGACAAACGCCTTTGAGATCGTCTTTCGTTTAAATCTCAACAAAAAATTAGTTCACTAAAAATGACTGAAAATAACTTAATTTTTCAGCTCGATGATGACGGTAAGTCGCCTTTGGGCATCGTCTTTCTAAAATTATTTTCGACAGTACCAAAAATTGTCGTCCGCCCGACGACCGTTTCGAAAGTACCATGAAATAGTTTCGAAAGTACCATGAAATAGTTTCGAAAGTACCACAAAGTAGTTTCGAAAGTACCACGAAATAGTTTCGAAAGTACCACCAAATATTTCTCGAAAGTACAACGACACATTTTTCGATTGCACTGCTATATTATTTTTTCGAAAGTACCACGAAGAGATTTGCGCAGGGAGGAAATCTCAGTCAGGATGTAGCGAGTAGCTATTTTAAATATTAAAATTTAAGAAAAAAAGAATGGGACGGGTTTTCCAATAAAAACCACAATCCACATTTAATTATTCTGAAAGTGGTGGAGAATACGCCATGTTCGAGCCACAAGAATGTCCATCAAAAATGCAAGCTTCTCGAAGCACTCTGACCAAAGTTAAAAGAAATTTGAAAATTTCAGTGCAAAATAAGGTGAATAATTTTTCAAAAAAGTTCGACATACATCTTACAACCATAATTAACTGGGAGTCTGAATCTTTTTGTACAATCGATTGTTATAGTTCTCTCGAAGCTGGATGAGTTGGAATCCTATGGGACGTAACGTCTTGCCAAATGGTAGTGCTCTCTAGGTCTTATATACATTAATATAAATATTGAGTATTTATATTTTTTATATTTTATTAACCTTATTTCAATAAATGAAAATATATTTTGAATTTGATTTCTTATTCATCCGCTAAATATAAGATTGACGATCTACGTGCAATTCTATGGCGTGAGTCGGATAACTACTTACTACGGTCACCTTTGATCCTGTCAAGTTTGTGTAGCGATCCGAATACTCATGGAATCTATCGACGGTCTTAATTATTGAGAAGTGTTTCTGAGGAAGTGCTAGTTATAGGATATATTCATTCACAAGTGCACCGCTCGACATCAGATTACGATAAGATATGCAGGCTGTAACAATGACAGTAAGTATAGTTTCATTTATTTACATCTTAGGGAGTCTTAAAAGTAACTGGAATTTCTCTTATGAGTAGATTTTGCTAGATATCGCTGCGACGGTATGGCCAGAGCCTGTCTATTATAAAATTCTTGTCGTGTCCATCAGACGCGCGATACTAAATACATCTACATTATCACTCCTGAGTTCGAGTCTCACATCTGGAACTAGATCATATTTTGGGAATATTCTGATGAAGGGTTGGGGGTTAAAGAGGGGTAAATTGGGGAAAATAAGTAAAGCAAGCTGGTAAGAGCATTGAAACTTGAAGTTAAGTGTAAGGCAATGAAATAAAACTGAGACATTCACTTGAAATTTGGTTCACGTATATATCATCACGACATCTGAGAGTAGATTATATTTTGAGATGATTCCGTTGATGGTTGGGGGTTAAATAGGGGCACATATGGGAAAATAAGTGAAGGAAGCAGGTAAGAGACCAGTTGCTTGAAATTCGGTGTATGTACTAGAATCCAAGGCCTCAGATTTTTTTATAATATTTTTCAACCCCCAATACCCCTACTCCATTATTAAAGGGGCTGATATAAGAAAATTGAGATATTCACTTGAAATATGGTACAAGCAAAGATTAGAGAACTAACAAGATAGAACAGTCAGACGGAGAAGACGAAATAGACGAAGACAGTTGTGTACTCCAATTTAAAGGGACACGACATCCAGCGAAAACCGTTTCAGGATTTGTCAGTTACGCATTAAACGAGTTTGACCAATCTTATTAAAAGATAGGTTGGCTCATTAGAAGCGACAAGTGCTACGTCACGTTCGTGTAGACAGCTGCGTGTGGCTGTTTTTTCCTCATTTTATATGAAAAAGTTCCAAAGTTATTCCTTCAATGTACAATTCTATCCTAACCAAATAGATAACTTACATGTAAACATAGAAATACTTCATGTGACATATGTTACAAAGCAACCTGTTCTTTCAGTGACCTTGGCTACTGACAGTCAGCTGAGTTCGGTCGTTCTATCAAGACAGTGTTGTCCATTTTTCAGTATTGGCCTCTCTTTCTAATATTACCTTCTCCGTCTGATTGCCACATTGCGGCAACAGCGCAAGAACTCCAATTTAAATGTCGAGATCAATGGAGCTATTGCTAAAAGATAAAAGGTTTTCCGTCGGCCGTCCTATTTTGTTAATTCCCCTACACGTATGTATTATATCGACATCTGGAACCAGATTATATTTTGTGATGATTCCGTTAAAGGATAGGGGGTTAAACAATGGTAGCTTGGGGAAAATAAGTAAAGCAAGCTGATAATAGTACAGAAATATGGGATTTGGTGTTTACACTAGAAGCGAAGGCATCATGTTTTTTTATAACATTTTCCATCCCCCACTCCCTTATGAAAAGAGTTGATAAAATTAAATTTAGATTTCCACTTGAAATTTGGTACACGTATGTATTATAATGATTTCTGAAACTAGATTATATTTTGACATGATTGCGTTGAAGGAGTGGGGGAGTAAGTAGAGGTAAATAGGGAAAAATTAGTAAAGTAAGCTGGTAAGAGTACAGAAATTTGAAATTCGGTGTATGCCCTAGAAAATAAGGCCTCAGAATTTTTAATAATATTTTTGAATCCCCGACCACCCTCACTCCATTATTAAAGGGGTTGATAAAATAAAATTGAGATATTCACTTGAAATTTGGTAGACGTATATATTATAACGATATCTGCAACTAGATTATATTTTGAGATGATTCCGTTGAACAGTTGGGCTTAACGAGGGGTAAGTAGGGGAAAATAAGTAAATCAAGCTGGTAAGAGTACAGAAATTTGGGATTTGGTGTATATACTAGAAACCAAGGCCTCAGATTTTTCTCTAATATTTTTCAAACTCCACCACCTCCGCTCCATTATTAATGGAATTGATAACATAAAACTGAGATATTCACTTAAAAGTTAGTACATGTATGTATTGTAATGACATCTGATTGAGATGTTTTCACTGAAGAGGTGGAAGGTGGTAGGTTGTCGTATATAGTAGAAACAAACGCTTCAAACTTTTCTATGACATTTGCAACAAATATTATTAAAATTCTATGACCAATAATTTCCACATACTAGAGTGCAAATCTAGTCAAGGTGTTTCCTTTAAAGTGACTTGGATGAAAAATCTGGATGTGGAAGTAGAGATTTCTTAAGCAGTGGTTTTTTTATTATCATAAGAAGAAAATGATTCTGGCAGAGAAAAAATAATAATTTGTCAGCTTATCATATCGAGTAGTTGCATAAATATTTTTTTTCAAAATCATTATCAGAGACCTCGAAAACCCCCGAATTCCCTCTTTCAGCTAAAAAAAGTTTTTCCTGAGAAATTGACTTTACTTTTGGCCTGCCATTTTGAATTTCCCCCAACTGGGGGCGACCACGAAACGCCCAAGTTCCCACTTTCAGCCCAAAGACGAAAAGTGCGAGTTCTTCCTGAGAAATTGACTTCCGGTCCTCTATTTTGAATTTCCTACATTGGGCCTCGGATTCGCGATCAGTGACCTCAAAAACCCACAAGTACTTATTCTAAGCCCAAACACGAGAAAAATACGAATTTCTCCTGAGAAATTGACTTTACTTTCGATCCACAATTTTGAATTTAAGAAATTGGACCTCGGATTCGTAATCAGCGATCGCGAAAACCCCCGAGTATAGATTATCAAGCCAAAATATCCATTCTCATTTTTTTTCTGGGGAATTGTCCGATTTCCGGTCCGCAATTTTGAATTTCCCAAATTGGACCTCAGATTCGTCATCAGTGACCTTGAACATCCCCGAGCGGAGAACTCCAGGCTAAAATTTTCGTTTCTGAAGTTTTTTAAGCCCTAATTCTTGAGGCTTTTTTGTTGCTTACAACCCCCATAACTCCCCCATTTTGTACATCCGCAAAGATGTTAGTTGTGGCGAAGATCCTGAGGGTTCAAGGAGCAAAACATAGGAGGAATTTTCAAAATCGGTATTGTTTCCCAACTTTTACACATTTGGCACTTTTTTCTCGTTTATTAACTTGTAACAATACTCCGTTAATGTTCCATCTCTAATGGATTGTAGAAACCGTTTCCGTGTTGAAATAAGTGATAGGCCTAGGCACGAGATGTCAGCACCATCGGAACGATTTAAAATATTGTATCGAGTGAAATCGAATACGCTCTCTTACTGTTTGGTTTTCGAGCGGTTAACATGTATTTTAACCTACCGGCTTAAATTTTATTATTTAGTCGCTTAAAAAGGATATTTGAATGTAAGTAGTTTGTCTCAAATTTTAATCTAAATTGATATTAATACGTTCCCATTTTCTTTTAGATTATGGATTAAATTTTCTTACATTTTCTGATATCTTCTGATATTTTCTGATATTTCCTGATTTATTCCGACTTATCTCGATTTATTCTGATTTATCTGATATACCTTTTCTGATATATTCCGATTTATTATATAGCTATTTTATAACTATTCCTATTTATTATTTTTTTCAAGATTAAAATGAAGTTTTTTAAAATTTAAACCTACTTAAATTCGTTTCAAGTTTCTTAAAGTTTTCGATTTCACCATTTACTGATTTAATAAGGAATTAATTTACAAGTTTCCCAGTTTACCGTTTTACCGATTTACGTAATTTAATACCTTTGAAGTTTTCCTGCTTGATGGACACATTTTAGAAGTTTTAACAACATATCGTAACATATTCCGCCAAGGTCATTATCCAGCGACGTAAATGTTCTTCGAATGGCCTGATCAACCATCACAAGGAAGTTTTTGTTGAATTTTTTCTGCTGTTTTTATGAATACCGCACTTGGAGAATCCTGGAAGTTACCGTTCACTCATGTCAC
This sequence comes from Stenurella melanura, assembly GCA_963583905.1. Taxonomy (NCBI): domain Eukaryota; kingdom Metazoa; phylum Arthropoda; class Insecta; order Coleoptera; family Cerambycidae; genus Stenurella; species Stenurella melanura. The sequence continues at coordinate 26,215,791 of OY757317.1, read as the reverse complement.
GTGTATGAGAGAGACAACAGTACCTACTACAATATCACCAGCTACATGCCAAGTACCAACAGGAAACTTTTCATAAGCTAAGTACACTGTTATTACTTCTTTCCAACAAAATTTCGTTAATCTTCATGTAATTAACTGCCGCTAGACGGGATATTAAATTAAATAAAATTTCATGTTTACCAACCACAAATATAACAGTAATGAGCCTATACGTAAATTTGTGTAGTTTTGCTATTTTTTAACTTCATGGTAGTTGTGTCGGATAAGGTTTTAGACCGTAAGAAACAGCATTGTTAATGAAGTTTTCATTAATTTTTAGTCCGTGAGACGATTTTGTGTTTCAGTGCTGCCATAAAATCGCCGGTCAGTTCTATAGCCTTACGCTATTTAACCCCGTAAATTTTTCTTATTTTCTGGTTTATTTGGTTTATACCTACCAGCTTTACCGTTAGTTTGTATCTTATCGTATCGTATCGTGATATTTTGGCCGTGGGTCATATTATCTGTAGCCGAGAGGCATGTATTTTTATGAGATTTTGTAAATTTTAGGTTAGTTTCGGGTATTGTTAGTAATAAGTTTCTAGAGTTCTAGAAGTGTCTATAAGTGAAGTTTCTAGTGATAAACAAAATTGTTTTATAGTTTAGCTGCTAAGCGCCATTATTTTAGCCTTGTGTGTCATTTTTTTACTAATCTTATATAAATTTCTCTCACTCTAGCAAGGCTTGGCTACCTTTTCTTATTATTGTTGTCGAGCAGTTTAATGAAAGTGTTTAAGTACAAATTTAATTAGATGTCATCTCGAATGTTGATTTAATAATTCCCACTTGCTATCATTTTATATAGCCCGGTAAATTGTACCTTATTTTTCTTGGCGGTTGGGATATGTCATATGATAATTATTAAATTGTCATCAGGTTTAGCAACACATTCAAAAGAATCTCTAGCAAAAAGAGAACTGCTCCCTATTTGATAGTTTGTCTTGTATGTCAATCTAGGTTGCCAGTTATGAGAAATTCATAGTCTCGTACCTTTACCCTAAATTAACTTTATGTAATTGCGAGTAGTTAAAATTTTAGTGAATAAATTTGGTAGCTTATTGCGAAACTGCTTAAGGTATTATCTTGTTGTTTATCGCTAGAACTTTTTTTCTTATCTAATTTGGTGATAACCGTTACCGCACAGTTATCTGTAACTTATATTTTTTTTATCGTAACATTTTAACCCTACTTCTAAATTTGACTAACCCATATTTCTTGTATTAGTAACTTTTCATATGTGTCTGTTATTCAAATGTTTTGATGTCATTATTTACTTATCCATGATTTATATATGTTAATTGATATTAAATCAATTTCAATTTTACCTGTCATTTTTCTGTGTGTTGTCTGTGACGTATCTTCCCTTTTAATAAACCTCCTTTAGGTTTTGGCGCCCAAGGTACTTTTGAATATATTTTTTTGAATACAAAACTTAGATTTTAAACACTTAAATTAAATTTTATAACTTAAACTTTTTATAATTTAATCGCTCTTGGCCTTATTATTTAAGTTGTCGTTGACGCTTACCCAGGCCCTTGCCTCCTATAAAACTGGCTAGCCGGAGCCTAATTCTGTTTGGTGGTAGGTTATCACATTTGTCTATTTGAGCCCGGGTAACTGCCAAACAAAATTAGTTTTATTGTGCTTTAGGCACAATAGTGACTTGGAGATTTTACAAACTGGGGTAATAAGTGTGTGTCAAATCAATATCTTAAATCGTTCCAGAGTAATTGTGCAAAAAAAAAAAGTTACATGCCGATCGACTAACCGACAAAAATTTTTTTCGCTCAAATTTAAGATCTCGGCGTTTCATGGCATTCTAACTCAAGTTCAACAAAAGCAAATCTATTTTTTCTTCCTTCCACTCCACATACATGGATGTGGAAGGAAAAATACGCCTAGTGACTTATTCCATACCGACATGGTGCCTTCATGAAAGCGCAGATGATAACAATTTATAACTCTTGACAGTGATGTCTGATTATACATGATATCCTATCAAAGAACTTTCAAATCTAAACTTCTCAGTTGTTTTCTGAATCCATTTAATTGTATTCTCTACTGTTGACGCAGGCAAAGAATTTTCTAATTTTACATTGACATATGGCAACGTAATACTGAAACGCATCGGTACATTGATACGGCTCAGCAACAAAAATGCATACAAATATATCCTTTACTGGAACAACGTGTACTGAAAGCCATGCGGTAAAGTGGTGAGAACCAGAGACAGAATGTAAGCCTGGGACATAAATCAGAAGTGACCTCAGCTTCTTAGCAGCTTAATTTTTCAATCGTAAAGCAGTTGCTCCTCCGCAGGCGGCTTGCCACTAAGTTAGAGCCCTGTCGCACCGATTCCAACTAGTCAGTGTTGTGCACTTAGGTTTTCTATATATAGGGTGCCATAATGCGCGAACACATCCGAATCAATAATAGAGATTTATTTTCGTTGTCAATGAATCGGCGTTTGAGAATAAGAATTCGCTTGTTCACGTTTACTGTTTCATACAAAATTGCTTGAATTCCAATTTTGTAGCACTACCTTTCCCTCAATTGACGGCTAAACAAAAAAGGTGAGCGAAAGTAGCAACCAGCTCAGCTTAGCTCTGCGGTTGGGTCGAGGATTGAACTGAATAATTATTTATTTCTTTGATTGTCAATAAAGAACTTTTAGGGCGCCAGCATATTCAACAGAAATATTCTACAAAACAAACAGATAACTAATATTCCTGTAAATTTTCACGAGGAAACAATCAAACAAATATTTAAAACAAACAGTGTATTAACTGTGACGTACTTTCTTCCAATTGCCTAGCGCATAGACAAATGTAGCGTCACTTTAACGCTGAGCTCTATTTCAGTTATACAGTGTGTCCCTGATTTAAATGGACATACTCTAGTGGAAGGTAGAGCACACTTAGCTGAGTTCAAAACACCCCTATACTTACCGTTGAATGTGAACCGTTTTTGAGATCCGCCATATTTCTTAAATGACTGCACATATTTAGATAAAATTTAGTATACATATTGTAATGTTTTAGGTTAATGAATAGCTAATTCCAGGACCAACCTCCATTCTTTTAATATGGCTCTTAGGGTCATTAACATCACACTGTATATTATTTTTTGGTAAATGTTAGTAAACTTTTAAAAATCCCATGGACCAGTTTATAAAATGTCATAATATTTGATGGCACGTTTATGGTTATTTTTCAATAAATTTTCAAAAGAATTGAAAGCCCAAATTTGACATTCTACAAATAACACAATCCAGTAGTTACTAACATCATTATTTTATTAATTTTAGCTAAATACCCAATAGAAGAGGTTGTTATTTGTTTTCATTTTGAAATTCAGTGTTTTTTTTCGTCCAAAATAAAGCATATTCCATTTATTTCACGAATAAAAAATAAGTAATAAAACGATGCGATTAACACATGACATTGTTGCATTAAAAATCCCTAGTAGGCACATGTATGTATTGTAATGATATCTGATTGAGATAATTCCGTTGAAGGGGTGGGAGGCAGTAGGTTGTAAATAGGGGAAAATAAGTAGAAATTTAATTTTTAATGTATATGGTAGAAGCCAACGCCTCATATTTTCTTATGACATCTACCCCAAATATTATAATTCTATGACCAATAATTTTCACATACTAGATTGCAAATATAGTCAAGATGTTTCCGTTAAAGTGACGGATGAAAAATCTGGATGTGGAAGCAGTGATTCCTTAGGCAGCGGTTTTAAATGATATTAAGCTAATAGATCATAGAACAGGGAACAGGTATCATGCCCAGATTTGAATATAAATATAACCATTGTATTTTGCCCAGAGAACCATCAAACTATTAGAGGTAGAGAGTTTGTGAAATATTTATTCAAAATGTTTTATACTCGCTGATATTTTGCAAAGTGTACCTCCATTTTTTAAATATTGGAGGTCTACTTCTGCCCGGAGTTGCACAGCCAGGTGGTCGATACCTTCTTCAGGAATAAAAAAGTATCCTACAAATTTTCACTTTGACCAAATCACTCACCAGCTCCTAGACTATTAGATTTTATGTACCTGTTGTTATTAAATTATAAAATTTAAACTGAAAACAAAATTTAGGATTTGAGTCGTTATGTGGTACCGCTACTTACAATCAGAAGAATAGTTTTGAAAATTTAAATATTACCAAATATGTACAATTGTAAGAAACTTTAATAAATACAAGTCGTATAGTTCAGTAAATATTTACTAGGACGAAAATAAACTGTGTATAAAATTAATTGTAATAATTTGCAAGACCTCAATAAAACAGAAAATATCAGCAATATGAAGGCTATCTCGAACAACGTATTAATATTAATGAACAACGTGTGCCAGTTTAGTTAAAAAATTGTAGAAAATGTGAGCTATAACTGTTGGAACATTATTAAATTGTACAGCAAATTTAAAAAAATCATGTTTATACTTTAATTTAGATTCATGTGAGGCTAGATAAAATTAGCCATTCTATTATTAAATTGTAGTGTATACTTAAACTAGGGAGGCATCGAATTAAGTCAATACGAATCAGGGCCGGAACTGGAAGGGCAGTAACTAAAATCACCACGTGTAAGGAAAATATGGCTTATGTTGAATATATTATAAGTAAATTGTCGTGTAGATAGATAGATAGATAGATAGATAGATTTTTATTTGACCACTATACATATTTAATACATTTGTGGCAAGTCACAGCTTAGTACAGGTACCTAATATAAAGATATAAAAGTATAAATATAAAAAATATAACAGAAATATATACAGATAAAATAATTACATGATACAAACATAATAAAACAATACAACCAAAGTTCATGTACACATGCATGTGCACAGCTCAGTACAGCACGATTAATGCATCAATAGTTTTAAAACATCACATTACATTCGCATTAAGATATTCATCCACGAAATAGAAACAGTTTCTCAATAAAAAAGACTTAATTTTAGTTCTAAAATTCATATTATTTAATAATTTCCAATCACTAGGTAATTTATTGTATAAATTGATGTCCAGAGAATTGCTCTTTGATTTGGACAGCCTATACTTAGGAATACATATATTATCTTTATACCTAGTATTATGAGAATGCACATCGGAGTATGTCTGCAGTTGACTTTTTTTACTATGTATTTCTAGTAAGCTATTGTAAATGTACAGGTTTGGCAGTGACATTATTTTTAATTTAATGAACAATGGCTTACAGTGCTCAAGGTAAGGAACGCCAGCAAGAATTCTAACAATTCTTTTTTGAAGTATGAAAACTCTTTGTGAATGACTAGAGTTACCCCAGAGTATCACTCCGTAGTTTAAGTGTGAATGAAATAAGCCATAATATACTGCTAGACCGTCATCGATAGTTATACCTAATAACTTAACGCTGTTACCCTTATTAATAGTCGAGTCTGTACTTATAACTAAACTTTGAGTTTTGTTTTTGTTTAATTTTAATTTATTTGCAGAGAACCATTGTTCAGCCTTTTCTGTAGATACTACTACTTGGTTTTCTAGTTCTTTTATACTTTTAGAAGAGTTATTTAGGGTCAGATCATCAGCAAATAACGTACATTTAATAACGTCAAGGAATGAAGGCAAATCGTTAATATAGACATGAAAAAAATTGGGCCTAATACGGAGCCTTGCGGAACTCCATATTTATTGATTTTAATGTCAGAGCTTTTATTATTAAGAGACACACACTGTCTTCTGTTTGCAAGATATGATCTAAATAAAGACAAAGGTAATCCTCTAATACCATAAAATTCTAGTTTCTGGATTAATATTTCGTGAGAAACGCAATCAAAAGCTTTACTTAGATCACATAGTGTAACAGAAGAGTAAAGACATTGCTCGAGTGCTGCAATTATATCGTCAATGACACAAGAAACTGCTTTTGTTGTAGAGCAGTTTTTCCTAAATCCAAATTGACAAGAATTTAAAATGTTGTTCAATTCTAGGTATTTGACCAGTCTTATTTTCAAGAGAATTTCCAAAATTTTCCCAAAAATTGGTATAATGGATATGGGACGATAATTATCGAGAAGAGACAAGTCTCCTTTTTTAAAAGCTGGTATGACTTTGGTTATTTTAAAAGCATCAGGAAAAATACCTTTATCGAAACAAACATTGAACAGATTGCTGAGAGGTACAGCGATAATGTTGATAGTTTCTTTTAACATGGCAGTATTAATACCGTAAATATCAAGTGAGCTGGTATTTTTTAGGGACATAACAACATTTATGACTTCTTGTGGTGTAGTTGGATATAAAAAAAAGAACAAGATGGTTTTTTTACATTACTTAGAAATTCTCTAGCTTCGTGACCCGTGTCTGTAATGGAATTAACGATACTGTCAGCAACAGTGACAAAGATATATTATAAGTAAATTGTCGTGTAAACTAACTAATAGAGATTTATTGTATAAGAAGCGAATCTAAAATGTATTTGCTTTTCTTTTTCAATTAGAAATGCGTAAAAAATGTTATAATAATAACAACAATGATCTTTCTGTCTAAAAGTGTAAGCTAATGGTGTACAATAGGTTAGGGTACTAATATTAAAATTCAAAACATTTAACATTTAAAGTTTAGCATATAATTTTACATATTTAAAATAAATTTAGATTATGTATACCCACAAGGTTTTTTGTTCTTAACCCAAATAAGTGATTTCGAAGATTTTTGACGCGCGGAACACAATGCAGTTACCCGTTTTGCTCTATGAGGTCAGCATTTTGCTGCAGCAAAATGAATAAAATGATATAGAAATATGTTTTTATCCATTTTGAGGTTATCTGTTCTCAAAATCCTGACCTGATAGAGCAAGACGCCTCACGGCATTGTGTTCAGCGCCACAAAAATTCTATTATTTCTTGCTAGACTGTCATAAAATAATTTTTAGTTCATCTGTAGTTATGTTTTCATGATTACTATTGGTTCTTGAAAATTTTGGAAAGCTGAGTAAGATGAACTTGTCAGTTTTACTCATAAATCTCGATCGTTGTTCAGTTATAAGGGCACGAATATAGGCAGAAATGGCCTTTTTAGAACTTTTAGGTTAGGTTTGCGGTGGCGCAAAACGGCCAACGGCATCGTGTTCAGCAAGTCAAAAACCTTCGGAATCACCTATTTGGGTCAAAAATAGTGTTTTACTTCCCTCGCATACCGAAGGGAAGTATTGTATTCGAGAAAAAATCACCCTCCGAAATTTTTTCGGATTTGCTCGTTTCAGATCATGTAGATTACGAAAATATAGGTTTTTCAATTCCGTCAGTCTGTCTGTATGTCTGTCTGTCAGTCTGTCTGTCTGCCTGTCTGTCTGTTGGTGCATTATCTAAAAAACTACTGAACAGATAATAGTCAAATTTGGAAGGTAGCTAACACTACTATCACTTTTCATGACATTCTAAATCTATTTCAGAAAAAAAAACTTCGAAACTTTTTGAAAGTTTTTTTACCAGTAGAAAAACGTTTTTTTTTTGCTCAAATAAAATATTTTCACGTTTCATGACATTCCAAATTTATTTCATAAAAAAATTTTTTCAAAAATATTTCAAAATTTTGTGAAAGAAATTTTTTTTAAATATTTTAAAATATATTTATACTAATAGAATATGATGGAAATAATTTTTTGCTCAAATTTGAAATTTACACGTTTCATGACTAAACTTATTTCAGAAAAAAAATTTCAAAAGCAAAAATTTTTGGAAATTTTTTTAACTAAGTATATCAAGAATAAATGGTGGCAAAAATTTTGTTTTGCTCAAATTTAAAATTTTCATGTTTCATGGACATTCTAAATCTATTTCAGAAATAAACATTTTTCAAAACTTTTTGAAAGTTTGTTTACCAGTAGAAAGATGGGATTTTTTTTGTTCAAATTTAAATTTTCCGCGTTTCGTGACTTTCTAAATTCATTTCATAAAACAAATTACTCAAAAAGAAAAATTTGAAAATTTTGTGAAAGGAAATTTTTTTAAATATTTTAAAATATATTTGTACTAATGGAATATGATGGAAATAATTTTTTGCTCAAATTTAAAATTTACACGTTTCATATTCTAAACTTATTTTAGAAAAAAAATTTCAAAAGCAAGCATTTTTGGAAATTTTTGTAACTACTATACTTATCAAGAATAAATGGTGGAAAAAAAATTTCTTGTTCAAATTTAAAATTTCCAGGTTTCATGGACATTCTAAATCTATTTCAGAAATAAACATTTTTCAAAACATTTTGAAAATTTGTTTACCAGTAGAAAGATGGGATTTTGTTTGTTCAAATTTAAATTTTTCACGATTCGTGACATTCTAAATTTATTTCACAAAAAATATTATTCAAAAAGAAAAATTTGAAAATTTTGTCAGAGAATTTTTTTAAAAATATTTTAAAATATATTTTTACTAATAGAATTTGCGATTAAACGAACTTACCTTAAGTGAAGTTCAATCATAATTATATGACCGCCATTCTGCTGCATGATCTCATTGGTAGTACCTCTATTTCCCACTCGAGTGCAGCACGCATATTGAAAGCCAGCGCAAAAACCGCGATGTCGGTATGTTGGGTATAGGTGGTACCGACTGTGCGTTTGTAATGTCATTCGCTTGAAAGCACTGTATCTCTAAATTGTTAAGGGCCAGGGTAAATTCTATGCATTTTGGGAGGTTTTGAGCTTCACTTAAGGTAAGTTCGTTTAATCACAAATTATATTTCCCGCCCTTCTACTGCATGATCTCATTGGTAGATGTTTAATGTATTCTACGATTTAGAGATACAAATAGAAAGTTGTGACCAAGGCACAATAAGTAAATATAACAAAACTAATTAATACATATTGGTAGTAAAAATGTCTTAAACTGGGTATATGCCAATTTAGGAATATTTTCAGCGAAGTACAATTAGTTGGTCTTTAACTTGACAGGTACAAAATTTTGCAAAAATTAATGCATTTTCTGTCAAAGTTGGCTTTTTTTTTCATCTATGCTAACTCTAGCGCGACTAACTGCGGATGTAAAGTAGCGGCAAGAGATATTGTAGAGAGGCTAGTGGACAGGCATGATGATAAACCAGCCACAAGAGCAACTGACAAAGGTTACTACCGCTCCCTTCGGCCCTTCTTTCTACTATATGTATTTCCTCAACTATGCCTGCAGATCTTCTCCTTTATCCATATACTTAGAGTTTTGCTAGCGACTTTCCTATGTAGTTTTTATGTGATATAAATAAATACAAATTCAATCTTAGATTGGCAGTCTTCTTGATATATTTATAACGCACTTGCCCCCTCAAAGATTGACATTTTCCCTAAAGAAAGGCAAGAGGAGCAACGTTTGAAAATTATTTGTATACAAGTCTTAGTGAGAACTGGTATCAAAATCTGAATTTTGTCATCGCTCTAAGGAATATTAGAAATGTTTATATTAGAAAGTGTGGTAGTAATTGCCAGCAAAGTTTTTTTTTTGAATACTGCTATTAGCAATTGTTCACTTCTTCCTAGTGAGTCAATGTAGCGCAAAATCTCTCTAAGGAAACTTTTTATAAAGGAGTCAAAACCGATCCCTGGTTCTATTATTATGGAAAGTGAAGAACGCAGATAATTCAGGGAATTATATAACATTTCCTTCTGAAAAGAATAGAATAGATAAGTCAGTACATGTGTAACAGATGTTTACATAAAAATCTAATCACTGAGGAATACAGAAAATTTCACCATTGCCTCAAATAGCATTTATAATGTTAGAAGGACTATAATGAAATAGATTTACGTGCGACATTTATTGATTGTCGTTCCCTGGTGGATAACCAGCCTATCCCCAGGTATAGATTCTTTTGTAAGGGACGGGGTTGTCTGGCAACATAAGAAAGTAGATAATATTCAGGTTCCACAATAATTTAACGTTTAGATATTTGGAGAAAAACAGGATACCGAGGCTGGGTTTGCCTATAAGGCGCGACCGTAATTTCATTAGCGTCGTTGTGTCAAATTTAAGAACTTTTAGATGATAAAAATTGGGAAAATGCGTAGAATAGTAAATTCCGCCAACACGATGTGAATGCGTTAACAGCTATGCAATCTGGATTCTTCACGCAGGAACAATATTGGATTGGAATGCATTCTTTAAATCTACATGCGAGTAAGTCAATCTGTGGCACACTATAGACTTCACTAATTCTCTTAAAGGTGAAGTTACGTGGTTCATATTCATTCTCGGGTATCAAGTATCTCGAAGAATGATCCGCTTCAACATTTTCCATGGGCGGTATTAGCGAAAATCCAAATTTGCCATTTCTCACACTAGTCCCAAATCGCTTTGGAAAGCTGTGCTAATTGTGGAAACTGTCCTTCCCACCGTACTATTGATATAAGAAGTAATATTTGACAACGAGCTTTTTCGACATTTTTTGCAAAACACTTTAAACCAAAAATGTTGCAAGCCTTAGATAATAATTAATGTGACCAAATATATACATTATTATATTCGCTGAGAGCTCTCATTGTTCCAAACAATAGCCCAGCTTTTGTTGGATGTATCAGAGAACATTTCCAGAAGGAAGTTACAAACCTTAATACGAAACGAGTCTACTTCTTAGGTTCTCAATGCACCACTTAAAACTTGCGAATTCTACGAATTCTGTAACATTTATATTTAACTTATAAGAATCGTCAGTAAATGTTGAGGTCAGTAGATGTTGAGCGCTTGGATTTAAAATTAATAACAACAGATTTCTGAGCCTTTAGCTCTAATCAATGACTGCCTGAGTATTTATACTATATAGAATTTAAATCAGTATTTATGTTAGCGATTGCCTGATCTAAGTCAGCTGAATTGCACGACTTTGGCATGCATGCTCTTGGAATTTATAAAGTTTTATTTTCTCATTTAGATCAGACATGGAAAGCACAAGTAGTATGGACCCAAGATTGACCCTTGAGGCACCCTTGATGTGACAGACGTTTTCTGAGACACCAGTCTGAACAGTATAATTTCATCTGCCGAGTAGTTAAGTTTGCCTAATATTAGTTCATTTTGTAAACAGTCAAAGGACTTTATATAATCCAACATTACAGTAGTTTCACTATACTATTTACTACCCCACAGTTACTTGAAGTGACCCAACTAGCACCAAAGTGACAGTAACTGAGATAGGAACTTCGTATGAGTAACCATTACGTAATTGCGACTAAATTTACGACTTTGGTGTAAAAATAACTTCATTTGACAAGTCTACAGTCCCTGCCTCGTAGTTTCTACCACTAATGATTACTTTATAGTTATGGAACTTCTACGTAGCTTTCGTGGTACATGGGAACGTGGTAGTTACCGGTGGGACGACATTCGGATTTTCAGAACATGAAGGTGGTAAACTATAGTAGCAGCGACTAACTCGCATCACTGAAATGTGACTTCAAAGTTGCAATCACCTTCAAGTATCTTTAAGTTGCCGCGACGTTCTGGGAACCTTCACTATTTCTTTAAAGTAGTGGAACTTGTAAGTAATATTCATAGGTGTTAATGACGTTACTGCTACCTACAGAACTGTGTACGGCTACTACAAAGTGCACATCACCTCTGAAATTTACCATGAAATAAATTTCACCATCTAGTTAATGCAACAAACCTAACCTATAATATCTTTGCCTAACCTAGACTAGAATTATATGCTGATATATTATGCTATGCAACATTTTATGTTCAAAATAAGGCAACAAAATTTAATATTTCAACAGTTTTATTACACCTACCTTTTCTTCTATGTTATCTATCACTGTAATAGTATATTATACCAACAAGATTTATGTTTATTAAGTCGTTGATATATGGCTGCATACAAGTAAATTGCGACAGCTGATAGGTTTTTCAATGTGAATTTAGGTAAATGATAAACAGCAAAAGCTAGGAACGCGTTCAGTCTAGACCTTAACGTACGTCTAACACGTACGCTCAATATCGAATCAATATCGAATCAATATCGGGAAAAATGTAACCATGAAGTGGCAGCGGCAACTTTGAAGAGGTAATTTGTGGTAGTAACAACTTTGCTACGACTTTGAAGTGATGCTACAGTTCCATTGGCAGATTTGTGGTAAATATAACTTTAAAGTTACGTATTTGCAGTTTTCGTCACTATCGCCAAGTAGGAATTACTTTCAAGTAGCATTTCTTGGTGAAAACGACCTTAAAGTCACATTTTCTGAAATGTTGATGGCCAAAATTATCGACGCCATTGTTATAACACATGAACCATAATTTCACAATTGACTAACAAATTTAATTTATCGCCATTTCTTCACCAAATACAACAAATTAATACATAAAAAGTAATGTTAAGTTCCGAAGAACAATAAAAAATAGGTTTCGGTATCTAGTGTGTCATATTTTCGCATGAAATTACATATTTTAAAAACAGCATTCTCATTAAAAAATGCAAATTTTAAAGGCGCGTGGTTAGATTCGGACGTTTTAACATTATGTTTGTCAATAAAATTGCATTCGTTTTAATTTTGACCCTTAGACCATTGGAAAATGGCACAAGTTTTGCTGTCTAATATTACCTTCTGATATTCTATTAAATTTCTGAGTTAGGGAAATGAACAAGAACAAGAATCATATGTAAGAATGAAACATAAATGTAATAAAATCGGTTGCAAGACAAAGAAGGGGCAACATCGATTTGAAAGAGTAGGGTGTGGTAAAGTTTTCTGAAAGTTGCGGCGTCTACGCCGCCACGTCGCCGCTCCGGAGCAGCAACGTCATTGGAACGTAGCCAGACAAGTACCAGGAACGTGGCTGGAACGTTATCATCACCAAAAAATATTCCCCATTTTGGTCATAAACACGTATTAAGAACGTTCCTATTACCTGCCTGAGACTAGTACGAAAACACTTTAAAGTGCCTACAATAGTCATTGCTACGTTCCCGCGACTAATTGTGCTAGTTGGGGACATTTTTTTGAAAATTTGAAACATTGCTTATTGGACAGAGCAACTTGAGACGTGCGCATTTCTCTTGTAGATTAGGTGATTCAATGGTTTCAAGTACATCTTTAATCCTTTTTTATTAAAAGATTTCAACATTATGTTTTAAATATACCTGCATATTCTGCGGTAGTACCTCAAAACTACAAAAGTTTTAGACATACTAGCCAACTTTCAGACTCCCTGTGTTATACATCTATGAACATTCAAAAGAAAAAAATTGAGATTTCACAATTACCCGGTAATTTCAAAGACAAAAGCCGCCGCCAATCGCACAGTACGCCTCTGAAAGAAATTCTTGCCAATCATGTTGCCTAACCTCCATGCATGCTATTTATATTGAGCTATCTATAACACTGTAAAGTAACAGAATTATGTATCTGAAATATAAAATAGAACACTCAATCGATAATAATTTTTACACTTCTAAGAAATCTTAAAATAATGTTACCGAGAAGGCTAACTTACGGATTTGATAAAATACCCGTGCTCTCAACATTGTTATTTTACAAAGAATTTTAATGAATATTGCGGCAGATATCCGCTTTATTTATGTGGGATACGGAATAAGGGAATTTTGCGACTTTAAAGATAAATAAATATCATGATGCTATCTTTTGCTTTATACAGTACTGAGGAGATTCACGAAGTATGCCTTGAGACTATTAAATAGTTTTTATGCAATTAATCATCATTTTCATATGATACAAAATTACAATGATTGATGTTAGGTTAGAATTTGTCACATTGAAAATCGTAATTTAAAACTGGATTTTACTTCGATTAAAGGTCGCCTTCAGCAGACCGTTTGTTAAGTCAGGTAAAGATGGAGCTATATTTCCATACTTCTGGAAAAATGCTATAGTTCACCCTCTCGCGCAAGTAGCTAATCATATTTATTAAAAAATCTTACGCCCATTACTAAGGATTAGCTACTTTCCTGAGAAGTTTATTAGTATTAAGTTCATTTAATTAAATAACATTAGCTACTTTCAAATCAATAAAATCAAAAGAACTCTATTTAAATTGGAATAAAAATTGCTCCCCAGCCAGACACGGTGCATAGCGCCGTGGCAATTGAAGAGCTGGGAGGGGTAGGGTCGATACACATATCAAAAACGCATGAAAATCAATAAGAGCCACAACCCCTATTACCGTAGGGCTAATTAAAAAAGGTGTTAACAATAAAACAAGTAACTCAAGAGAGGTTTGAAAACAATTAAAACTTAAAACGTAAAAGTTAGCATTCATTAAATAATTTTGGTACTTGATATAGGAAAAAGATCAACGGAAAAACCTGTTCAAGGCAATTACCAACTCGATGATCCTCCCTCTGCCGGAAAGTAGAGAATTTAGAAGGTACTTAAACATTGTTTTTGTTGTCGAAGAAGAATTTTAGAAGGCAAATAGATGAGACAAAGAAGACAGAAAAGAAGGAAAAACTTGCAAGAACTAAACGGACAGATTTCGGGAAGAAGAAGCATAAAGTAGATACAAATTAGCGTAAAGGAAAATGTGGTTATAGAGGCTGCCAGAATGTGAGCAGCGCCTAGTATGGCAGGGTGTGTTTAATCCAAAAGGGGACATTATGCTGCCTGATTTGAGTTATGTTACGTGTTAACAGACTATCGCCCAATTTGCAGGAATAGAATTTCTGAGAAATCTCCTGGACGTGGCAGTCGTGGCAACGTACGTAGATGTCTCTGAGGGGGTGTATCTGTCAGCGTTGGAGATTAGGCGCATAAATTTGTGCTCCAGCACTTTAAGTTTTCTCATTGTAATCGGTATGCTGCACTACACCGGCGCTGCATGTATGATACACAGTTTTTTATTTTTTCTGTTCAATCTTCTACACTTTGCCAGCAGCGGATTCGGTCTCCTGGACATGGAGTAGATCGTCCGTATAGTCTCGTTAACGTGCATATTGAACGTTAGTCACTGGTCGACTCTGACCCACAAATACATCTCGCACCACGTGGTTAGAATTTTTCTACTCCCGACTGAGACAGGCATCAAAATTTTGTTCTCTTTTAATCGGTACGTGAAGATGGTCGCTTCCAACTTCTCGGTGTTAATCCGCATGCTTCCGCGTTGTGCGAATGCGCGTACATGACTGTGCCACCGGCAACTCCGGGAAGTCGAAAACATATAAGTTGTATAGCTTTGGTGACAGGTACAATCCTTAAGGAACTTCGCCGAGAAGTATCTCGCCTTGTTGATAGCTTATTGTTCACCGGAACCTGCAGCGACCTTAGTGGAGGCTTCTTAGTTTTAAGACCTTTTAATTAAATATGATTAGCTACTTTCACGAGAGGCTTAGATATAGATTTTTTCCAGCAATACGAAAACAAAGCTCCACCGTTATTTGTCCAAACAGAATGTCTGCTGAAGACGATCTTAAGTATCTTATGTACAATTTCTAATATTTTAGAGATACATATTCACAGTCAAGTTTTTCTCTTATTTGACCTCTTTAACACAATCGGGCTTTCGAAGATAGCACTTTCACTGCTATAATAAAAGTAGCTGGTGCATTCTATCAAAAATACCGATAAAATCTTGGTCTCTAAATTGGATGATATTGTAATGAAGCATTTTTATAGTGTGGAAATTGCACCCGACACCGCCGTCTATTTCTCTATCTAGGATATAGGTATTTTCTAATACAGGTATTGGGCGTAATTTCTAGTGTGGAAATTACACCCAAACCCACCGTCTATTTTTGTATTTTAAATATTAATATTTTATACTGTCCACACAGAGCATAAATAAGTAATATACTTTCATTTAGCAAGTAGACATACACGCCGCTAGATGGAGCACTGTCTCCATCACTGACACTATTGGCTTCACCGTTAACGAATGCTTGGCCCAGCCAGCCAAATAATTAATTATTAGCCCGGGTCCATTCATTTGGACCGTTACCAGGCTAATTGGAAACCGCCGTCTCATAGGAGAGAGAGAGTAAGTAAAACCGACCGTAAATAAGCAGCTTGGCTGGGACTAAGTGCCATCCGTGTACTAATCCCGGTTTGCTCCGCCGTGTGTCTGGGAAGATACATTGGTTGGCAACAAGTCTCGTGTTTGCCCTCTGGCCTGGTTGCGTCGTCTGGAGGACAAGCGAGCACTTGGGAAGCTTGGGGCTTTCTGGTCTGGGTGCGTCGACTGGAAAGTCACAAAGCCTTCTAGCACACCGAAGTATCATCCCCGACCAAATACCGCCTACCGGAGTGAGCCAGTGTGCAAGTTGGGAAACTTTCCGCTGGTAACAGGTCTCGTGTTTGCCCTCTGGTCTGGTTGCGTCGTCTGGAGGACAAGCGAGCACTTGGGAAGCTTGGGGCTTTCTGGTCTGGGTGCGTCGACTGGAAAGTCACAAGGACATCCACCAGCGCAAAGTAGCGCCCGTGAACCTCGTTGGTTTAATCTCTCCTTTGGGGTGATTACACCGACAAGGAACCGTGACCGGAAGTGTGTACTAACCTTAGGCTCTGCGCCTTAGCCAAGTTGCCCGAGTATTTGTTTACTATTGTTTATTGTGTTTTTGCTTTCCTCCGCCTGGTATCTGCTCTGTCCGTTTTATACCGATAGTCGTTACTCCGACTTACCGTTCCGTTTCTCTAAGTTCGTATCCTGCTTGTAACCGCCCTCTTGCTTCGCCACCGTCACCGTTAACCGTAGTAGTTATAGGTTAGGTATATTTGTAGATATTAGGATTTTTATTATAATAAATATGTATATTATTTAAACTGTGCCTTTTACTGTGTGTGTGTGAAGTCTGACATCCCTAGACCCCTGGACATACCGTGTCTCCTCTGACGCTATCCCAGCCCTACCGAAACAGGCTGTGTTAAGAGGCTAGCGTGGGTCCTTTACACCACGAGAAAAATTGTAAAGGTGGCGCCCGAGCTTACCGTAACCGCACCGAGCTCGAGTGCCAAAGTGACGCCCCTTCACTCAACCGACGAGTGAACCAAACGTCACATACTTTGGCGCCCGAACAGGGACCGTAAATAGGGAAAGTAGTTTAGACTTCACATTTCGGCAGTCACCGAAAGCAACCGAATTCTCCGAATAGACACTCATAGGCGTGTGAGGTGTCATTTTCGACTAAACCGAGCACGAGGAACCGATTCCGACTACTGCCGAACCGCTCCGACCGCTCCCGAGGGCGTTATTAACCATTTAATAACCCCTTTGGGAATTTTTTCGAACCAGAGGCAGTTTCTGTGGAGTTGACACACGAGGAGGCTGCACTTTTAGCAAAAACCCGAACTCCGACCGAACACTTCCGAAGTCCGCCGAAGGTACCCGAACACACAAACTATCGTGTGGGGTATCGTTTTCAGGGTAATCAAACCCAAGGAATCGATTGGTGACGTTTGCAACCGGATCCGACCGTCCGTTCCGCGGAAAAGTGTGCTACAGCCAAGTTACGGGTCTGAATTGAGTAGGGCCCATACTAGGTGATAAACAGCACCCCGACACACCTTCTGCACCGACTTTTACCGACCGCCCGGATTCTGTCCGGAATACCTGACCACTCCGGAGACTGGAGTTACTAGGCAAGTGACCCCTCATTTAGCAGTAACTCAAGGACGCTGAATCGATTGCCGCTGGTTTCGTCACGATCCGACCGTCCGTTCCGAAAAAAAGTGTACCCTGGAGAAGGGGAAAGCCGAAACCAGTTAAAACCGATAGGAATCAGTTGTCCGCACCACCAGACACCGTCTAAATCGACCCTCACCGGATTTTGCCCGGAGTTCTAGAAACTCCGGTGACGGTGGAGATATAGCTTGTGACCCCTCCTGGAATAGTAAATCGAGTGCGCAGAATCCAACGGAACTACTCTCGACTCGATATATCAAGCCGTTTAGGAGTTAGCAGGGAGGATTTGGTCCTGGGCCACTGTAGTGAACAGATCTCTCTGGGATACCGCTCAGACTGTTCATTGTCAGCCTTTGGCTACTGTCACCGTTCCCGAAACTTGGTCCTGGGCCACTGTAGTGAACAGACCTCTCTGGGATACCGCTCAGACTGTTCATTGACAGCCTTTGGCTACTGTTACCGTTCCCCACGCTTGGTCCTGGGCCACCGTAGTAAACGGACCTCTCTGGGATACCGCTCAGACTGTTCGTTGACAGCTTTTGGCTACTGTTACCGTTCCCCACACTTGGTCCTGGGCCACCGTAATGAACAGACCTCTCTGGGATACCGCTCAGACTGTTCATTGACAGCCCTTGGCTACTGTTACCGTTATTCACACTTCATAGTGAGCTACCGTTGTGATACGATCTCTCTGAGACACCGCTCAGACCGTCCATTGTTACCTGTTCCTACTTACCGACCGTTACCGTTTACTACCACCTGGTGGTAAAAGAAACCACGAAAGATGTCAACCGAAGAAGATCAAAAGGACGTGAACATAGAACCGACCGAGGATACCGCAACCACCGAAGGAATAGAAAACCGCCTCAGCTGGATATATAAGCTGAGAAAAGAACAGCTGGACGTCGAGTTAGGGAAATTCCGTCTAGACCTTTCAGGCACTGTGGATGACAAGAAGCGCCGCCTAGTAAAATTCATCAAAGACGGCTGTACCTCGCCATTGCCACAAGTCACCAGACCGGTCTTTCCGCTACCAGCACCACCGCCACTAACTCTAACCATACCGACTACTGTACCGTCTTCATCCGCTCAAACAGTGAACAGGACATTAGAACCGCTGAACATCCGTAAATGGGGTATCCAGTTCAACGGGAAGGGAGACCCCGCTGCCTTTCTGGAAAGAATAGAGGAAGTGTGCTCATATACTGAAATTCATCCGGCACAACTGTTACCTGTACTAGCAGAATTATTACAGGGACCCGCCTTACTTTGGTACCGAAACAACCGCTCGCACTGGAGAACCTGGGAAGATTTTACCACCGAATTCCGCATCTTTTACTTCCCTGTGAACTATCAGGAGGAGATAGAAGCGCAAATCAGCCGCCGCCTACAGCAACCAGATGAACCTGCAGGTACATATCTGACCGACCTCCAAACCCTCATCCGCCGACATGGAGATCTTACTCCGCAGCAGGGACTCCGGTGGCTTTACCGAAACTTACTTCCCGACTATAGACAGTACATTCCGAGGTCCGGACTAACCAATGTAGCAGCTTTGATCGCCGCAGTCAAAGAATTTGAGGCGCTGCGTCAGGAAGTACAACAAGTCTACCGTCCTAATAATGCCCCGCCACGCTTGACCGTCACACCACCAGCAATACATCCTAAACCGTCACCGCCAAAACCGGAAAATCCACAGTCGCCACCACCGCAATTGTAGCACCATATGACCGGAAATAACCACCAGAATACAAGAAGGTCAAGGGACCCAGCTCCACCTGTGAACCGAGAGACAAACCGCGTAGACAGGCCATCAACCTCCGCTGGCACCGCTCCCATAAACGGAGGCACTATCTGTTGGAGATGTGGGAGAACCGGACATTTCCGCAGCCAATGCCGTTTCCCACCGAAGTTATTTTGTTCCCGTTGTGGGCGACCTGGCACCATGACAAGAGATTGCTCATGTCCTAGGAAACTCACCAGGAGTTGTACCGTTCCGAGGCCAGACCGTACTACTGCCACCTCGGCAGAAACCGTCCCCAAAGATGACCGACCGCACATCCAGGTGACTATGTATGGCCACATCTTTTCCGCATTATTCGACACTGGAGCCGTCCGATCCTACATAGGAAACCGTGTGAAAGACTTGTGCCACCAACTAAAAATACCGTCCGTCCGCATAACCGCCCCGTCTGCCCAGCTAGCCGATGGAAAATTGGTAACAATCGACGAGTCCTACGACTTAGAGTTTGTAATCGCCGAAACTCCATTCTTTGAGCGACTGTCCTATCTTCCGAATTTATCGTCAGACATTATACTAGGCATGGATATCCTACGTACACAGGACTTTACGATCCACCTACCTACGACAACCGTCTACCTGAATAACCGCCCCGTTTCATCTTCACTTCCGAACAGTCCGTTGGGAGGGATAGCTCTCGCTCTATCACAGAGTGAGGAGACCAAACTTCAAGAGTTCTTAGATACCGAGCTGCCCAGTTTTCAGGACATATCTGGAACCACGAAATTAACCCAACACCATATCCGGCTCTCACAACCGGAGCCGATTAAGCAACGATACCGTCCGCAGAATCCAAGGATGCAGGAAGTCATCAACAAGGAAGTAGACGAAATGCTGGCCAACAGCATTATAGAACCGTCTAATAGTCCGTGGAGTTCACCGGTAGTTATCGTCCGTAAAAAAGATGGGAAACCCAGGTTTTGCATAGATTTCCGGAAGGTGAATGAAGTCACCGAGAAGGATGCTTATCCGTTACCGTACATCAACGCCATCCTAGACAAACTCCGCAAGGCTCGGTACATCTCAAGTATCGATCTGAAACAAGGATACTGGCAGATACCGCTGTCTGAAGAAAGCAAGCCGATTACCGCGTTTACCGTACCGGGAAGGGGTCTGTTCCACTTCCGAGTGATGCCGTTCGGACTCCATTCCGCCCCTGCCACCTTCCAACGTCTACTGGACCGCATAATCGGGCCCGACATGGAACCCTATGCATTCGCCTACCTCGACGATATTATTGTTCTAGGTGAAACTTTCGAGGGCCATCTGCAGAATCTACGAGAAGTTTTCCGACGGTTAAGGATGGCAAACTTGCAACTTAATCCCGAGAAGTGTCAGTTCTGTAGGAAGTCACTAAAGTACTTAGGTCATGTAGTAACCTCAGAAGGAATACAGACCGACCCGGACAAAGTGGAGGCAATTGAGAAATTCCCCACTCCCCGGAACGTCCGAGACGTCCGCCGATTTCTTGGTGTTGCCTCCTGGTATCGACGCTTTGTACCAACCTTCTCCGAAATTGTGACTCCGCTGACCAGATTATTAAAGAAAAACCACCGTTTCAAGTGGACCGACGAACAAGAACAGGCTTTCAAGAGATTAAAGAATTGTCTCACCGAAGCCCCCGTACTGACATGTCCTGACTTCGAGAAACCGTTTACTCTCCAGACCGATGCATCCGACCAAGGCCTTGGCGTAGCTCTGACCCAGGAAATTGAGGGTCATGACAGGGTAATAGCTTACGCTAGCCGCACACTGTCGTCAGCCGAGAAAAACTACTCCGTAACGGAACGAGAATGCTTGGCCATCGTCTGGGGAATAGAGAAGATGAGGCCGTATCTGGAAGGATACCGCTTCACCGTACTGACCGATCACCAATCTCTGCGATGGTTACACTCTATCAAGAGTCCGACCGGCCGTTTAGCTAGATGGAGCGTATTCCTACAGCAATACGACTTCGGAATTAAGTACCGTAAGGGAGCCCTAAACCGGGTAGCCGATGCACTGTCCCGCCAACCGCTAGACCGACCTCTTCCCGATTCTGAAACCAACGAACTATGTGCCCTGGATGAGGCACCAAACTGTTCATGGTATCAACGGAAGAAAACTGAAGTCGAACGGAACCCAGAAGCATTTCCGGATTACTGTGTACGTAATAGCCGGCTGTACCGTCACTTCTGGGATTCCAGTGATCTACGTGAACCAGATTTGTCTGATCCGTGGAAACTATGTGTTCCTACAACGCTCCGCCGCACCGTCCTACAGGAGAACCATGATGCTCCGTCCGCCGGACACATGGGGATCGCTAAAACCATTGCCCGAATAGCTCAGAAGTACTATTGGCCAGGGATGTTCCGTGACATCGCCAGATATGTACGTAGCTGCATGCAATGTCAGCGATACAAAGTCTCCCAGCAGCAGACACCAGGAACCATGCAACCGTCCGTCAGTCAACAACCGTGGGAAACCGTCAGCACCGACCTAGTAGGACCGCTGCCCCGATCTAGTAAAGGGAATAACTACCTCGTAGTTTTTCAAGATCGCTTTACGAAATGGATTCAGTGCCGCCCCCTACGAAGTGCTACTGCCCGGACCGTCAGTCAGGCACTCTACGACGAAGTCATCACCCGCTTTGGTTGCCCCCGTACTGTCATTACCGACAATGGTAGCCAATATGACAGTCGAGTATTCCGATCCTTACTGGAAGAGTTTGGAATCCAGCACCGTCTGACACCACCGTACACCCCCCAAGCAAACCCAGTCGAACGAGCCAACCGTACCATCAAAACCATGATAGCCCAGTACTGTGAGCTGGACCACCGAAAATGGGATCAGCAATTGAACGATTTCCAACTGGCTATCAACAGCTCGAAACACGAGTCGACAGGATTCTCGCCAGCGTTTCTGAACTTTGGCCGTGAGATGTCCTTGCCGAAAACAGTTTTTCAAACCGAGACTGGGAATACCGCCGAACCGTCCGAGGAGAACGATATACCGCCAACACATACCGACCGCCTGGAGAAATTACGAGAAGTGTTTGAGCTGGTCCGTATCAAATTAGCACAAGCCTGCGCCACCCAAGGCAGGTATTATAATCTCCGCCGTCGAGAAGTTAGATATCACGTGGGAAACCGAGTCATGAAACGCGAACATCCGCTTTCATCTGCTATCAAGGGCTTTGCGTCAAAACTGGCCCCAAAATATTCCGGACCGTATACCGTGACCGACGTCATTTCACCCGTGGTCTATAATCTCAAATCAGATACTGGGAGGAAGCTCGCGCGAATCCATGTAAAAGACTTAAAACCCTACTTCTCTCCCCATGCCGCCATCCCACCTACCGACAGCACCGAGGAAAGAACCCGAAGAACCACCCCGGAGAGCACTGGTACCACCAGTCCGCAATCCCTGCCAAGACGCCGTCTTCGCCCGAGGCGCGAGGCTCATTAGGTAGACTCCCGCCCGGATCTTTTGTTCCAGTGTACCTGGTTTACCTTAAGAAAACAGATGACCTACCGGATTCATTATGTTTTTTTTGTAACATTATTGTAGTATTATATCGTTTTCTTTCTCCAGTTTAGTTTTTAGGATTGTTAAAGACGTACTTACCCCCAAATAAAGTTTAAGTAACCATTGTGGGGTAAGCGCCTTAATTCTGATAGGGACCGTTATTTTTCTAAGGAATGATTTCCTTGTTTTGTTTTATTAGCTCCTTGTTTTCAGTTTCTTTCTTTTTAGCAACCAAGGAAGACACGGAAAAAAATAATAATCATTTCATTTTTATTATTTTTTTTAGCGAAGTAAGAGGGGGATGTAATGAAGCATTTTTATAGTGTGGAAATTGCACCCGACACCGCCGTCTATTTCTCTATCTAGGATATAGGTATTTTCTAATACAGGTATTGGGCGTAATTTCTAGTGTGGAAATTACACCCAAACCCACCGTCTATTTTTGTATTTTAAATATTAATATTTTATACTGTCCACACAGAGCATAAATAAGTAATATACTTTCATTTAGCAAGTAGACATACACGCCGCTAGATGGAGCACTGTCTCCATCACTGACACTATTGGCTTCACCGTTAACGAATGCTTGGCCCAGCCAGCCAAATAATTAATTATTAGCCCGGGTCCATTCATTTGGACCGTTACCAGGCTAATTGGAAACCGCCGTCTCATAGGAGAGAGAGAGTAAGTAAAACCGACCGTAAATAAGCAGCTTGGCTGGGACTAAGTGCCATCCGTGTACTAATCCCGGTTTGCTCCGCCGTGTGTCTGGGAAGATACATTGGTTGGCAACAAGTCTCGTGTTTGCCCTCTGGCCTGGTTGCGTCGTCTGGAGGACAAGCGAGCACTTGGGAAGCTTGGGGCTTTCTGGTCTGGGTGCGTCGACTGGAAAGTCACAAAGCCTTCTAGCACACCGAAGTATCATCCCCGACCAAATACCGCCTACCGGAGTGAGCCAGTGTGCAAGTTGGGAAACTTTCCGCTGGTAACAGGTCTCGTGTTTGCCCTCTGGTCTGGTTGCGTCGTCTGGAGGACAAGCGAGCACTTGGGAAGCTTGGGGCTTTCTGGTCTGGGTGCGTCGACTGGAAAGTCACAAGGACATCCACCAGCGCAAAGTAGCGCCCGTGAACCTCGTTGGTTTAATCTCTCCTTTGGGGTGATTACACCGACAAGGAACCGTGACCGGAAGTGTGTACTAACCTTAGGCTCTGCGCCTTAGCCAAGTTGCCCGAGTATTTGTTTACTATTGTTTATTGTGTTTTTGCTTTCCTCCGCCTGGTATCTGCTCTGTCCGTTTTATACCGATAGTCGTTACTCCGACTTACCGTTCCGTTTCTCTAAGTTCGTATCCTGCTTGTAACCGCCCTCTTGCTTCGCCACCGTCACCGTTAACCGTAGTAGTTATAGGTTAGGTATATTTGTAGATATTAGGATTTTTATTATAATAAATATGTATATTATTTAAACTGTGCCTTTTACTGTGTGTGTGTGAAGTCTGACATCCCTAGACCCCTGGACATACCGTGTCTCCTCTGACGCTATCCCAGCCCTATCGAAACAGGCTGTGTTAAGAGGCTAGCGTGGGTCCTTTACACCACGAGAAAAATTGTAAAGGTGGCGCCCGAGCTTACCGTAACCGCACCGAGCTCGAGTGCCAAAGTGACGCCCCTTCACTCAACCGACGAGTGAACCAAACGTCACAATATCGATTTTTATAATAATTGTACTGCTTCTTTTTTTTAATTAATCTTTTTTAACCCGCGGAAAATAATATGTAGCTACAGAATTGATAATAAGACTGTTAAATCCAAATGTGTTCCATTATATTAAGGTGTATCTCAAAGGTCCATTCTAGGGCCTCTATCATCCTTACGATACAAAGCAGAAGTAAATGCTGAAGTTCAGTATTCCAGTGTAATGTAGTATGCAGACGATTCTCAGTAAATGCTGGGCGTGTGCTCAAATAATAAAATAGTTAAGCAAGAAAATATTTGATATGAGATTTACAAAAAAATTTAAAAAATTCGTCGATTCATAACTCAAATTTTAATGCAACTAAATCTACTGTATTGATAGTAAACTCACAAAGCGTCCGATTTTGTTGTTGAAATTAATTAAGTGAAGCAAGGAATCTGAATATTTTGCTTTTTTCTCAATATCAAAGTGCTCAATATTTTGTAATAACTATAATTTTCATTAACACAAAAAAAATGTATTACATTTTATTTTATTATTTTATTCAATATTTAAGAAACCACAAGTCGCACAAACACCAAACCGGATATTATTATAATTGACAAAATAGTGTCGAGGGCCCCTTTATATGGAGCCTCGACTGCCTCATTCCAGGGGCCTGAGTCCAATAGTTGCTGAACCTTATCGTGGCCCAGTTTCGTAACTCTGATTGAATCAGACTTCTTGGCAGACCGAAGGCTGGCTCAGGGCCAGGGAACGGAGTTGTTGCTCCTTCCCCCGCCAGTCGGTCTGCTTCTTCGTTGCCCTCCACACCTCGGTGACCTGGCACCCATATGAGTTTGACAGTGTTGTGTTCACACAGTTCTGTCAAAATATTCCGACAGTTTAAAACCAGCCTTGAGGTCACTTTGTTTGACACAAGAGACCTAAAGGCTGCTTGACTGTCGCTACATATATAAATGTGTTTATTAGCGAAACTTCTTCTGAGGTTCTCGCTTGCACACGCCAATATGGCATATACTTCTGCTTGGAATACACTGGGATACTTTCCAAGTGGCACCGATATACGAGCCCTTGGTTTGCAGCCGTGTATACCAGCACCAGTTCCCTCCTGAGTCTTAGATCCGTCTGTATACCACTCGAGAACTTTGGGACTCAGAAGACGATTTTTGTCGCGCTCCCAGTCCTCTCGACTGGGAAACACCGCCGTATATGGAATAGTGAAACTGAAGATAGGGGGACACCGGTCATCTCCTGCTTGGGTGATGATCCGGTCCCTTACCGGAAGATCCAGGGCCTCTGTGTGCCCCCGTCCTCGGCCTGTCCCGTTCCACATTCCATTTCTGAACAGCCTATTTGCTGCTTTTTTTGCTTCCAGTTCCACCTCAATATGCAAGGGAGTGAGCCCAAGAATGGCCTCCATTGCTATGGTTGGGGTGGTTCTGAAAGCTCCTGTAATTCCAAGGCAAGCTAGCCTTTGAACTTGACATAGGCGGGCTCTAATTGTGGATCGCTCCTGGCAGCGCCACCACACCAGTGCCGCGTATGTTATGAGGGGTTTTACCATAGTGGTATACGTCCAAAGAGCAATCTTTGGACTTATTCCCCATTTTGGACCGAAGATGCGTTTGCACATCCATAAGGAAGCGCAAGCTTTCCTCGCTTGAGCTTCTACGTGGTCCTTCCATGACAGCTTGGTTGCTGTTGGAAATCAAAAACGTCACTGAATAGAATCAAAATACTACAAAAGCCTCTAGTATTTATATATTTCTACTTTCATAATAAATTACTGAATATGTTAAGTATTTTGAGCATGTAGCAGATAATTTCCATACAACTTATTTCTAATATTATTATGAAGAAACAAAAAATTACCTATTCTTTATGTACACAGTAAATCTGTGCAATGAAAATCGTATAAAATGAAGGTGTGTTTTCTTCATTCTTCTTAATTATTTTGATGCAACATTACAGAACAAATAACTGAAGATGCTTATGATTTCTTTTGAATTAGTGAAGATAATTTATCGAAGTAATCGTGATTGACTTAAGATATACGATAACCATCAACTAACCAATTTCAACAAACAAAGCCGTGATCTGGATTAAGAGTTTAACGGTGATGTAAGAAACTTATAATTCAGCTCGTTGTGTTGTGGGCAATAATAAATTCCACTAAAAGCTCAAATTAGAGAAAATATAATTACATATATGTAAAATAATTAAATTTAAAAAAATGTTGAGTGAATACAAAAATTAGATATAATCAAAGACTAATTTGGAAGCTGGAACTAAATTAAATGTAACTGTTAACGGTATGTAAGAAAACTGCTTATTTTTGAAACATGACTTTTATCAGCAGAATTTCAGTGTGGTAATGGACTCTCCATTATCATCAATTTTAAGCAATACATTTACAAGAGTTTTCGAGATTGCAGATGTTATATAAAAAAAATTGAGACCTTCGTTCCTTGTATACACACCAAACCCAAATTTCTGGACTCTTATAAGCATGCTGTACTTATTTACCCCTATTGACCCATCAACCCATCAGAGTAATAAGCTCATATATATTATGAGCCTATTATTATATTCCAGTTCCAGGTATTATTATAATCAACATGTATATATTAATTTCAAGTCACTACCTTAATTACTTCCACCTCCACGTAGTGGATTGGAACTATAATGATCTTAAAGAAATGTTCAAAAATTTTTGTCGTCGATATTTTAAATATGAGCAAAAAAAAATGTTCTGTATGTCTGTTTGTCTGTCTGTAACATTTATTATGCGCATATACTCTAGAACGGTTTGAGATGTTGACCTGAAATTTTATTCGCGTATGTATTATAATCAGATCTGGAACTGGATTATTTTGTTAACTTATTCGGTGAAGAATTTGCGGTTAAATGCGGTTTATCCCTAAATAGGAGAAAAATTTGGGATTTGGTGTATATACTAGAAACCAGGGCCTCAGATCTTTTTATAATATTTTCCATCTCACTCCATTATTAAATGGGTTGATTAAATAAAATTGAGATGTTCACTTGAAATTTGGTACACGTATATATTATAACGACACCTGGAACTAGATTATATTTGGTGATGATTCCGTTGAAGGGTTCGGGGTTAAATAGGGGTAAATAGGGGAAATTAGGTAAAGTAAGCTGATAAGAGTACAGAAACTTGAGATGTGGTGTATATACTGGAAGCCAAGACCTCAGATTTTTTTGTAACATTTTTTAATCCCTCCACCGTCCACTCCATTGTTAAATTGTTTAATAAAATTAAATTAAGATATTTGCCTGAAGATCGATACACGTACGTATTATAATGATATCTAGAACTATTATATTTTGAGATGATTCCGTTGAAGGGATGGGAAGGTAAGTAGAGGTAAATAGGGGAAAATGAGTAAAGGAAGCTGTTAAGAGTACAGAAACTTGAGATTTGGTGTATGTACTAGAAGCCAAGACCTCAGATTCCCCCTGCCCCCTCCACCGCCTCCACTCCATTAATACAGGGGTTAATAAAATAAAATTGAGATATTCGCTTGAAATTTGGTAAATGCAAGTATGGTAATGACGTTTGATTGAGATAATTCTGTGAATAGGTGGAGGAGGGGTGTATGGGGGAAAACAAGTAGAGTCCAGAAACTTCATTTTTGGCGTATATGCTAGAAACCTACGCTTCAATTTTCTATATCACATCTGCCCCAAATATTATTAAAATTCTATAACCAATTATATTCACATACTAGAGTGCAAATATAGTCAGGAAGTTTTCCTTTAAAGAGCCTTGGTTGGAAAATCTGGTTGTGGAAGTAGTGATTCTTTAGACAGCGGTTTTTTATGTTATTAGTCCCTATAATAGTGAAATTGGGGTAGTGGTGAAAGCGACAGATGTCATAAAAATGTTTGTCACCTTAACTTTCAGGATATACACCAAGTTCCAAGTGTCTCGACTCTTACTATCTTGCTTTGTTATTTACCTGTATTTACCCCTCAACCCTTCAACGGATTAAGCTCAAAATACAATCTAATTCCAGTTCTCGTTATAACACAAACGTGTAACATATTTCAAGTCAATATCTTAATCCGTTCGAAAGTAATCATGTATACAAGCAAATTTTACAGAGAGAGAGACAGACCAACCGACCGATAGTTAAATTATATTATAGATAAATTGTATTATATGGTATGGTATCGTGGCGGGCTAAGAACGCTAGTGGCGAACACACTTGGTCTGTATGTTTATCGTTTACTTGGTTCGATTTCTCGTTCGGACACTGGCAATGTCGTGGGTAATGGATGTTGTCTGCGATTTTCCAAATGTGTAACCCCCTTTCGGATAGCCTACGCTTTAGAATTGGGAGTCTCTATTATGTGTGGTGTGTGTATTTATCGTGCATAATAAAAAATCGGTAAAGGTATTTACACAGAACTTCCCTGCATGGCGGTCACTCTAAAAAATTATTCATTATGAAATGACATTGAAAATAATAATTGGAATATAATTATCACTATTATTACAAAGAAAATCTGATAACTTTTGGTCAAAAAAATATACAGAGTGCTCATCTAGCAGAAAAAATTCAATACTAAATAACAGGTGCGAAATATGGAAGGCTTGCGCAAATACCTTTACAATTGTACACCATGGCTGAATTATTTCTTGGGATGACCACCCTGCATATTTCTCAATAAAAGTATAATAGGTGCATATGCCAAATATTATTACCATTTTCAATTCCGCATTCACGTAGTGTAGTATAAGTATTAGTAGTGGTTAAAAAATTCATTTTTTTTTATTTTTCAAAAATGTTGGTGAAAAAAATTTTCAAAATATTTATTCCTGAAATAGGTTTAGAATATCACGAAACGTGAAAATTTTAAATTTGACCAAAAAAAATGTTTTTCCATCTATTCTAGTGGTAATTTTTTTTTCCAAAATGGTAAAAAAATTTTGCTAATTTTTTTTTCCCAAATAGGTTTGGAATGTCATGAAACTTGGAAATTTTAAATTTGAGCAAAAAAAAATTCATCTATTCTATAGTAAGTAGTGATAAATAGATTAATTTTTTTTTTAATTTGTTTGAATATGTTTAGAATGCCATGGAAACGTGGAAATTTTAAATTTGAGCGAAAAAAAATTCGTCTATTCTATAGTAAGCAGTGATAAATAGATCAAAAATTTAAACATTTTTTAAAAAAATTTGTTTGAATAGGTTTATAATGCCATGGAAACGTGGACATTTTAAAATTGAGCAAAACAAAAAATTCCGTCTACTGGTGGTAAATTTTTTTCCAAAATGGTAAAAAAATGTTGCAAATGTTTTTTTCCGAAACAGGTTTGGAATGTTATGAAACGTGGAAATTTTAAATTTGAGCAAAAAAAATTCGTCTATTCTATAGTAAGTAGTGATAAATAAATAGATAAAAAATTTAAAAAAAAAATGTTTAAATTTTTCAAAAAATTTTTTAAATTTGTTTGAGTAGGTTTAGAATGCTATGGAAACGTGGAAATTTTAAATTTGAACAAAGAAAAAAAATTTCCATCTATTTTAGTGAAAAATTTCTTTCAAAAATGGTCAAAAAATTTCTACATTTTTTTTAATAGGTTTGGAACGCTATGAAACGTGGAAATTTTAAAGTTGAACAAAGAAAAAAATTCCATCTATTTCAGTGGTAAAATTTTTTTCAAAAATGTTGGTAAATAAATGTAAAAAAATTTTTTTTTTGAAATATGTTTAGAATGCCATGAAACGTGGAAATTTTAAATTTGAACAAGGAAAAAAAAGTTCATCTATTTTAGTGGTAAAAAAGTTTCAATTTTTTTTTTCTGAAATAGGTTTAGCATGTCATGAAACGTGGAAATTTTAAATTTGACCAAAAAAATTATTTTTCATTATTCATTCATTCCCTGTATATTTTCCAGTGAGTTTAACCATTTCTTTCGCTGACAGTAGCGTCAACCACCTACCAAATTTGACTGCTCTCCATCAAGTAGTTTTTTAGTTAATGCACAAACAGACAAACAAGACAGACTGACTGACTGACGGAATTGAAGAACCTATATTATCGTAATCTACGTGATCTGAAACGTCAAAATCCGAAAAAATCTCGGAGGGTGATTTTTTCTCGAATACAATACTTCTTCCCTTCGGTATGCGAGGAACCTAAAAAGGGGAAATAGGAATGAAAGAAATGAGAGGCAGGATACTTATACTCAGAGCTTATACTTAATTCAACCTTGAAGTAAACGTCAAAGCGTAGACAAATTAGCATTTCTGGCTAAAAAGTTTACCGAGTGAATGAATTTTCACGAACTTTGTGAGTTCTGTTCGTTTTGATGCCTAAATCAAACTCTAAAAAAAAAAATAGAAAAATTGATCACTATGGCCCCGCAATTGTTATCAACAATAATTTTGTTACTAATTTGTTAACTAACAAAATTGAGGTAAATTCAAAAAACTAAATGTATTATTAGATAATCTGACGAAAAATAGGAACTATTTACTCTTGTAAAATTTTCGAAAAAGTGCGTATTTTCCGAGATATAGTGGTTCGAAGGCTGGTGGGGGAATAAAAAGTGACGAGAAAAAAGCTAGCAAATTTTTGGTGAATGTGTTTTAAAATGCAAGACTTTTTCTTCTGGGACTTTTTCCTAAAGTGCACGATTTTCTCTGAAAAAACACGAAAAAGAAACCCTTATCAAAAAATGGAAAATCTCGTAAACAATGAAATTCGAAATCTGGAAAAAATCAGACGTATAGTTTAATATATTCTTTAAAATTTTGATCTCCCTAATTTTTTGTAAATTGTATATTTTCCGAGTTTTTAACAGTTTCTCACGGTCAAATTCACACTTTTTATCTAGAAATCAGAACAATCAGAATCCACAAAGTTTCAGGAAAACCCATTCATTGGGTACGCTTTTTCAAGTTTAGATCGATTTTCGTCTAGTTTATCTACACTAATGGCTGAAATTTGCAAGAAACTTTTAAAAACGTTTTAATTTTCAGATTAATCTGAGAATGCCATGAAATTCAGATATTTCAAAAATGATTTTTGGACTATTGAAACTTTAACAAATTTTAAATTTTGCAGATCTGTTTCCGACGCACAGTGGGAGCAAATCGAACTTTTGCAGACAAATTAACTTTCTGAAGGCACTTTATGGCCGAACGAGCTGATTTTTTTTCAATGCTAATAGTCGAGTCGCTGTATCGAAATTTTTGAAAAACCCAAAAAATATTTAATACTTTACCGATTTTGAAACTTTGGAAATATCTTCTTGGGTCCATAGATCTAAAAGTTTTTTTTTGTCGGTCGAACCTCCGACACTGTTAAATAAACAAATTAAGTTGAATAACTTCCTGAATAATTATTGAAAATGACTGAATTTTTTTCTAGGGGGGTTTTGGGGGTTGTGACACTAATTGTTTGGAATATGGAATATTCTCTGTCATTCTAAAAAAATGATAACTCTCAGAGAAAGTTAATTTTTAATATAACAAAAAATTAAATATGACCATTCTTAACGTACGTTTCAAATGTTATTGGTTTGGAGTCAGTTATTGTATTCAAAGGCCGTTACTAATAAGCATCTACTCCGCAAGCGTACGGATGGAATATCGCTCCGTTTTTTTTTAATTTCTGGAAAACGGTTTAGAATTTTTGAATGAAATAAAATGCAAAGTTAAGCTAATAAAGTTACCTTTTGACAGTTTTTTGTTTGAAGTCTATATCTATAATTATTTTCAAATGCGACCCCCCACAAGCATCTATCATACCAGCGTGTGGTCGGAAAATCGCTCCGTTTTTTTTTTTTTCGAATTTCTGGAAAACGGTTCAGAATTATTGAATGAAATAAAATGCAAATTTAAGCTAATAAACGTAACTTTCGACTGTTTTTTGTTCGGAGCCAATATGTGTAATTGTTTTCAAATGCGACCCATCATAAGCACCCATCCGCTCCGCTTTTTTTTAATTTCTGGAAAGCGGATTCGATAGTTTAAGTGAAACAAAAAACAAAATGTTTCTAATGAACGCACCCTCGAGTGTTCTTAATTTCTATCAGATTTTTATCAGTTGTTGTTGTTATAGTCCAAAATCACGTTGAGTTCTTTAATTATTTAAGTTCACTTTTCCAACGAAAAAATTCTTTTATATATTTTTCAGAATATGTGGAATTATATTTTTAGTGTATACCTACATACGACGTATCTATAAGATTCACATAAATATATGCCTGATATATATGATGATTAATATATTATACTTCGTAAAAATCATCGTTTATTTAGAAATGCGCGCGGATTTTTAATAAATTTTTTGTTAAAAACAAATACTTTTTATGAATTTTTAAATTTATGTATGTAATCAGCTACCCCCAAAATCCCCCTAAAAAAATTTCAGCCATTTTGAGTAATTATTCAGGAAGTTATTCAATTGTTAAATTAATTTGTTTATTTAACAATGTCGGAGGTTCTACCGACAAAAAAAAACTCTTAACTTTTCGACTTATGGACCCAAGAAGATATTTCCAAAGTTTCAAAAAAATCGGTAAAGTATTGAACATTTTTTGGGTTTTTTTA
Organism: Stenurella melanura; assembly: GCA_963583905.1. NCBI lineage: Eukaryota > Metazoa > Arthropoda > Insecta > Coleoptera > Cerambycidae > Stenurella > Stenurella melanura. Next base: position 26,182,531 of record OY757317.1, on the reverse strand, counting down.
TAAATTTCGATACAGCGACTCGACTATGAGAACTGAATTTCTAATCGATCCCTCCAGGTGGAATTTTAATTTTCATTAAAATTTTCAGAATAAAGGGTGTTCAATTCTTTTTCAAAAAATAGATGTCTGGTCTGGTCTGTAAATTCCGTATTTTTGAAAAATATTTTACTTAAACTAAATAAACAAAGAAACAATTATCGCAATGGAATATTTACAATGTTTGTTATCTTGGCGACTGACTTTTCAAAACCAGTAGAGGTCTGCACCGAAAGGAAATTTTTTGGCGGCGTCGCAAAAATGCTGCTTAGAAAATTCTCGGCGATGGCGCATTTAGTTCATAAAAAAAAGTAGTCTAACAAACCTATATTTACATAAGTTATAATTGTCAAGTATAAAAATAAACGATCCACATGTATGGGATCTAAGGCAGATCTTTTAGCATTAACAACCAAACCAGCAACAGAGAACACACTTTCACTTAGTGTATTAGTAGCTGGTATACACAATATGTTTTTTGCCCAAACCGTAAACCAGGGAATGTCTGAAGACTTCGCCTTCCAGTCTTAAAATATTGTTAATATAGTGATACTGTTCTGCTTTTACGATATCCAGAAACTTATGAACTTCTGCTTCTATGCTGATTGAGTATTTATCAGCATGATTATCAGCGTCACTTGAATGTCGTTTGGCCAAAGTATGCAAGTGTTCCAAACTGTTTTTATGAATAGATACCTTATTAGTAGTGGTGGAGGATGAGGCCGCCGAAGTCGAAGATGATGAATAGGGTGGAACGAGAAATTATTTCTTGTTAAATTGTTTTGACATAGGTGTCAAAATGTGCATTTGGATAAATTCCTAAAAGCTTATCGACCTATCTTAACATCTTCAGATTCCTGACGGGACCGATAGTATAGAAATTTTGGGATTTTATAGGTTTTTATTACCTGCCCTGGTTTATTTTAAAAAATATATTCCTGGTAAACACAGTATTTAAAATAATTATTAAAGTATGATAAAAAGCCTCTCCAAGTCAATTTGATTTATTCTAATATTTTCCGATTCCTCATTGTCTTTGAAAATCGCGCCGCTTATGGGAATTGCACGACAAATAACGCTCTCGAATACCTTCTAAGTATTGTTTTTAGTTGAGTGCTTTCTGTGGGTTTTTACGTGATTCGTGGTTGTATGCCGATTGTTCGTTGAGTGTTAGAATATTTACGTTAATATGGCAAGTATAAGTCAACTCCATTGCAAAATATTTGATCAATCTAAAGTATTAAGTGACCTTGTGTTACTTACTCATAAGGACTTTAATTTCATTATTTATTTGTTTGGAATGGTCTTATATATGAATATGCTGGGAGAGATATAAGTGTTCATGAAATACTCAAAAATATTGTACCGAAAATTTAAGGGATTTGGCAAAGTACATCAATTCCTACCGTTTTTACTTCTGGGATAAACAAAAAAAATTTCATGGACGTTATAAGGAAAATCAGAAGAATTTAGAATCTAGAAAAAATACTGTGACCCTGGAAACCAAGAAAATGAAAATGACAGAAGAAAGGAAAGCAATGCCAGCATCCAGATTATTGAAAAACATCCAGAAGCTTCACCGTTATTAAAGATGCACCACCTGTCATCTGTTCAGCTTTACTAGCAGTATGAAATTAATGATGAAAAGGAAGATGATATCTAACGTGTCTTCACGGCACAAACCATTAAGACAACAGCTACACGGGAATTTAGTATACCTAAAATATATTTTGAGGCCAAACAGTACTGGGAATGAAGTTCTCGCAATGACGTAAATGTTTCTGAGCCACCAATGACTGCTAATATGGAAATGTGTGTTATCAAAGCGTTAGACGTAAGTTTTTCTGATTTTTCATAGTCTTTGCAATGCCGAAGCTGTTGAACGATTCGTGTGTCTTGCAAATGAGGCATCACCAGCTGTCTTTGGCCAAGAAAACCAAACTGGCTTCATTCAAGCCTGTATAAAGAAGACAAATATTGCCATCATTTGAAACGAAATTAAATTACTTTAAAAATGGATAATAACTGAAATACTAAACATGTTCTGTTTTTGTTTGTTTTTCCATGTCTATTTGTTTGTTTTTTTAAATAAAACGTCTGATTTTACTTGGTGTTTATTCAATCAATACGTTATGTTTTTGGAAGAAATAGCTTAGAAGAGCATATTTTGACATCCTTGAGGAAACTGAAGTATGAATAATAGCATTTAAACATATTGCACAGTGATCTATGGTACATTAAGACACCTTTTGGTTACTATGGCATTACCAATATCCAAGGAATGGAAAAATAACTAAGAAAAAATAAATGGTCTAAAGAGAGCTTTTTTATAATATTTTGAACCCATTGAGGAATCTGAAAATAACAAAGTACCGTTTTCAATTTTTGCACAGTTATTAATAACCACCAAATGCACCTTTTGATAACTATGTGATAATTCTCGAAAAAAAATTTGAAAATCTCGTTCTTCGTTCCACCCTCCTAATGATGAAGTTGATTGTCCTTCAGGTCGATCCAATTCTGGTAGATTTTCATCTAGAGTACTGTTTGAATTATTTACAAGAATTTCACCTTGTTTTAGTAATTAAACGTTAATTGCGAAAAAACATAAATAAAGGTTGTTCTTCTAAAGCGGCCACTTTTGGGGAGAAATTCAAAGATCTTTTACTTTGACAGTACACTTGACAGCAGACTTGACAGATTCCAGGTGCCAAGGTTGCATTAAGAAATTAGATTCGCGAACCTTATTCTTCAAACTCTTAAACAGAGGATTTTTCCGTTAAATCAGCTTTTTAAAGTTTAAAGTTTTAATATTTTATACTGACATTGAATTCTTGATCAGAATTCTCAAGACCCCTTAGATGGAGTTTTTGCTCCTAACTCAGATACACAGATTTTGTATTTTGAGAGCAAGTACACAGCTGCCAACCGTCAAAATTAAAATTCCGCCTGGAGAGGTTTATTAGGAATTTGGTTTTGAGTATTTAAAAGAAAATTAGCTCGTTTGGTCATAAAGTGTCTTCAGAAAGTTAATTTGTCTGATAAAGTTCGGTTTGGCCCCACTGTGCGACGTTAGCCTAAATAAGGAACAAGAAATAAACACGTGAAATCATATCGACGGCGTAGAGAGGAGTCAATAATCTGTTATGACGGAAATGTATCTTGTGCTATAATTAATTACATTTAAAAATAAAAAACCAGTCCAGTTTATATCCACCCACTATGTGCTTTACAGCTAATGAAGCTCAAGAATGGACAAAACATGATCAGGAATTTATTTCTAATACCTCTCGATTGGCTCTACCTGCTTTCACTTAATATTGATGTAATCCAATACACCTACATCATTAAAGCAATACTTCTTACGTTTTGAAGAACATTGTGTGTACAACGAAAATAATTCCATTTACTTACAAGGATTAGCTTACAAAACAATGTTATCTGTATACGATCAGTATATAAATAACAGAAATTTTAATAAACATATGTCTATGTAAGCATAAAATATTCATAAATAAATAATACTGTAATGTCGACGTGTAATTGCCGAGGAAGGGAGAAGGGATACATTTTAGGTACCTTTACATTTTGAAATAGATCTAAAGAATTTGAATAAAATGTGTGCTATTTGCAAAATTAGACAGGAAACAGAAAATAAGCTAACAATTATACTCTTCGCCAATATACTGCATTTTTTATATAAATGATATACATTCTATAGGATACTCTTCACAGTTAAATGAAAAATATTAGTATATGTTAGAGAGTTACTTTGGCTTTGTTTATTGCGAGATTTAAGCCGCCACACAGTGGTGCTTTTCCGAAAACAGGCGACAAGATTCGGTAACCTAACCAATTTTCAATAAAAATTACGAAACTTGGTAGAGTTAAGTATTTGGACACGCTAACTTCAGAAAAGAAAAGTCCTGATCCTGAAACTTGATTCGAGTAGTCTAATATGTTTTTCGACGCTGAATTCGATTTCGACCTTAGAAAAGCCCAAACACTCTAAATATTTTGAGCTAGAGCGAAGAAACCACCCTCCGAATACGGTAAAATCGCTTAATCCTAATGTACAACCCCAGCGGTACTCGAATTTGCTGATTTCACATTTTAAAATTCCAAAAGCCAAAAATTGATTCTTAGGGTGAAAATAGAGTAAAGTAGTAGTTGAAAGGGGTGTAAAAATGAACATTTGACAAAATGCGTGTTTCTCATTTCAAAAAAATCGGTAAAGGTATTTACACAGAACTTCCCTCGTTATTTGTGCAAGGCAGTCACTCTAAAAAATTAGTAATTACGAAATGACATTGAGAATAATAATCGGAATAGAGTTATTGCTATTATTACAAAGAAAACTTGATAAGTTTTGGTCAAAAAAATATACAGATTGCTGATCCAACAGCAAAAGTTCAATACTAAATAGCAGGTGCCACATATGGCAGGCCTGCGCAAATACCTTTACAAATGTCCACCATGACTGAATTATTTCTTGGGATGACCACCCTGTACATTTTTCAATAAAAGTATAATAGGTGCATATGCCAGATATTATTGGCATCTGTTACATTTTCAATCCAACATTCACGTAATGGAGTGGAAGTATAGTGGTGGTTAAAAAATTTCATTTTTTTTAATTTTTCAAAAGATGTTGGTAAAATAATTTTCAAATTTTTTTCTTCTGAAATAGGTTTAAAATGTTAAACGTAGAAATTTAAAATTTGGGCAAAAAGGAAAGTTTCCTTCTATTCTATAGTAGTGCTAAAAAAAGTTTAAAAATTAAAAATTATATATTACTTCCCTCGCATACCGAAGGGAAGTATTGTATTCGAGAAAAAATCACCCTCCGAGATTTTTTCGGATTCTGACGTTTCAGAACACGTAGATTACGAAAATATAGGTTTTTCAATTCCGTCAGTCTGTCTGTCTGTCTGTCTGTCTGTCTGTCTGTCTGTCTGTCTGTCTGTTGGTGCATTTACTAAAAAACTACTTGACGGAGAGCAGTCAAATTTGGCAGGTAGTTGACGCTGCTGTCAGCGCAGAAATGGTAGAAATTTCACTGGAAAATATACAGGGTGGACCGTCTAAACGGAATAAATAGTGAAAAAAATTTTTTTTCGCTCAAATTTAAAATTTTTGAAAAAATTTTTACCAAGATAAAAAAAAATTTTTTTTGTTCAAATTTAAAATTTCCACGTTTCATGACACGCTAAACCTATTTCTGAAAAAAAAAAAAATTTAAAATTTTTTTCACCATTTTTGAAAATTTTTTTACCAAGATGAAAAAAATTTTGTTTGCTCAAATTTAAAATTTCTACGTTTCATGGCATTCTAAAACTATTAAAAAAAAAATAGAATTTTTTTACCAACATTTTTGACAAATTTTTTTCTACTAAAATGATAATTTATTTTTCTTCAAATTTAAAATTTCCACGTTTCATGGCATTCTAAGCCTGATTCAGAAAAAAAAAAATTGATTTTTGAAATTTTTTTTACCACTAAAATAGATGGATTTTTTTTTACTTCTTCAAATTTAAATTTCCACGTTTCATAGCGTTCTAAATATATTTAAAAGAAAAATTAGAAATTTTGTTTATTATTTAAAAAAAATTTTAACACTAAGATAGAATTTTTTTTCTTTGTTCAGATTTAAACTATCCACATTTCCATGGCATTCTAAAACTATTCAAACAAATTTAAAAATGTTTTTGAATTTTTTTTTTAAAAATTTGAAAACATTTTTAATCTATTTATCATTACTATAGAATAGATGAAAAATTTGGTGTGCTCAAATTTAAAATTTCCACGTTTCATGACATTCCAAACCAATTTCGGAAAAAAAAATTTTGCAACATTTTGTTACCAGTTTGGAAAAAAAAATTAACACTAGAATAGATGGAAACTTTTTTTACTCAAATTTAAAAGTTTCACGTTTCATGACATTCTAAACCTATTTAAAAAAAATATGTAATTTTTAAATCTTAAACTTCTTTTACCATTATTATAGAATAGACGGAAACTTTCCTTTTTGCACAAATTTAAAATTTCTGCGTTTGACATTTTAAACCTATTTCAGAAGAAAAAATTTTAATTTTTTTTTTTTTAACATTTTTGAAAAATTAAAATAAAAATGAAATTTTTTAACCACCACTATACTTCCACTCCATTACGCGAATGTTGGATTGAAGACGGATGGCAATAATATCTGACATATACACCTATTATACTTTTATTGAAAAATGTACAGGGTGGTCATCCCAAGAAATAATTCTGTCATGGTGGACATTTGTAAAGGTATTTGCGCAGGCCTGCCATATGTGGCACCTGTTATTTAGTATTGAGCTTTTGCTGTTGGATGAGCAATCTGTATATTTTTTTGACCAAAACTTATCAAGTTTTCTTTGTAATAATAGCAATAACTATATTCCGATTATTATTTTCAATGTCATTTCGTAATTATTAATTTTTTAGAGTGACCGCCATGCACAAATAACGAGGGAAGTTCTGTGTAAAGACCTTTACCGATTTTTTTTAAAAATAGGTTTAGAATGCTATGAAAGGTGAAAATTTTAAATTTGTGCAAATAAAAAAAAATTCGATCTATTTTAGTGGTAAAAACTTTTTGAAAAATGTTGGTGAAAAAAATTTTCAAATTTTTTTTCTGAAATACCTAGGTTTAGAATGTCATTTAAATTTGAGCATTCTAGTGTTAATTTTTTTTCCAAACTGGTAACAAAATGTTGCATATTTTCTTTTCCTAAATTGGTTTGGAATATCATGAAACGTGGAAATTTTAAATTTGAGCAAAAAAAATTTTTTCGTCTGTTCTATAGTAGTGATACATAAATGGTTTAAAAATGTTTTCAAATTTTTTAAAAATTCTTCAAAAACATTTTTAAATTTGTTTGAATAGTTTTAGAATGTCATGGAAACGTGGATAGTTAAAATCTGAATAAAGAAAAAAAAAAAATCTATCTTAGTGGTAAAAATTTTTAAAAATAGTAAGAAAAATTTCTAATTTTTCTTTTAAATAGATTTAGAACGCTATGAAACGTAGAAATTTGAAATTTGAAGAAATAAAAAAAAATCCATTTATTTTAGTGGTAAACAAATTTTGAAATATGGTAAAAAAATTATTTTTTTTTTTTTCAATCAGGCTTAGAATGCCATGAAACGTGGAAATTTTAAATTTGAAGAAAGAAAAAAAAATTATTTCATTTTAGTAGTAAAAATTTTTTCAAAAATATTGGTGAAAAAAATTTTCAAAAATTTTTTTTTTCTGAAATAGGTTTAGCGCGCCATGAAACGTGGAAATTTTAAATTTGAGCAAAAAAAATTTTTTTCACTATTTATTCCGTTTAGACGGTCCACCCTGTATATTTTCCAGTGAAATTTCTACCATTTCTTCGCTGACAGTAGCGTCAACTACCTACCAAATTTGACTGCTCTCCGTCAAGTAGTTTTTTAGTAAATGTACCAACAGACAGACAGACAGACAGACAGACAGACAGACTGACGGAATTGAAAATCCTATATTTTCGGAATCTACGTGTTCTGAAACGTCAGAATCCGAAAAAATCTCGGTGGGTGATTTTTTCTCGAATACAATACTTCCCTTCGGCATGCGAGGGAAGTAAAAGTTGATTTCTAAGGGTTCTTGAGGTTGCTGATTTAAAATTTCAACATGCTAAAAGCCAAAAGTTTATTCTTAGGGTGAAAATCGAGTAAAATAGGGGTTGAATGGGGTGTAAAAACGAAAATCACGATCAGGACTTCTCTTTGTGACTGGGTTATTTTATTTGATTTTTCATCTTCATTTGCTTCTTCTGACCCTAATTTTGAAGCCGCAATATTGAATATTTTTTTTGCAGCAACACTGAATTTAGCATATCCAAATACTTCATTCTGCCAAGTTTCGAAAATTTTTATCGAAAATTGTCTAGGTTACCGACTTTTGTCGCCTGTTTTCTGAAAAAGCACCACTGTCCGCCAATGCTAACAGCTGCTCAGAGGGGTGGGGACAGGAGCAAAGTTGTATATTGGCTATTTCTAAGGGTCTGCAATGTGCTAAATAAAAAAAATTTCTCTGTGGATTTGAGCGTGTAGGTAATTCATTATTAATTGCTGAAATATATTATCAAAATGTACAGGGTTTTCATTTGATAGAAATAAGTTATGAGTTTAAAAATATAAAAATCGGCAAACGATTAACCGGACGTGAATGAAGCACGACTAGCTCCATTTATAAAAGCATATAAATGTGTCGACATCGAAGAATAGTTGAAGCTAAGGTCAAGGAGCTTCAAAGGGTAAATATTACCACCAATCAGAGCTCAGAAAACAAATTCTGAGAGCAGTTTAAATTTTCAGTGCGTGGTGCAACGCTCATTTCCAACATCCAACCTTGTTGTCTCCTTTAGATCGCGGATGAGAAGAAGTCAAGGATAAACTTCAATTTCGATAGTTTGAGGGAGAGCAATAACCGACTTCTGTTATTGAAGTGGCACTTGAAGATCTAACTAAAATCATCTGTAAGGTAAAAATAGCATTTCCCACACTCTCACAGGATAACTGTTTTTTTAATATTGCTACTAATATTTTAATTATTTATTAAATGTTCGGAGACTCTAATGTGGAAAATGGCAAAGAAAATGACAGCAATTATGATGAACGTGACAACGATTCCAGGGAAAGTGAAGATTCCAAAGATTAGTCCTGTCTTGCAGAAACAGTTTATGAACAAGTTGTTGAAGATTCATGTCTCTAAACATTTCCTTAATTGTAACAATTTTAATACCCAAATATTAAAAAGTCTTTCACTTGCGAACCGCAGCTAGTTTTTTTATGGAGAGCATAGGGGCGTGGATAAGGAGGATGGGCACTCAAAGGGCGCCACCTGACAGATACTAGATATAGTGGTATAATTAACTTTGCTAGCCAGAACAAAATTAAGTTACTAGCAATCATACGATAGAAATATTAAACTTTATCAATAACGTCAAAATTATACATCAATAAATAACACTCTGAACTGAAGATCGTGGTAAATATCAAACAAATATCAGGAACGTGTAGACATGAACATGTATTAACAACAAAAGTAAGATGTACAACAAAAACATATAGAAATAAAATTCCTAGTCAATAGTTAAACATGATCCACACGCAATCAAGAAATTCTGTATATTTAATTTAATAAAACTTCACTGAAAATCTAACTTTACTCTCTGACTGAGATTCTCTTGCAACTATGACTTATCTTATACACAACTATGAGTTCTAACTTATCACAGCGAATTAAAGATTTACCATGGACTAAATTTACAGCTCATCACTATGGTATTAGGTAATAAACGAGATTTTATGAGCTGACAACTACAATGTTCGCTGTTTACATTTAGATGTTAATGAATGTTTTAAAATGAGTATATTCTATTAAAAATATTTCACATATGACATAGTGTGGCTATTTAAGGAAGGTTTTAGTCGTTGTTAAAATATTGCCCAAGTGTTCAAGTGTGGGCCACCCTACGAGCGACGTGGTTAGCGTCACTGGTGTAACCTGGCTAGCACAGTAAAGATACGGAGAGCAAAAGGGCGTGGAGTTCAAAGCTTGGGCGCCATTGATTACTAAGGGTAATCAAAGAAAATTAAAGATAAAGATAAACAAAAGACAAAAGTTACATATATACAATAGTACTGTATTACAAAAATATTATATTACAAAAAAATGTACTATCACAGCATCAACGATACTGTATAGCAAAGTACCAGGCAGAAATATATACAAAAGAAACTATATTACAATAACCGAAGTTCAAGATAAGCTTGAGACTTTTACGAGAGCCAAATTAACTATATTACAAAAGAGATGACTCGTAAATTGTCTCAGTTATTAAACAAAGTATATATTACAAGACGATAAAATACTATATTACAAGTTACACTATATTACAAATTTGCTCAACGGCAAAATAAACTTGAGGTGTTTACGAGAACCAAAATATACTACAAGAGATACGTCTCGTAACTTTTACCTCAATAATAAAATCATATATTACAACAAAATTAAATAAACTTGAGATCTTTTACGAGAGACAAAATAACTATATTACAAAAGATAAGTCTCGTAAATTTATCTCAAAATTTATAAACATTAGATACTCTCGTTACAACACAAATTGAACCAAGACTTACGATATCACTAACAAACGTGCATTATAGTACTACAATAAGATATTAATCATAAGGAAGCACGACAAAAGCAACTACGAAACAATACTACGGCGAAGTATTTGCGACAACGAATTCAAGATACAAACAACTACGGATTAATATACAACAATGGATTTAATGATAACGGATTTAAAATGTAATCTAACCAAAAATATAATAGATTTAGCTTGAATCTAATATTTTAAATTTAACTCTCATAACTCAACAATCATGTGAAAATAATCCCTTAACAATTAAAATTATTATCTTTTATTTTGTTATCCTGATGGAGAGAACTCCTAGATACGGTCCTGTTCTCCGATGATCATAGATTTAAAATTTCACATGTGGTTGCCTTAATCCTTAATCCCATTGGGAGGTTATGAAATCGTAGAAGATTGTCACCAAGACAAAATGAAGAAAATCTCTTCGCCCAGAATGTTTTCGTATATTCCAATTCAAAAGGTAGTATAGCAAGGTCGACTTCATATAAAAATTGCTCGCTTAGTGGAAAACGTAGTAGGTAAGTCTTAAAACTTGAATGTATTAATCTTGCTCAAAGCAAATAATATAACGTGGAAATACTTCGACGTTAACAGCATTAGACGTAATTAAATTTGATTAACATGAGACAATTATAAGGAAGTACGTATATTTATAATTACGAGAAAATTATAAGAAAAAACTTATAAGAAAAAACTTATAAGAAAACTTATAAGAAAAACCTAAAACAATATTTCAAATGTTAGACGATATTTACCGGTATAATTATTAAAGCCTTACCTCATGTGATCGTCACGAGGTTTTTCAAATTCTGTTATCCCCTTTACAGGTCAAACGAAATTATAAATACGTCTTATTAGTTCAATGGTTCAACAAGAAAGAGTTTCACCCAGCGATATTTAGTTGGAATTTCATTCCTGCAGCGCCATCTAGTATTCGCTAGCGTTAACTCTCACAGATGACGTATGTTTATCATAGTACACGGAGTAAGGGCACTCTATTAATACTAAAGTTTGTGGGAATAATATTTCCGATAACTTATAATTTTTCTAATAATTACTAACAGTGTAACAAAGGATGCTATCGAGCATTCCGGATGTTACAATAGTAGAAAGTAAATCAGCATCACATGGTACCATATGTTACTTTCACAGTAAAAATCTTATGTATTTCATCATTCTATATATAAACTTATAGCTCAATTTATAGTTGGAATATTGTGGTATAATTTACTTCAACATTTGAACAAAAATCTGTGTTAATGATGTAGGAACCAAATTCCCCTACAAAGAACCATACATAACTATACATCTGAGTAACAGATTTCCTCCTGATGTTACTCATCTAAATACTAGGCCCCATATAACCAAACAGCTGGGCTCTTACATAAATCACTCTACTAATAGCCTGATCCAAATATAGGCATGTCCAAACACTATAATAGTTACAGCAAATAAGAACTTTTGCAAGACAAAACTCAAAATGAAAAAGCTTATCTCAAATGGAGAGTATTACACAACCTCACGAAACACGTGGCGTGAAAATTACTGCAACCAATATAATTCCTTCCCGGAATTTACAAAACGCTTGCGGCAAGGCGGTGAAGAAACGCTGGGAACATCAATTAAATCCACAACTGTGTTAGAGATGTAGAACCCAAATTCTCCCACACAAAAATCAGGACCGCCGTCCGCCTGCCTCGTGTCTCTGTCGAAACGAGAGCACCGGAAATTTGACCAACTGAGCACCTAGAGAAAACTTTCTGTAGCCAACGATAATGGTCCACCAGAGGACTTAATAATCAAAAGACTGAATTCTACAAATATGTAATACCTCAACAAGACCATTAAAACTACTAACTCAAATTATTTTAAAGAAAACATGTTTTCTTCCTAGAATGTTAACACCTTTGCAGATAGGTAAGTAACACGCTAAACCTATCAAAGTACGAGTAGTTTCATACCGCTCTACTTCAAGAAGGCAGGTTAATTCGAGCTAAATTATCGTAAATAAACATAAATTGTTAATTATTTTTAATGTTAATAACAAATGAATAAATATATTACCAGAGAACACTAGTAATTATTCAAACTTTTACAAAATATTATCACAGATAAGTTTAAAACATGTATCCTTCTTATACAGTTCTAAGAAAGAAAATATGCCCATTCTGTACAGTACAACTCTTATCATAATGTTACTTTTAATTTAAATTATGCTGCTCAATGAATCCCAAAAACAATCAAAACAAAGACACTTACCGATATAGCAGTAACACAGAACTTTAGAACATCCACAGATACGTGTTTCGACATCTATGTCTCTTCAGTGCAGCTTCTTCTAAAGTTCACAATCATCTGAAATATGTAAGCATACTATCGATGACTTACCAAAACAGGATAATAAAATTAAAATTAGATTATAGGAAATTCCCCGTAAAGGGATAATTATCAGTAGGTATAATCAAATGCAAATGCAACTTCCTAGAACCATAAAAGCTCTATAGTAATAGAAACAAATGAATAAATACTTTACCAGAAAACACTAGTAATTATTCAAACTTTTACAATATACTTATCACAGATATTCTTATAATTGTATAAGAAGGATAAATGTTTTAAACTTGTATTTTGTAAAAGTTTGGACAATTACTAGTGTTTTCTGGTAATACATTTATTCATTTGTTTCTATTGTTGTAGAGCTAGTTCTAGGAAGTTATTCTTCTTCTTCTTCTAGCGGGGCGACGAAAGGTCGCCGCACTCAGGCCTTGTAGCCCATTGTGCAACCGCTAACCAAATTTATTGAAAGCCCCCATTCAGGCCGGATTCTAGTCCAAAGGCCAGAATCCTCCCTATGGGGGAATTTCTTATTTCCTCCAGCACTGGAAAGCCAATGCCGAAATGTTTGTGCCTCAGGTTCATCAACCTAGGTCAGGAAGTCAGGACGTGGATGGAAGTTTCCTCCTCGTCCTCGCAAAACCTGCAGTTGGCGCCTTCCACCACCCCCATGGGGTGCAGGTGTTTCCCGAAAGAGCCGTGTCCGGTCAAGAGACCTATCACGACTCTGATTCGTTTCCTGCTTAGTCGCAGAATTTATTTTGTTCTCTCTGGCCAGGGCCCTGGAGATGAGGAGCTTCACTTGCCGGAGTCCTGGGAAAGAAGCCCAGTAGTCAATGAACTGGGAGCGGGTCCAGTCTTCTATTAACCTCCAGCCTTTGGATCTAGGGTAACCTAGGGCCGACTCCGGACCCAGTAGAGGCCTCCAAAAGCCCCCCTCTGACCAGAGCGTCTGCCCGCTCGTTACCCTCAATGATGCTGTGTCCAAGCACCCAGAGAAGCCTGACCCAGTTAGATGATCCAAGTTCACAGAGAGCCTGTTTACAGTTTTGAACCAATTTTGATTTGGTCCTTGCCGATGCAAGGGCCTTGAGGGCCGCTTGACTGTCACTACATATGTGTGTGTTTGTTGGAGTATTACCTTCGGATATTCTCCTGTCACAGACCAAGATAGTGAAAATCTCAGTCTGGAATACCGTGGCGAATTTGCCCAGGGCATGGCAAAGCTCAGCCCTGGGCCTTTCCCCATATATCCCCGCTCCGGTACCTTCCTCTAGCCTCGATCCGTCTAGGAAGTTGCATTTGTATTTAATTATTTTTTAATGCAGCAAATTCAAATGTTACATAGAATATATTTATTTTACTTTATATTCCTTCCTTATATGAGGGAGTTAAAATATGTCATATGTTGTAGAATTTTAACCTCGAAATTAAAGAGAAACAGTCTTCCTTGCATTTTACTCTACTTATATTATATATTGTATTGTATATATGGCATCTGATATTAAACTCAGCGGTTTACAATTTTTACACTTACGTCTAACTATAGCGTGACATTTCCAACTATGCACGGTAACAGTAATAAATTAAATGCAGTCATAAAACTCCATTATTGATTACATTTATTCATTATACTATCTCCTGTAGGTAAAAATAATTATTATGATTAGAAAATTACTAAATTGAAAAAGGCCCGATTTCCGCGTTGAATCGATAATAATATTTAAACTCCTACGTTTCATGGCGTGACCGTTGGTCATTAGGAAGTTAATTAACTTGCAAAAGTTATACGTGTGTTAGTTTTATTCTGTTCTGTATTAGGTAAAATCAATTTTCATAATTTGCATGTCGGTTAATTACACTCAAGCTGTCGAAACGTCGTACGTTTAAAAATATTCGTAGATAACCTTTTGTATGCTAATAGGATTAAATTAAACCTAGATATGACTTTGTTATTTAATTGACATGATAGATCTTTCACTGGTGTATATTAGCAGGCAAAGAATGCCTCTTTTGAGTAAATATAGAATAAAATAAGAAAATATGTATTGTATTTTGAGAGTACAATCAAAATATTGTCTGTAATTGTTTATTTGTGGCATATTCAGATTTTCTTACTTTTTATTGGGTATTTTGCCACTGAAAAATATTTAAAAATTTTAATGAAAAAACCTCTGCGCCAAAGGGATAAGACTGAGGTTGGTTCTTGAGTACTTAACTGTTTCAATCAGTCTCACACCTAAAAATATATAAACTAGAACAATGTTATAAACTAAAAACTGAAAATCAAAGCTATAGGTAGTTAGCGTTTCGGAAGAGAATCTACTTCCCTTCTTAAAACTTTTTTGGCCGTCAACCATGAAAGTTCTTTGTTTATGTATTTCCATAGTCACGTGAGACATTAAATTATATTTATCTTATTTTTACTTACTTCGTCTCTAAGGATGGGCAACCAACTAGTACAAAAATCTATTGAAAAATTAGAAACGCATCTATCCTCGTTTAATAAAATAATCGCGGATTTTTTAAGTTTTCTTTTAGTTCCGTTGCTCTCTTTTTCCAAAATCTTCGCCGAGTCCCATTTAATTCTATGATTATTATCCCACGCGTGTTCACAAATTTTGGATTTTTCAAATTCTCCCCTTCTAGCGTCATTTCTATGTTCACCAAGCTTTACGTTGAAAGGTCTAGATGATTCATCTACGTAATGTTTTCCGCACTCACACGGAACACTATAAATGCAATTTTTTGAATTTTCAACTATATTTGGAGATTTGGTTCTTGATAAAACCGATCTCAGCGTGGAGCCCGTTTGAAAAACTGTTCGTACGGAAAACCCATTCCCAATTTTTCGTAATTTATCCGATAAACCATGTATATATGGAATTACTGCCATCGACCTAAATACCTCAGATTGTGATAGTATATTCTCTCTACTACCAATGTTCAATAACTGACTATCAACAAAACTCTCAGGATATTGATTACTTAATAAGACAGTTTTTATAAATTGTTTTTCGTTCCTTAATATTGCATAATTTGAAGAAATAATTTTGGCCCTGTCATATAAACACTTAACAACACCTTTCTTAACACTAATATGTTGATTTGAATTGAAATTTAAGTATCTGTTTGTGTGTGTTTGTTTTCTATACACACTGGTTTGGTATGTGTTATCTAATGTTCTAATTAAAATATCTAAGAAAGGTAATTCATTATTATTCTCTATTTCTATTGTAAATTTAATTGAAAGTTCTTTTTCGTTAATCTGATTCAAAAAATTACTTAAACATTCTTTACTACAAGGCCATAGAGCAAAAATGTCATCTACATATCTCCACCATACAATGGGTTTATAAGCTAGATATTGGAGATAATGAAGAACCCATGGCCATCCCAAAGTCTTGTTGATAGAAGTCATTATTTAATTGAAAGTATGTTGTTTTAATGCAAAGTGTAAGTAATTCCATTATAGTTTCAATGCTTAACTTAGTTCTATTCGCCAAATTCCCATCTTGTTGCAATTTGTTTTTAATTATTATTAATGTTTTATCTATAGGAACATTTGTAAAAAGGCTTGCTACATCAAAACTGACCATTAGATGATTATTGTTAAAATGATTTTCTGATAGCTTTTCCAAAAAATGTTTGCTGTTTTTAATATAAGACTCGGAGGAATCTGATAAAGGATTTAGGATTTTTAATAAATATTTTGAGAGTTTACTACATGGAGAATTAATTGAACTCACAATTGGTCTTAAGGGGATGTCAGGTTTATGAATTTTTGGCAAACCATAGAAATGAGGAGGCTTGCTGTGATGTGGAGTTAACATCTTTCGTTCAATATCTGTAAATTCGTTTTTGTGTTTAAATAAGACTCTATATATTTTGTTTTCTAAAGAATTTGAAGATTCTTTATTTAATTTGGAATAATTTCCATCATTTATCAAGTTCGTAATTTTTGTATCATATATAGCTGTATCTAAGATTACCGTAGCATTGCCTTTATCAGCTGGTAATGCTATGATCATTTTTTAGGGATAAAATGGAACGTCTTTCATTGGATGTTAAATAATCTTTAGCCTTATATTGTTTCTCTAATTCAATTTTAGAACGAATTCGGTATTCATTAGCATCATCTAATGGAAGCTTCTGTGCAGCCTGTTCAATTGCAGTTATTACATCAAATTTAGGAATAGCCTTTGGTGTTAACGCATAATTCAAGCCTTTAGTTAATACTAGTTTCTCGGACATATTTAGTTCGCGGTTTGACAGGTTGATGACCGTTTTGTCAATTAAAGGATTATTTTGAAAGTTTTGTAATTCAATATGTTGTCTTTCACTATATAAATTTCTAAATTTATTTAAATGTCTATTATTTTGTGAATCAAAAACTATATTGTACGTCCGTAAAACACTATTAAACATTTGGTTGTAATCATCCTCTTCGACGCAGTGACATAAATTTTCTAAGATAATTTCAATGTCTCTTACAATGTGTGCTTTATTATGCCTATGGAACTGTATTCTTTCCCGAACTATTGCAGCACTGGCTCTTCTTAAGATATTATTGCATCTATCGCTGGTATATGATGCTTTTAAACGCAACCCTTTTGGAATAATATCATGTTGACGACACTTGCATAAAAAGGTAATACTATTTTCGGTGTGAGCTAATTTTTTATGTAAAATTTCCAAATCTCTAAAAAATCTATTGATATTAGGCCCATGCCTGTGATCCAGATATTGTCTGTAATTGTTTATTTGTGGCATATTCAGATTTTCTTACTTTTTATTGGGTATTTTGCCACTGAAAAATATTTAAAAATTTTAATGAAAAAACCTCTGCGCCAAACGGATCAGACAGAGGTTGGTTCTTGAGTACTTGACTGTTTAAAAAAGTCTCACACCTAATCAAAACATAAAGTATATTAATGGAATAAGAACGTATATCTAAGCTTAAATTTAGTAGCTTTAAATTCATTCATCAAGAAATGTCAGATAATGAAAATATTGTTTTAAACCTTGTTTTAGACACTGGATGTGATGTTTCGAAAAATCAACTCTAACTGAACATATGATGCCAAATAGGAAAAGTTAGAACAAAAATCAGCAGTGCTTTAATGTACGATATCTTGATGTTTTAATATGTCTGAGAGAACACTCATGAATTCCATTGCTTCTTACAAGTTCACTAGTTAAATAAGTAGATGCTTGTATCTTAAAGTATCATAAAATAGAAAACAAAAATCAACGAACACTTTCCATCTTTTAATTTTGAAATAATAATTCCTTACACTATTTTTCACAAGTTCAGTGAACTACAATTTATTATCTATTGTCAGATCAAAATCTTTGGTACAGTCTGCAGGTTCCAAATCTAAACGATTCAAACACATTGATATGTGTTGGTCCTGTTTGTGGAAATAGTGCATTGAAATGCTACAAATTTAGGCTGAATCTTTGGATAGGACAAGATTTTTTTACGCATAGGGAGTTTCAGTGTGAGTATAAAACTCGGTTTTCGGGGTTGAAAGCCCCCCACATTTTGAAAAAGGGTTTCTCCACGAAATTATGAGAACCGCAAGTCTCACAAAAAATGATCTAAGATTTTTTTTGTAAATAATTTAATTCTCTGCAATCTTCGACTAGATACTTCTTACAGTAAAATTGAAAACGTAATAGTCCTAATTAAAAATGGACTAAAATTTTCAAGTAAAATATCATTTAACTTTTTTTCTATTGATTTTATTGAAAATATACATCAGAGGTTTTTTGTAGTTCATTTTATTGTGAACAATTTTCTCTACATTTTTAAATGTCTTTTCATTAGAGAGACACTGCAATTGGATCAAACCAAGTACTCCATCCAAATCGCGAGAGAGGACGCACGAAACAACACTGAAACTATTTTAACTATGCGTTTTTGGGGTAGTGAAAATTGATATCTTGCAATTCGAAAACTTGGGAAAAACCCCTAAAAACGTCAAAAGCACCCATTTAGAAATGAGTAGAGAAGCTTGTTCGCTATAAAATGATGAACATCAGGTGTGTTTTTTCAGTAAAATCAATATTAAAAAGTTATAACTCTTAAATGATATTTTTCCTGAAAATTTTAGTATATTTTTAATTATAACTTTTTCATTTTCAACTTTACAATAAGAAGTATCTAGACCAAGATTGTAAATAATTCAATTCTCTACAAAAAAAAGCTGTCAAAAATTTGTGGTGAGACTTACGGTTCTCAAGATATAGAGGAAAACCTGCGATTAAAAGAGACTTGAAAAGTTATAATAATATACATGTTGAGACAAATAATTCAAAACTATAAAGCATCACTCCTCCAATTTTCTTAATGTTAATTTGATTCTATTACAATATAATAAATTGATTGGTAACCTTACAACTGGATGGCAGTCACGTGTAATAGTACCGTGTATGTTGAGAAGTTACAGTAGTCATATTATTATGGCGTAGGCGTTGTCTAAACGCACTGAATTAAGTTTGACCCATTTCACTCGATTCTCTAATATCAAACTGATCAACAACAGCTCTCTAATGATCATCTTCCTGTATAGAAACTGCTTTACCTTTGAAATCACTTCCAACCGTTCCTCGTCAACAGCAGGCGTAAGCGCATATATTTATGGTAAATTAAATTGCTTATTTGCGTTGATCCTTGGTGAGGTTGGCCAGTCGCGGAGTGCTCTGTATTCGAGAACAGATCTAGTAGTGTATCATGCTTCGTAGATCATCGTAGACCAAAATGTCCTGGGTGCCTA
Organism: Stenurella melanura; assembly: GCA_963583905.1. NCBI lineage: Eukaryota > Metazoa > Arthropoda > Insecta > Coleoptera > Cerambycidae > Stenurella > Stenurella melanura. The sequence continues at coordinate 26,163,159 of OY757317.1, read as the reverse complement.
AGCATTTTAGTGTTCGATTGTCATTTTTTAGTGGCAAAATTTACCCGCTGAAACTATAAGTTCCGTCAGCCAGAATTCTTTACCAACTTCCAAACTCAAGTTGTCTGATGGGCCAACTCTCTACGTCCAGTAGTTAATTTCACATTGATCTGGCTGGAAACAGAACAGAGACTGTTACCAGCCAAATCACGAAGTCGCTCTGAGGCCTTTCTCTTTATGTTCATGCGATTTGATTTGAACAGATTAAATCCCTAGACATCCCTTTGTGACCTTTGTAGGTTATCTCCCCCCCCCCCTGAATCAGGAGAAATTCAGAATTTGTGTAGGTATGGATATTCGTTTCTCTGTAGGACTAACTCTCAAAAGAGTCCTTGAGGGAACCAATACTCGCTACCTCCTTGTACCAGGCACATGAAGAAAATTTGTCCTAAGAAAATAAATCATGCTCCAAATTTTTATCCCTGAATATCAACTACTGATGCTATTACCTAAACTAGTTAGAGAAGCCATATATAACCCAGTAGCTGTGTGGGAGCTTGTAAAAGTCAAAGAAATGCTAACTTCACCATGTTTTTTTTTAATGGCCTTATTTATACTAATTTTCATTATAGATTAAACATGCTTGGTTACAACGTATTTGTTTAAAGTGTGGAATATACCAGTTTAAACTGCAGGATGGGTGTAACTCTGGGTGTGACATTACTTCTATAGTACGGGAGCCCTCGATTAGGAAAAAGTCCTTTTTGGAGGAAGTTTTCAAGGTTGTTAAATGATCTACAAACAATCATTAACATCTAAAAAAATGGGCTGAAATTGTTATGGCGACACGTCCGTTTACTGGTTCTTATGGTGAAGTAGAATGTACGGAACTCTATAAAAATTTGAACCGACATTTTCCACATTGTACAAGCAGCGACCGAAGAGAAAATTGGAAAGTTTCCCAATAAATCTTAAAGTGGAAAACTTCCTCATCGCAACACGTCCATTTTCTATGTGATTTGACAATTTTCGTGCGAAACATCCATGAAAAGATAAAAAAGGACGATTTGATCGTTGTCCGTAAGAGTGAGTGAACCTGTAAAATTAATTCTTTTTCGGCTCCCGCGAGGTATCGCGACACGTCCGTTTCCTTGATTAAATTATTGGTAAAATCTAGATATACATACGAATAATTGAAGGGACATTTTCTGCATTGACGTTTCTAGATAAACCAATTTCCGTCCCGCTGAAAAGCCGCAATAGGGATTCTTTGCGTTTTCATGATCTCCAATTTGTCGGAACCTTGTGAATGTAATTTGGATGCTTGAATAGACACTCACACACTTACACACAGATGGGTCGATAAGGAGGAAGAATACAGAGACAAATCTACCTAAAGTAACGCAGCGAAGAGAACAACCATTTGGTTCTAATTTCAAACTTTTCCCCCGCAAACTTTTTCCGTTTATACTTGATAATATAATTATAATACTTCCTGTCATTGTCTATAAGTGCGAATCTTATCTGACAGTTTCTGAAACAAAATTTTATGCTCTGGTATTTATCGACCCAGTCTCCGAATCGGTAAGGTGTAGGGATCCAAGATGGTGAGGGAAGAGCGAAAAATAATATACTGGAATAGAGGATTTCTTAACGAACATTAAGAAAAAATCATCTTATAATCTTTAATTCCGTTTAATTTCCTCCATTTAATTTTCTACAACAGTGCAACATGGAACATGTCTGATTAGACATTTTTTAAGATGTAAGATCCTGATCAACCATCTAAAAATAGTTTTAGCCTTGTCGTTGTAACTCAGCCAAGACATTATTTATAACTGATACTGAATTTTTATCAGGTTTCTGTAGGACAAAAAAATTTCTTTCTTCACGGGTTGGTGTTTTTTTACATTTTAAGTAGAAATTCAATTAAAAGCAGACGAGGCGCTATAAAAAAAAATTATACGATTTTTTTTAAGACGGAAAATGCTTTTCCACCGCATCTTCAACGCTCCAGAGCTTTACCTTACGTATTCAAGTTCCTTATTTTCTCTTGAACTAAATATTGATGATTCACTTGTCCATGTCGGGATGACAAGAAATTTTGGTCGAGGGCTCCCGCACTATTAGAACTCTACAAAAGTGTCATTTGTAGCTAAGTGAGACCCTTAACGTCCACACGGCCAACTTCCCAGCATGATATGAATATCAATAATAATAACAACAAAGGAAATAATTTTGGAAGAGCTCTATAAAAACATCTGATATTTCGAAGTTTCGATGTTATCAGTACAAATTAGATCGGCTCAATCTTTTTCAAGAAATCTTAAAATGCAATTTTCTGCAGCCTTTTGTTTAAACAGAAATACGACTAGGCCGAATTTATTCATATTGATGTTTTATGCTTCGGTTGGTATCATAAAGAAGTCGATATAATTTTTTATTCGCGAGATTTCGTGTAGCAGAAAAGTGTCCACGTACGTACGTACGTACATACACAAACACACACTTCCTTCCAAAAATAGTTGAAAAATACTGTAATGACCTTGAAACGTAATAATATGTTGAACATTTTTATTTCTATTTTCAAGCCCATTACAATACCTGAAAATTTAATAAAATGTAACTAATTTCAATCGTGACTGCATTTCACTTTTAGTAATCAACTAACTACAAATGCCTCTCATCAATTATTGATTAATGTCTCGCAATACGGATACCATTTTCGTTCACCTTCTACATTTTTATGTTTCTAAAAGGTGAACATCAAAATCAGCTTTAAATAATAATGCTGCGATCAAGCCAAAAAACTATTTTTAAGTGGGTGACCTACTGTGAATAATTAAATGTTATTGTAGCTTATAATACTTGCTTTAAAATTATGTATCTATTACAGCTTTGAGAAAAGTAGATATTTCAACATTATTAGGGAGATTAAAAAATAATCTGTAAAGACATTTAAACAAAATCTTCCTCTTCATAAATCATTTTTGCTATTGGACATCCACATTGTACAATCTTAAACTAATAGGTATATCAGGTATATTCCGTATTAAGATAAATTACACACTGCACAGTACACAAAAAGAAAAGTTCAAACCCAAAAGTCAGAGTCTGATAAGCCGAATCCCAATTTTATATAAGAATTTATGTTTGACTGCGGACCATCGATTAAATTGCGATAGTAGTCCCAAATTAAGGGTTTTTCACGGCTAGTATTGACATAACTTGTCTCTTTTGTCTAAAACTCCCACGAAATATATTCATGGAGCAAAGTGAAGATTTTTTGGAGAAAATGAGGATATACTTCAATTCTGTTGGCTATTTCGATCTCTATTATATTTTACAGCCTGGAATCATGCCTAATGTAGGCGTTTCAAAGCAAATTCCGCAAATTGTGACGATTGTTGACAAAACACTTCTTTTGTTGGCTTTTTTTACCGTCTGTCATCGATGTCCACGCCTACATTAGAAGTGGCTTCAATGCGTAAAATATAATAGAGATCGAGATAGGCAATTGAAGTACAATATTTCCTAATCATTTCAAGCTATTTTAAACCCACTGACTAAAACCCTCTATGGAGCTTGAAAATATTAGGCGTTTCGTTCCGTGGCTACTCCGTGAACTCGTCAGTAGGGTTGACTTATACGCTTTTCCAACGAACTCAACATGGCCGCTCGTACATATACTTAGTGGGTCAAATTATGTGGCGGTGAAATGTAATGGAAACGTCACACGCCACACCATCCCTAAAGTGGGGGTTATTATGGGCAAAAGTCGCATGAAATATATTCGTGGGATCCAGTGAGAAGCTTTTTGTATAAAATGAGGAAATCAAAACACAAGTGCTTCTGTTGCCTATTTCTATCACTATTATATTTTACAGTCTGGAACGATCCCTAATGTATGTGTTCCACTAAAGTAGTGAAGATGGTTATAAAGTGAACAAACAATAGAATTAATTTGTCAACAATCGACGAGATGGTTCCAGGTCGTAAAATATAATAGTATGTGTAGTATTTCCTAAACCTACCAATTTTATAGAGACAAATATTCTTGTCTCTATGAACATATTTTGTGCGAGATTTGTCCATAATAGCCCTTATCGCTCTCGCTTTAAGGGTGGTTTTAGTGTCAGAGGGTATAAAATGGATTAAAATGAGTTCAGCAATTGCAGCATTGTCGAGATTCTATGGCCTTAGAAAACCCCCAATTTAGAACTCTACCATGCTCTTTGTCTTGAATATAGCCACCAAAAACTATACAATGTGACATTCATCAGATACCTAATTTCCATTTTTGCAAAAAATATTTGAAACAGCCTAAAACAAAAGGATTATTTTTTTCAATTTTTATTGTTGCGTGTTTCCGCCTTTTTGGGAAACCACCTCTTCAATTTTCGTAGGTTCTAAACAATTTTAACAAGGGTAACCACTAACAATTTATTTAATAACTTCTCAGAACTACGCAATACTTTTACTTGACTAAAACAAGCTTTCCCCAGCCTGTTGAACACATGATTTCAGCTGGGACTGGCATACTTCTGCAAAATGTTGTTCACCATATCGTAAGTCTAGGGCAGCTTCTGAAATTTTAAAATCCTGTTCTCTTCGTTGCTCCAACTATTCTCACACGCAGCTGCCTTAAACCGTCTCTTGAAAATGGTCCATGAACGTTGGCCGTCAGAGGAAGGAGATTTGAACTGCTGACCTAATGATACCACTTGCTGGCTTCCTCTATCCCCCAACTGTCGTTTAAGCTGGTCTATTTCTTCTTCGAACTTGTTTACTTTTTCTTTCACTACACCTAATTCTTCCTCGACTTGGTCCATTTTTACTTCGACCTCATTTACTTGCGTCTTCACACTACCCATATATTCCTTGATCTCATTATTTATTTCTTCAACTACTGTAAACAAGGCGCACTGTTGCGTCTCTACAGCTTTCTTTAATTCGTCATTTTCCTTTTGTCGCTGCTTCTCTTCTTCTTGTCGTCGTTTCTCTTGCTCTTGTTTCTCCTCATGACGTCGTCTCTCTTCTTCTTGTCTTTCCTCTTGACGTCGTTTCTCTTATTCTTCTTTTTCCTCTTGACATCATCTCTCTTGATCCTCAAGAACTTTTCTTAATTCTTCTTGATGTTTTTGTTCTTTTCTTTCCTGTTTCTCTTTCTCTTCCAGGCGTTTTCTCTCCTGTTCTTCTTTCTCTTCCTGATGTTTTCCTTCCTGTTCTTCTTTCTTTTCCTGGCGTTTTCTTCCTTGGTCCATCACCATTTTTTGCATTTGTTCGAATAAGTCCTGTATTTGTTTCTGGGATGCCATGCTTCTGGTCAATACAGGCATATGATTTCATAAAGTCCACTAAATTTAACAATTACGTCAATATCGGTAATGGAACTGTTCAGAAAAATCTCGAAACAGTACGAAAAAGTCTTATCTAGTGTCTTTGCCACTTTACCACTAACGTCTAAATAGAAGAGTTCTAGAAATATCACGAAAACGCGCTTAACATGAAAAAGTCTTGTTCAGAGTCCTTAATCACTTTTCAATGCAAGGATTTAATTACTAGCACTAATGTCCTAATAAAATGGTCTACAATATCTTAAAAATGCACTTAACACTATTTTTCTGTTCGAAAATAGCCCTCGAACAATGTCCAGTAAGTCAGTCCACCTTCTCGAACACTTCCGAAAATCCTCTTGTTAAAATTCCGCTTCTGACGCCAATTGTTGCGTGTTTCCGCCCTTTTGGGAAACCACCCCTTCAATTTCCGTAGGTTCTAAATAATTTTAACAACGGTAACCACTAACACTCTATTTAACAACTTCTCAGAACTACACAATGCATTTTAGTTAAGGAAAACTTTAACTAAAATATACTTCTACTAAAATAACCATCAACAATGTTTACTACTTTGTATTTCTGTCAGTTCGGATTTCTAACCTCTCACTTATCACTTTTCAACTTCTCTCTTCTGAACTTCGAACTTCCCGTCATTGATTTCGCCTTATATACTCTAAGAACGCTTCCAGAGTCATGTAGAACCAAATCGAGAATCTTCTCCCACTACACTCTAGAAAACTCGATCTCTTTCTGTACATTTCCAGAAAGCATACTACTGTCTCAGAGATGGCGTGCATGACTGGTTGCCTAACCATTTTTACTTAATTTCAGCTAGTTAGTAGTCATGGGCGTACAGCCTCTACTTCTTAGGGGGTGTAATGCATAACAATATTAACAAATTTTAATGAAGAACCTCGCCAAAAGGCTCAGACAGAGATTAGTTTTGGAATACCTGATTGTTACAAAATGTCTCACACCTGAAAATATATAAACTAGAACAATATCAAACTAAAAATTGAAAATGAAATTTGATAGCAATTAACGTTTCGGAAGATTATCTACTTCCGTTCTCAATGTTTTTTGGCCGTCAAACATGACAGCTCGTTGTTTATATATTTTCATAGTCACATGAGACATGGAATTATCATTATCTTATTTTTACTTCCTTCGTCTCTAATGATGGGCAACCAACCAATACAAAAATTCAGTTAAATAATTTGAAACGCATCTATCCTCGCTTAATACTCTATTTTTCCAAAATCTTCGACGCGTCCCATTGGATACTGTGATTATTCACAAATTTTGGATTTCTCAAATTCTCCCTTTCTAGGATAATTTCTATTATCACCAAGCCTCGCCTTGACAGGTCTAGATGACTCACCTACGTAATGTTTTCAGCCCTCACACGGAACACTATGAATACAATTTTTAGAGTTTTGAACAACATTTTTAGAGGTTTGGTTTTAGATAAAACCGATCTTGAAGCCCGTTTGAAAAATCGTTCGTACAGAAACCCTATTCCCAATTCTTCGTAATTTATTCGATAAACCATGTATATACGGAATTAATGCTATAGACCTAAAGACCTCAGGTTGTAGTGTTATGTTCTCTCTCCTTCCAATGTTCATCAACTGACTGTCAAGAAAACTCTCAGGATATTGATTATTTATAAATTGCTTCTTCCTTCCTTAAGATTACATAATTTGAAGAAATTATTTTGACTGTTATACAAACACTTAACAACACCTTTTATAACACTAATATGTTGATTTGAATTGAAATTGAAATATCTATTTATGTGTGTTTGTTTTCAATACACACTGGTTTGGTATGAGTTGACTAATTTTTTAATCAAAATATTTAAGAAAGTAATTCATTGTTATTTTCTACTTCTATTGTATATTGAATTGAATGTTCTCTTTCATTAATATAATCTAAAATTTACTAAGAATGTCTCTTTACTATAAGGCCATATTGCAAATATGTCATCTACATATCTCCACATTACAATGGGCTTATGAGCTAAATTATTAATATTACGTTGCTCATAATTTTCCATAAAAATGTTGCTTAATATTAGAGATAATGTAATTTCATTATAATTTCAATGCTTAACTTAGTTCTAATCGCCAAATTCCCATCATGTAGCAATTTGTTTTTAATCATTATTAATGTTTTATCTACAGGAACATTTGTAAATAGGCTTACTACACCAAAACTGACCATTAAGAGATTATAATGATTGTCTGACAGTTTTCCAAAAATGTTTGCTATTTTCAATATAAAACTCGAAGGAACCAGTTAATTGATTAAGGATTTCTAATAAATATTCTGAGATTTTACAACATGGAGAACTGATTAAACTCACAATTGGTCTTAAAGGAATGTCAGGTTTATGAATTTTTGGCAAACCACAGAAATGAGGAGGATTACTGTGAGGTGAAGTTAACGTCTTTCATTCAATATCTGTAAATTCGCTTTTGTGTTTAAATGAGACTATATATTTTATTTTCTAATGAATTTGTAGGATCTTCATTTAATTTAGAATAATTTCCATCATGTGTCATATTCGTAAATGGATCTATAGGACTAATAATCTATCTAATAATGAACTAATTTCCGGTATTTTCCTGAAAAAATAAAAGCAGTGTATTTTATTTGCTGACCAAATTGGTAAAAGGGCAGAGCTAAATGTACGAGGGTACCGTTCAAATTAATTAGTTTGTAACACGGCGCTAATTACTATAGAAACTAGGTGATAAACAATGTAACGAGTGTACGGGACACGGATAGTATCCCTAAGTTTATACGATTTTCCAGCACGTCGTGCTAGTTAACTGAACCGCTTTAAGGGGATTTCAGTCGCTATATTTGCCACCATCCTTTTATATAATATATTGATTATGCTCAATAATCAATATGTAATTTTATATATTTGGCCTGGATGCCAAATAAACTGCCTGGAAATATGTTGAACAACGCACATGATAACAGCCACTTCCAGTTTATTTAATTCCTTTTTAGTGGAGTAAATCTAAGGGTCTAAATTGCCTAGAAAGGCATTGTCTTACTATAGCATTTTTTTTGTTGGAACCTGTTGAAAATATTTCGGGAAGTGTAGTAGAAAGTTTTGAATTAAATCTGTGTGGTGGAAAGCTTTTGTTTAAACAAAGGAATGGTCAGAATTCCGTCTTTTCAGCAGTTTTTCTTAAATGCCTCTGGTTGCATAACCCGTATCGCAATCAAGGAAGAGACACAAATTAAAAGACAGAAAGAAAAACTAGATTTGTTCGAAACTTATTCGTCAATATGCAAAGTCGTAAAACATAAAGACAATCTAGGGAGGCCATTTTGAAACAATTGATGAAAACTTTGGAAGAATACACCCATACCCCTTGTAGAGTTAAACCAGCAAGTCATGTTTCAAGTTAAAATATCACTCCTAAAAGACAACTGCAAACTCGAAAATCGAATCGTCCTTGTTTACGGGCATTGTAGATGAACCGAGTATCTTTGGTCTGATGGACACAAGGATTTTATATAATTTAGGCCGGAGCCGTGTCGCCGCTACGATACTGATCAACTCTACTCACAAGGGGGATTCAAGATACCCTTCAGACTCCCCAAGACGAAAATAGACAAAATTATACTTACTGTGATTGCTACCGTCTGCTCTCTCCGTCGAACTCTTATGTCGGGTAGTGCACTTTTAATGAATATATCTTATACTTAGCACTTTTTCAGAAACACTCCATAATAATTAAGACCGTCGATGGATTCTATGAGTATTCGGACCAGTACACAGACTTGGCGGGATCAAAGGTGACTCGCGGAAAGTAATTGTCCGACTCACGCCACAGAATCGCACGTCGGCCACAAATCTTATAATTAGTGGATCAATAAGAAACCGAATTCAAAATAGATTCTCATTTATTGAAATAATTCATAAATATAAAAAATATAAATATTCAATACTTAGCTAATGTGTATAAGGCAAACATCAAAGAGCACCACCGCTCAGCAAGCTGTTACCTCCCGTAGGAGTAACTCATCCAGCGTCGAGAGAACTATGACAATCGACTGTACAAAAAGATTCAAACTCCCAATTAGTAATATTTGTAAAATGTATGCGAGACTTTTGGAAAATTATTCACTTTGAATTTTGCACTAAAATTATCGAAATGATTGTCAGGATGCTTAAAGAAGCTATCTACGTGAGTTCGATGGTTTTCCTGCTTTTATAAACGTACTAATGGCATCGAACACAAATATACTTTCTTTCCGTCGACTCACCTTCGAGCGATTAGTATGGCGTTGTCTGCCTGAACCGGGATAAAAAGTATTTTGGGTTCCTCGGAATCGACCCTCCGACTTTGAATTCTTTGACTATTTTTCTGTAGGTTTTCGGGGTTTTGTATGAGGATTATGCTCCAACCCTTTGAGGAATATTAAATGCGGATTTTGGTTTTTATTGGAAAAACCGTCCCATCAATTGTTTTCCTAAATTTTGACGGTTAAAATAGCTACTCGCTACATCCTGACTGAGTATTTCGACTTGTGAACCGCTAAATTCGTGGTACTTTCGAAAAATCCATCTCGAGGAGCGGTTTTTTTCTGCTTTATTTACGTCTTGTTATTGTATTTTTATAAAAATTATTTTTTGAGATTTTCAAAAAATTAAATTCGTTGTACTTTCGAAAACCCAAATTCGTGGTACTTTCGAAAAGTTCGTCGGGCGGAGTGGTTTTCCGCTCCGTGCAACTTGAAATTTTTGGAGTATTTTTGAAAATTCGAGCGACAGAGCTCAAAGGCGATTGACCGTCGTCCTCGAGATGAAAAATTATTCAGTCAATATTTTGGTCATTTTTAGTGGAATAATTTATTACGTAGATTTCGATTTAATATGATGCCAAAGGTGTTGAGAAGTCTTTTTGCTGGTTTAGTTATTATTTTTTCATGGGATTTTTGTTTGCATTTACTTTTATAGTAAATTGGATATTTTTTCAAATGGATCGTTTTACTTGAATAACAGCATCAAGTCGTACATCAAAAATTTGTATTTCAAATTACAGTTGCTTGTATGTACTTTGTAGTAGTATAAACAAAAATAAATTTTAAAATTTTTAAAACCCAAAGAAAGTTCAAGTCATTATGTCTCTTAGCTTGCTTATATATGACCATAATGCAAAGAAATGTCATTTCTAGGGTCCAAGTTGGTGTAGATAAAACTACTTTTTTTTAATAGTTCGTTTTTACGTACTTTTAATACATACCAATAATTTTTATTTTTGGGCAAAATATTGATGAGTAAATGTCATTTGTTTAAAAAAATAAAATAAAAGAATTAAATAAAATTGGTTTAAAAAATTTTTAATTTATTTTTGTTTGTACCATCACAAAGAACATACAAACAACTATAATCTAAAATACAAATTTTTGATGTAGGACTTGATTCCCCTAAACAATCGACGATTCGATATTCGATATTGCAATTGAATTTTGGGAGTTATTGTAAACATTTTAAGCTGAAACTTGGCTTGATGTTTAACTCCACAAGGGATATATTATTCTAAGGTTTCGTTAGAATTATGTGCACTCTTGTTCAAATTATCATCATCTTCATGTTTTGCGATCAAAAATTTGTGACAAATTTAATTTTCTTCGCAATCTCATTGTGAATAATTTGCGATATGGCCTATATAACCAGAGATATTTAAGGAGAACTGCGAAGAAACAGGATTCTGAACGTTTTTCTCTTCATTCAAAAGCTTTGCACCATATGGATTTAATCCAAAACTTCTTACTACACTTCTTGAAATGTTTCCAACAAGTTGCAGCAGAAAAATATGCTACAGTAAGAAGTTCTGTGGAAATTTTAGTTTTACTTCACTATTTTTAAATTCTAAAGGTTTGGGAAATCTAAAGACTAGTAAAACATATTCGTGAAATATATGTTTGTTTATGAAATTAAGAACTGTTGTTGTTAATATCTCAAGACATGAATAGATTATGAATTAGTATAGATTTTATGCTAAAATTGGATTTATAATTTGCTACCGCTAGTCACGATATCGTCGGTGACCTGACAGTACCTCCAATCTGATATTCGATTGAAATGTATACATCCCTCATTTTCACCGCGAATATGTCAGAAACAGGGGATCGGAAAAAATTGAAAAAATTAGGTGTTCATCATGTCTCTATTCTAAATCATTCACTGAAATTTAAATAATATACATTGGACGGTTTTGAGGTTCTGCTAAGTTATATTGAAAAACATCCTACTTCTTAAGGAAATTTTGACCATACCAGTTTTAAATCCGTTATATCTTGGAAAATATGCCTACTATGTAAATAATATTTTAAATACTGATAATGCACGGCATTGTATGTATGAGGAAACGTTTTCATCATTTTTTATTCTAAAATTGTGCAGTTATTCTCAAAAACGTGACCTCATGTTTATTCGGTTATTTATCAATGTATTTAAAAAAAAAATTATGAAATAGTTAATTATATAAAATGTAGGCATTCTCAGAAAAAGGAATTGGTATACCGGGTGTTAGAAAAGTATGGGAACGGTGAAGAATCTCGAACAGTTTGCATCAAATCGAAAAATAAAAAAATACGTGTCAAAAAGTTTTCAAATAACTATCTACTCATACCAAAAATGACCTCCCCCACCCACCAACCAAGGGGTGGGGCGAGGGGCAACTTTAAAATTTCAAATGAAAACCCCTATTTTTTATTGCGGAATCGGATTCTACGGCAAAAAATACGTAAGTTTTATTCAGGACATTTTTTTCGATTCTTGCACGGTGTCACTGTAATCGCAAAAAATGAAAAGAATGCATGACTGTTTCAAGAGTAGCGTCTTGTGCCCATAAAAAAAGTCCAATTCAAAAACTGAAAAACACGTTTTTGTTATTTTTACGAAATCTATCCAATGACATTGGATTCGACTCTCCCACCCCCAACCCAGTGGGTGGGGCGGGGGACAACTTTGAAATTTGTAATGAAAATCCCTATTTTTTTATAGCGGATTCGGATTCTACAGCCAAAAATACGTGAATTTTATATCGGACATTTTTTTCGATTCTTGCAAGGTGTCGCTGCAATCGCAAAAAATTGAAATAAACCTGAAGTCTCCATAAGTTTGTAAATACAGCTACTCGTGTTGACAAAAAAACATTCAGTTCAAAAAACAATATCTGTGATATCTTGATTTTTATGAATGATTTTTTTAAGTGTTGTTAATAACAGTATTTGTTTTGTGAAATTTCTACGAGTTGTAACATTTTTTGCGATTGCAGCGACACCTTGCGAGAATCGAAAAAAATTCCCGTTATAAAATTCACGTATTTTTGGTCGTAGAATCCGAATCCGCTATAAAAATAGGGATTTTCATTACAAATTTCAAAGTTGTCCCCCGCCCCACCCACTGGGTTGGGGGTGGGAGAGTCGAATCCAATGTCATTGGATAGATTTCGTAAAAATTACAAATAAGTGTTTTTCAGTTTTTGAATTGGACTTTTTTTATGGGCACAAGACGCTACTCTTGAAACAGTCATGCATTCTTTTCATTTTTTGCGATTACAGCCACACCGTGCAAGAATCGAAAAAAATGTCCTGAATAAAACTTACGTATTTTTTGCCGTAGAATCCGATTCCGTAATAAAAAATAGGGGTTTCCATTTGAAATTTTAAAGTTGCCCCTCGCCACACCCCCTGGTTGGTGGGTGGGGAGGTCATTTTTGGTATGAGTAGATAGTTTTTTGAAAACTTTTTGACAAGTATTTTTTTATTTTTCGATTTGATGCAAACTGTTCGAGATTTTTCACCGTTCCCATACTTTTCTAACACCCGGTATATCAAATACTGATTTAGTTATCAAGCACAATAGATAATATTTTTGCAAGCTTGTTATAATACCAGTTTTAAATCCGTTATATCTTGGAGAATATAAGGAACGTTAACAGAAAACATATTTTTTTTTTAAGTCAAACATTTTAAATGATCTGTTAGTTTGACAATAAATATTACAATCAATACAATAATTATTTATTAATTCATTACAACACATATTTTCAATGTTACAACTTTGATATATATATATCAGCACAATAATTATTTATTTATGTATTACAGTACACATTTTGAACGTTAAATAATGTACAGTTTTGATAAACAACTTGTGGATTATCGCATTCGGTATGGGAAACTGAAACACTATTAGATGTTTCAATCCCTCTCATCTTATTTACTATTTCATGACTTGTTGTTCTGGTATATCTGCGTTTGCCAAATGGGTTACAGCTGTTGATCTATAAGAGTCATTTGTCACTTTTTTGTTGGTGGTATCAATTCCTACTTTTTGAGCGGTTTCCTTTGCCCATTTGGAGATAGTGTTAATACCTACGGCATGGTTTTCATATCATGCTGTAGAACTTCCTAATCTCCAATTTCTGTTTGGTGTCAGGAAAAATCTATCGGTTGCTGCATTATCTGATCGTTTTCCCATTAGTTTTAGAAACAATCGAACTGGACACACATCAGGATCTACTGTATTAGGTATAATTTGCTATTACAACAAGTTTTGTCTCCTCCTTGATTCGTTTTGTTATATACTGGATTGTATTCAATTCGGTTAGTAAAGTTTCCAGAATTGTCAGTTCCTTTCTTGAAGTTATAAATGGATGCAGACGCAGCTTCGTTACCACGCCATGTCAGTTCTTTAGCGACGATGTTAAAGAACTTTTTTTAAGCCCTTCAGGCGTATTCTCGTCTCAGATTTTTTGCAGTTTTTACATTCTTCTAGTGTAAAAGTAACAGCACTAACCTTTCTTTTTTGTTGTATTTCCTGCAGTTGCTTCGTTTTAGAATCGCGAGCTACCCTTGCTTCTTTAAATTCCATGGATTGAACTTGAGATTATCTTCAGTGAAGAATATTTCTTGTATAATCGTAGTCTCTTGCTTATTTTGATTTTCCTTGAAATACAAAATTCCATGAACTGGTTCTTTATTAATTTTGTTATTTTTTAGTGTTTTGTTCTCAATTAACTTCTCTCAATTAACTTTCGAATCTCTTCCTCGCTAGCGTCTCCCCATCGATGGTGATCTACTGGTTGAAACATTTTTCTGCTTAAGAGCACTATTTTCTGGTTTCGACGCGTCTATTGAATCTTTCTGTCACTTTGACAGTAAACTGTTTTATTCATTAAAAACAAGTGACAGCCAATATGCGGTGATAATATTATCACCGATTTGATAGCCTATTATGCTCTTTTGTTTTTGTATTTTAACCAATGAAATTAATGAAAAATGTACCATATGACACGTGAATTATATTCTCTCACCAAATATAACACGTGTTCTGATTAATAATCGGTGATACCTCTCGTTAAAACCTATAGAAAATTGAACTCGTGCTTCGAACTCGGCCAATTTTCATCGGTTTTACCTAGGGCTATCACCGATGATAATTATAACACTAGTTATATTATCCCCGAAAATATGCCTACTATGTAAATAATATTTTAGGTGCCAATAATGCATGGCATTGTTTGTACGAGGAAACTTTTTCATAATTTTTCATTCTAAAATTGTGCAGTTATTCTTAAAAACATGACCTCATGTTTATTCGGTTATTTATCAATGTACCTAAAAAATTTTTGATGAAATAGTTAATTATATAAAATGTAAGCATTCTCAGAAAAAGCAATTGGTATATAGCAAATATTAATTTAGTTATCAAGCGTAATAGATAATATTATTGCAAGCTTGTTATAATATTAGTTATTGCACTTGATAACTAAATTAACATTTGATACATATGAATTCTTTTGTCTGAAAATGCTTACATTTGATATAATTAACTATTTCATAAACAAATTTTTAAATACATTAATTAATAACCCAATTAACATGAGGTCAAGTTTTTGATAATAACTGCATAGTTTTAGAATAAAAAATTATGAAAAAATTTACTTATACAAAAAATGTTCTGCTTTATCGGGATCTAGAATATTATTTACATAGTGGGCATATTTTATAAAATATAATGGATTTAAATCTGGTATGGGCAAAATTCTCTTAAAACTAGGACATTTTTCAATAGATCTTGGAAGAACTTCAAAACCATCCAATGGACATTATTTAAATTTCAGTGAATGATTTAGAATAGAGACATAATGAACACAAAAATTTTTCAATTTTTTTCGATACTCTGTTTCTGAGATATTCGCGGGTAAAGTGAGGTCCATACATTTGAATCGAATATCAGATAGGAGGTGTTGTCAGGTCACTGACGATATGGTACTTGCTGTTGAAATTCTTTTGATGTATCAGAATTTCAAACAGCCGAAATCATAATCAATGTGAATTTAAAGAACATATATACATATGCATGCACTCATAACCTAAAATTAAATGGCTCAAAATCTCAATCAATTTTAATAGGTACTACCTCAATGAAAAAATATTTCCCTGCAATT
Organism: Stenurella melanura; assembly: GCA_963583905.1. NCBI lineage: Eukaryota > Metazoa > Arthropoda > Insecta > Coleoptera > Cerambycidae > Stenurella > Stenurella melanura. The sequence goes on along the minus strand of OY757317.1, from coordinate 26,147,348 downwards.
GACTTTAATTACTTCCACATCCACGTAGTGGATTGGAAGTATAGTAATCGCAAAAAAATTTTCAAAAATTTTTATTCGTGAAATAGGTTTAGAATGTCATGAAACGTCGAGATTTTAAATTTGAGCGAAAAAAAATTTTCTGTCTGTCTGTCGGTCTGTCTGTCGGTCTGTCTGTAACTTTTTTTTGTCCGCACGCTTTCTCCGGAACGGTTTAAGATATCGACCAGAAATTTTGTACACGTATATATTATAACGAGATCTGGAACTGGATTGTTTTTTGAGGAAATCCGGTGAAGGGTTGGGGGTTAAATAGGGGTAAATAGGGGGAAATAAGTAAAGCAAGCTTGTAATAGTACAGAAACTTGAAATTCGGTGTATGTACTAGAAGTTAAGGCCTCAGATTTTTTTATAATATTTTTCAACCCCCCACCACCCCTACCCCATTAAAGGGGTTGATAAAATAAAGTTGAGATATTCATTTTAAATTTCGTACACGTATGTATTATAACGATGTCTAGAATTAGATTATATTTTGGGATGATTCCGTTGAAGGGTTGGGGGTTAATTTGGGGTAAATAGAGGAATATCAGTAAAACAAGTTGGTAAGAGTACAGAAACTTGAAATTCGGTGTATGTACTAGAAGCCAAAGCGTCAGATTTTTTAATAATATTTTTCAACCCCCACCACCCCTACTCCAATATGAAAAGGGTTGATAAAATAAAATTGAGATATTCATTTGAAATTTTCTACACATATGTATTATAACGACATCTGGAACTAGATTATATTTTGAGATAATTCCGTTGAAGGGTTGGGGGTTAAATAGGGGTAAAGAGGGGAAAATAAATAAAGCAAGCTGGTAAGACTACAGAAACTTGAAATTCGGTGTATGTACTAGAAGCCAAGGTCTCAGATTATTTATAATATTTTTCAACCCCCACCATTCATTATTAAAAGGGTTGATAAAATAAAATCGAGATATTCATTTGAAATTTGGTACACGTATGAATTATAACGACATCTGGAACTAGATTACACTTTGAGATGATTCCGTTGAAGGGTTGGGGGTTATTTAGGGGTCAATAGGGGGAAATAAGTAAAGCAAGTTGGTATGAGTACAGAAACTTGAAATTCGGTGTATGTACAAGAAGTTAAGGCCTCAGATTTTTTTATAATATTTTTCAACCCCCCCACCACCCCTACCCCATTAATGGGGTTGACAAAATAAAGTTGAGATATTAATTTGAAATTTCGTACACGTATGTATTATAACGACGTCTGGAATTAGTTTATATTTTGAGATGATTCCGTTGAAGGGTTGGGGGTTAATTTGGGGTAAATAGAGGAATATAAGTAAAACGTTGGTAAGACTACAGAAACTTGAAATTCGGTGTATGTACTAGAAGCCACAGCGTCAGATTTTCTTATAATATTTTTCAACCCAACCACCCCTACTCCAATATGAAAAGGGTTGATAAAATAAAATTGAGATATTCATTTGAAATTTGGTACACGTATGTATCATAACGACGTCTGAAACTAGATCATAATTTGAGATGATGCCGTTGTAGGGTTGGGGGTTAAATAGGGGCAAATAGGGGAAAATAAGTAAAGCAAGCTGGTAAGACTACAGACATTTGGGATTCGTTGTATATACTAGAAACCAAGGCCTCAGATTTCTTTCTAATATTTTTCAAACTCTACCACCTCCGCTTCATTATTAATGGGATTGATAACATCAAATTGAGATACTCACTTGAAAGTTAGTACACGTATGTATTGTAGTGACATCTGCTTGAGATGACTCCATTGAGGTGGTAGGTTGTAAATAGTGGAAAATAAGTACGGTAAACTAGAAACTTCATTTTTAACGTATATGGTAGAAACCAACTCCTCAAACTTTTCTATGACATCTACCCCAAATATTATTAAAATTCTATGACCAATAATTTACACATACTAGAGTGCAAATATAGTTAAGATGTTTCCTTTAAAGTGACTTGGACGAATAATCTGGATGTGGAAGTAGTGATTCCTTAGGCAGCGGTTTTTTGTGATAAATAATCAAAGCATCCCAATTATTAATAACGCTAAAAATTGGGGAATGTATATATAGATTCGACATTAAAATTCGAAAAATATATTGTTAATAAAGTGAAGCTCTCAAATTTTCGACTAAAGAAATTGTGTAATTTAAAAAACATGTTAACTTCAGATACTAAACTTAAATTTTACATTACGTTGATTATAACTCTATTTAAGTATGGCGATGTCGTATATGGAAATACTATGTCTTCTCTAATGAGAAATAATGAGAAATACAGTTCCAAAAGTACAGAACTCTTGTATGCGCTTCATTTATAGTATTCCATAGAGAAACCATATATCACATTATTTACGTGAATTTAAAATATTAAATATGGAATGTCGTACATTGTTACATATGTATACTTTCATCTGGAGAATATTAAGTACAGGTGAACAAACAATTTATGTACAAAATTGGTTACCCAAGTTCATCATCATAATACCAGATATAAAGACAATTTTTACTATACATTTTCTACACCTTTTAAACAAATATGATATTTGTGATTGGCCGGATTTAGTGAATTATGAATCGATAATTCACTACAGTGAATTATAAGTACGATTTTCGCCAAAAAATGCTAATAATTGTCATATAATTAAACAGATGTAGGAAAATGTTTTTATCTACGATCGATGAATAAATTAGGCCTTTTCCGTTTTCTTAATAGTACGGGAGGCCGTAACCAAAAAAGCCTGTTATTCCCTAATGGATATGACGAGGTTTAATGGGTAGTTTTTTACAAAACAAACAGAAAATCTCTCTTACAAAAAGCCCAAAAATGGGGCGATTAATTGGGAAACAATTTTCGGTCCGTGACAAATCATGTCATTTTTTTTTCATCGCCTAATGTCCGTTTTCAGTGGAATCTTGTAAAAAATATATAAAATAATAAGAATTCACACAGAACGGACATTTTGCATGGGGCGAAATCGGTAAAGTGAGAAAGGGGAATGTAAAGAAAATGCGTGTAAAAAAGTTACTCCCTAATGGCTAATTTTTGTTTTAAATTGAAGTATACACCGAATACACGAGAAAAAAATGCTAAACGGACATTTCTCATGGGGCGTATTCACATGAAATGAAATGTACAGGGATCTGTGATACAGCGCGACGGCATCTGTATTTAGTGCTCTGCGCGTGCGCTCTGGCACATGCCACTCCACCCGGCGGTTGATGCTTGGAAAGACGCTACACAGCCAATATCTTGACAAGAGTCTAGAGAGACCGAAATGCGAAAGCTTCGAGCATGCGCATTACCTTGTAAATGTGTAATAAATTCGTGCAAGTGGAGAAATGGAAATATTTCCTGTTATTTTCCCCGCAACCCCCATTTTTTTGTCTACGACGCTAATACTGCCTGCGGCGCTAATAATTATTAACAATTAGATTTCAAAATAAAAACCTACTAACCTAACCTAAAGAAATCACACGAAAGAATAAAATTATTATATAAAAAGTAGGAAAACCTAAAGAAATCAGAAAAGAATTTGTAAAAAAATATATTAATCGTTACAGAATTTTTTTAAAAATTGTGCGGACATTTGAATTTGAACCCGGGACCCTTCGCGCCATAAGCTAACGCAAGCAAGCAAAACATATTTATTTAATCATTTTTGTACATTAATTGCTTCCCCGAACCGTGATCCGGAGCCAACCCAACGACCATGGTGCGAAGCGCCGCGGTGGGTGTGTGGTTGGTCGGGTCGCGGCCGGTTCCGCTCAATAAAATTCTTAACAACTAAATACTCCTATCGCAACTTTTGCGATTTAAAACTTAGCCTAAGATAGAACAGATCCACACATGTGGAATTTAAAATACTTAAGAGCTACACTTTAAAACTAATATGGCACTAATCGATGCGAATTTGGGTTGATAATGCGGGGAAAACTTGACGAAAAACCCCGCTCGTGGTAATGGGACTCAACAGTCTCAATGCCGTTGAGAGGATTAGGACAAGATGGAGATTTTGATTTTAAAAGTTTAGATTTTATGGAAATTGTTGGCCGAGAGGGAATTTTAAACAAAAAATTACAAAAGAACAAAAATGACAAAAATACAAAAATAGAAAATGAAGAAAAGGAATGAGGGGATAGAATAGAGGTTTTGAGAAGATGTAGTGTAGAGTTGAAGAAAGTTGTGGTAAAGGAGATTATGCGCCATAAGCTAAGGCGTAACCTATGCGCTAACCATCTCGCTGGAAGTAAATGCTAGAGCAAAGAAGAAATACCCTTCGATTCCTATTTGGGACTGGGTGAAAATTAAGAATTTTTTTTTCTAGCCCGACGGAAATCGATTTTTTTTAGCCCAGCCTCGTTGAAAATGTCCGTTGTAAATTTTTTGGCCTTTTTTAAACAAACAAAAACCGTTTCCGATAGAGAACGGACATTAGGGGGTAACAAAATTACACCGAGAAATTCTTCATATTCAAAATTTAATTACAGACAAACGCCCCACTTCAAACGCCCGTTTGTATTTTTTATTTACTTAAAATATTATCAATTAAATAATAATTTTCTTAACGGACATTAGGCGATTAGACCCCAAAAAAAATTGTTATACATTTTTTGTTCCGACCTCCAGTATTGTTCTGCCTCACTACAAATTTCCGTTACCATGTTGTGTGTATATTTTTCATGTAAATAAAGACACACAATACGCAAACGGACATTAGGGAATTACATTTTTGAGCTTGTATTTTTTACATTTTCAATAAATAATAAATAGTTTTAGCCCCACTAAAAATTTCCGTCACCGGGGACTTTTTTGTTGGCTATGTCATAATCTATCAATCTATATGGTCGTGATTCATCAGGCGATCAGGCGAAAATCTTGGTTACGGCATCCCGTACTATAAAGCTGGGTCAATTCTCTCCGAAATTTTCATTCATCTTTTTTAGTTGCCTCTTATGTAGTTTTCTAGAAAGTAAAGAAAAATAGCTGTTTTAAATTTTTAAGCTTTAACTTCAGACTCGTTAACAGAGAATCATCATATGCACTTGTGATAAATTTTGTGTAAATCTGCGAAAGATTTTTAATGACATCTATATTGGATTCACCATTTTGAATTTTTAACTTATAACATCAGATTCAATATCAGCTGCTCCGAAAGTAGCTAACTACAAATATTAATACAATAGCGTCGAAATTTGAATTTAGTTCCCGGCGCATTCGCCAAATTCTCGAAATAAATTTTACCGTCGAGCCATACTCTACAGTTTGCAAAAGATTTCATGTAATACATCGTATATAGTTTAATTAATGAATACTTTTTTACATTTGACAGTTTTTGTATAGAATAAGTTTTTGTTATGCTATAGCTGCTACAGCACCACAGCGAATTGGTATAAGAATCCATATCCATAACTTAATTAGTTAGGTAAGTGATTTATAAGGTTAAGTGTAAGAATAGCCACATGGCTAAACTTCGCCTTGTAAATTGCTATTTGTAATGTACTTGTAAATGTACAGCTACACTTTTTGAATAAAGCCGTTTATTATTATTATTATTATTATTATTATATGCCCAGAATAACCGTCTAAAAGTTGCATTTGTTAGATCACGCAGAATGTATATACCGGGTGTCCAAGAAGTCTGGAAACGGTCAAATATCTCAAGAAATACAAATTGGATCCAAGGAAAGAAAAACACACCCTTAATAATTTTAAAAGCGCACTGTCTAATGATACCAAACGCGACCCTCCACCCCTACCCCTTGGAGTGGGGCGAGGGTCAATTTTAATATCTTAAATGGGTACCCCTATTTTTATGGCAGAATCGGACTAAGAACAGACTACTTCTACTACTACTACTACTACTACTGCGAGGAAAAGTCCAAATTTTAGAACTTGCGAATTTTTTACTCGAAAAAGAAGTTTGGACAAAAAATGCAAAAGGCAAAGAAAGTTTGGAATCATCCCGGGAATATTGTCAATTTTTTTTTGGAGCTGTCCAATGACCTTTTTGATGCACTTGAAAACTCCACATTGCTCTTTTCTTCAAAGGGCATTGGATAATTTTAGAATATTTCCGGGATGATTCCAACTCTTTTTCTCTCTTGCAAATTTTGTCCAAACTTCTTTCTCGAGTGAAAAAATCGCAAAGTTCTAAAATTTTGATTTTTCCTCGCCGGATAACCAAAGCAAATGATAATTTAAGAAAAAATGTTTCGAATAAAAGTAGTCCAAAGACGAGACACGACACACCTACTAAAGAAAGCGTTAAGACTGAATAGCAAACTGAAAATAGTGAGGCCACGCTATAATAATAATAATAATAATAATAATAAAAGGTCTTTATTTCCAATACAAGTATAAAAAAAATTTAAATAATATACAGTTTCTGCAAAAAAAAATAATAATAATATAATTATTGGAAAAAGCCGAAGATCAGGTAGTCATGCGCTGCATGACTTCTGTTTTTCATCTTAAGCTGCGTATACATGGGTAACAACAATCGAAATGATTATGAATAGACTAGGAAAGGATTATACAGACTGGGACAGAGCGGCAAAGCAAAAGATGGAATACAATTAACAAATATCAAGGATGTACATACTGCTAGATTCAGAAACAGTAAACTCAGAAGAAGAAAAGGCGAGAAGATGATCACAGACGAAAACTAAAAAGAAGCATTGCTGGCTATCAATTAACTATAATATACGTAAAGAGTTGATGATAGATGGAAATTTAAAAGAAGCATAGAAATCTAAAAGTAGTATCTAACAAACGCCTACACTTCCCATCCGATGAAGACAGATGGATACTTAAAAGAGGCATCTCACAAACATCTACATCCCATCCTATATTCCTACCCCATGCGACATGTCGCTCTCGCTGCTGGCAATAAACATGTCCCATATCCAATACAGCGTATGCAGCCGGTCCTGCGGCATATAAAAACATTCAGATTGGATATCCGTAATCGGCAGCAATGCCTACCTTATGCTGGCAAATCAATCAATCAACCACTAGACGATACAAAGACATAATTTCTAATTGACGGTAAAAATTATTTGTGTAATATTCGAGTAAAAGGTTAGTATAATATTTATAATAATATAATAATATTTATTGCAGCAAAAAATTTACATACATTTTAACACGTTCTTACAATATCTATTGTTAGGGATACACGACGCCCATGGAAACGACGGGCACCACTGAGTAGAAAATATTACTATGGGACCCTTACGTGTTTATTTGTTTTATAAACATTCAAACTAATATAAACATTGTGAGATGACCGTCTTGACAAAATCCAGCTCGCGGGCACATTCAGAGGGGCACTCTCGATTTATCTTTCGTAGTGTACAGTTCTTTTCTTAAAGTGTAATATTCTTTAAAATAAATATATCACAAAAAGGTGACTTCTAGAATTATCACTTAACATTTCAGAAGCGGAATTCGAATCTGTGTGTTTATAATTTTGTGTGATTTCGTGTTTTGTGTTTATGCCCAGTACCCTGGGGTGAGTACTTGATTTATTACTGTCTGCTTGCTTTTGTTGTGCCGTTGCATTTATGTTATCATCACTTCTCATTGACTCTATACGACGTTGTTTACGTTATTATTGTGATTTTTATTTATTAACAACTATGTGCCGTTCAAGTCGAAGTCGAGTGCGGAAACAACCTGGCAGTCGACGACGGGGTCATAATGCTCATGATTTACGACATGATCGTAGTGTAAACAATCGAAGTGTTAGCTCTGATTATACCCAACTTTTAGAACGTCTGCTCGATGCACTGGAAATTTTAGTACGCACAACGCATAGCGGAGATGTTTCTGAATCAGCCTCTTGGCGAATAAAACAAATGTCTGCTCGTTCACGAAGCCCACGTGAGACGGTAAAAAAATAATATACAGCGATATGTGGGGCGAGTGAGTTAATTCCTGAATTTAATGGCACCCATAATTCACTGACAATAATGCAATTGGTGACAAAAATTGATGAGATTGGTGAACTTTATAATTGGGATGATCGCGCAAAAATATTTGCAATGATTGGGCGACTTACTGGAAATGCAAAATCTTGGTACGACTGTCAATCTGCAATTAATTCTTCCGACTGGACTATCTGGAAAGCCAGATTGATACGGGCATTTCCTTCGTTTAGGGGTATTGCTGCAAATCTAAAAGAATTTGTAAATTTGGAACGAAAAGCTAATGAAGACGTAGTATCCTTTTATTATTCTAAATTAAAATTGGGCAAACACTGCGAATTATCAGATCACATCTTCGCAGATGTAATAATCTTTACATTAAATGACGATTTATTAAAAGCAAGTGCTGATGCCGCAAATTGTAAAACTACTGAACAACTGCTCAGATTTTTAATAGAGTCAAATTATGCAGATACCAGTAAAGGAGTGAAACATCAGCAACCACAAAATAGAGTTAATAATTTTAATAAGGGTGGCTGATTTATATGTGAAAAACTTAATCATAAAGCAGCTAATTGCTATTTGCGCAAATCCGATAAAAGAAACGACTCGAAAGGGCATTACTAACATGTAACTTCTGTAAAAAGCAAGGCCATATTAAAGATAAGTGTTTTGTATTTAAATCAAGAGCATCTATACACAAAAATAAATATTGTGTCAGTTGATGATGCAGAAAAATCATGTACGTAACTGCAAAAATAAACAATGTAGATGTTTCGGCTTATATTGACTTCGGTAGCGCTTGCAATATTATGAAACAAAGAACTGCAAAATCCCTACCCATTGAAAAATTGAAATTGCTGAATGGTGACATAATTCCCAACATTTCTGAACAAAAATCGAAATGTCTGTCATCTTCTTGTACCATCATCACGTATTGAATTACATAACGAAATTGGGATATTGACAGTGTTTATTAACTTAAGCGAATTAGAAACATCTTTTGACAAGAATCGGTGTGTATCGCGGGGAATCCCTTCGGGGCAGTCACTGACTGAAGTACTCGTTGCACCTGATGTATTGCCGAGCGATGTACAACAACGGTTAGATAATTTGCTAGAATATGAAGCCTGCTTTGCTAAGAACGCTAATGAAACATGTAGATGCACTAAGCAGACAACCATTACCACGCAGTGTGAATTCAATTTAAGAAGCAGATTGGGTCGAGTGTATTCAGTCTCAGGACGATGACTGCATACTGATCAATGAACAGCTTTTCAAAGGCACGGCTGAAAAGTGCTATGCATTGGTAGATAACAAAATCTGCAGGATTGTCAACGATGAAAATAAGATTCTCATTCCCAAAGAGGTACGATGGAGGGTAGTTAAATTACAACATGACGAAAATGGTCATCCTGGATTGAAACGAACGTTTGAATCCATTCAAAGAAAATATTGGTTTCCAAATATGAAGGAATTTATGAGAAAATATGTAAATTCCTGTATACCGTGTCTATCCGTAAAGAAACCCACAGGGAAACGGAAAGGATATCTGTATCCAATTCCGAAAATGAACAAGCCGTTTCACACTTTACGTCTTGACCATCTAGGTCCATTCTGTAGAACTAGAAATGACAATGTTTACATGTTGGTAATTGTTGATGCATTTACCAAATACGTCTGAACAGAAGCGGTACCAGATACTACAGCAAAACACGTCGTAGAATGTTTAAAATTGTTAATTAAAATTTTTGGAGTGTCTGTTAGAATAATTTCCGATAGAGGAAAGTGTTTTACCAGTGTGGAAATGAAAAAGTTTTGCAGTGAGCAAAACATCAAACATATTTTAAATGCCATTGCTTGTCCAAGAAGCAACGGGCAAGTTGAAAGGTTTAATGCTACAATCCTAAATGCGATGAGAACTGCAATCGGTGATGAACATGACGCTTGGGAAGCCAAGATTACTGAGGTTCAACACAGCATAAACGGAACAGTTAATGCGACGACAGGTTGTGCGCCAGCTGAACTTTCATACGGGTTTAGACCTCAAAATTTGACGTTAATGTTGATGATAACGAGCAAGTAGACAGAGACATTAAGTTAAAATTAAAACAAGCGAAAGCTGTGGACAATATAATTCAAAGTGTCCGCGCTATAAATAAGCGTTACGATAAATATCTTGACCCAGCAGTTACTTTCAAAGTAGGTGATATGACCATGATTGAAGGAAACCAATTGTGAAAGGATTCACCAGTGGTAAGCTAGTTAGGAAATACATGGGTCCTGTCAGGGTACAACAAGTTCTCCCCAAAGACCGATATTATGTTGAAATTTTGTCCAAAGGTAGGAGATGATTCAAAGTAGTGGTCTCTAGCGATAAAATGAAGGTTTGTTAAAACCCAAACAACTGATTAAAGGTGAGGTATTTTAAATACTATATTTCGCATGGTTGATTGCATTACTGATATTTTTATTATTATTTTGCTGTGTCTAACACATGATTTGCTGTTTCTTATGATGTTATATATTTTTTAGTTAAGGGTCAAGTGCACAAGGCTAGTGATGCCTGTGTGTACCTCTGGACTCCTGAATATTTATTTTTAAGGGTCAAGTGCACAAGGTGGGTGATGCCTGTGTGTACCTCTGGACTCCTGAGTTGTATCGACAATACGCATACCTCTTATTTTAGAACTCAAGTTCTTTTGTGATTTATCATGTTTATAAAAAAAAAAAAGAAAAATGAACCCTGTTGAGTCCATTTGTCTGGTGTTGTCATTTGCGCACTCCAGGAAGACTTCTTGAGTCCATTAGATACTAGATTTTGCGCACTCCGAACACCTTGTCGAGTCCATTAGAAAAACTGTTTCTTTTGCGCACTCCAAGTAATCTTCTTGTGGAGTCCCCATGGCGTGTGTGTGTGCACTCTGAGAAGACAGTTTGTTGAGTCCATCTGATAGTGCTTTTGCGCACTCGAAGTACCCTTACTTATTAAACCTGTTTGTAAATTTTACGAATATTATCTTGACAAGTTCTATTAATTAAGGTGATGTTAAAATGATGGATACTGTGCCCAATAATTTGATTTCAGGTGAATGACTTCCGCCTGTGCCAGTTGGAGCCCGAGACGGTCTAAGTCAGGACGGCCGAATGTTAGGGATACACGACGCCCATGGAAACGACGGGCACCACTGAGTAGAAAATATTACTATGGGACCCTTACGTGTTTATTTGTTTTATAAACATTCAAACTAATATAAACATTGTGAGATGACCGTCTTGACAAAATCCAGCTCGCGGGCACATTCAGAGGGGCACTCTCGATTTATCTTTCGTAGTGTACAGTTCTTTTCTTAAAGTGTAATATTCTTTAAAATAAATATATCACAAAAAGGTGACTTCTAGAATTATCACTTAACACTATACATAATTATTATTACTGTATAATAATATAATAAAATAAACCCTGCAAAAATAAATTTGTACACAGGGTATGAGACAAAAAATCGGTAAAGGTATTTACACACAACTTCCCTCTTTATTTGTGCATGGCGATCACTCTAAAAAATTAATAGTTACGAAATGATAATGAATATAATAATCGGAATATAGTTATCACTATTATTACAAAGAAAACCTGATAAGTTTTGGTCAAAAAAATTTACAGAGTGCTCACCCAACAGCAAAAGATCAATCAATACTAAGTGACAGGTGCCAAATATGGAAATATAATTATTTCTCTGGATGACCACCCTGTACATTTTTCAATAAACGTACAATAGGTCCTTATGCCAAATATTATTTCCATCCGTCACATTTTCAATTCCACATTCACGTAGTGGAGTGGAAGTATAGGTGGTTAAAAAATTTCATTTTTTTTTTATTTTTCAAAAATGTTGTTAAAAATTTTTTTTTCTTCTGAAATGGGTTTAGAATGTCATGAAACGTGGAAATTTTAAATTTGAGCAAAAAGGAAAGTTTCCTTCGATTCTATAGTAGTGGTAAAGATTACAAATTTTAATAATTTTTTTTAAATAGGTTTAGAATACCATGAAATGTAAAAATTTTAAGTTTGAGTAAAGAAAAAAAAATCCGTCTATTTTAGTGGTAAATTTTTTTTCAAAAATGGTGAAAAAAATGTTCAATTTCTTTTTCTTAAATAGGTCATGAAACGTGAAAATTTTAAATTTGAGCAGAAAAAAATGTTTCCATCTATCCTAGTGGTATTTTTTTTCCAAAATGGTAAAAATATGTTGCAAATTTTTTTCTGAAATAGGTTTGGAATGTCATGAAACGAGGAAATTTGAAATTTGAGCCAAAGAAAATTTTGTATTTATTCTATAGCAGTGATAGAGATTAAAAATTTTTTCAAAAAAATTTAAAATTTTTAAATTTGTTTTAATAGGTTTAGAATGCCATGGAAACGTGGAAATTTTAAATCTGAATAAAGAAAAAAAGTTTTCCATCTACTTTAGTGGTAAAATTTTTTCAAAAATGGTAAAAAAATATTAATTTATTTTTACTTCCCTCGCATACCGAAGGGAAGTATTGTATTCGAGAAAAAATCACCCTCCGAGATTTTTTCGGATTCTGACGTTTCAGAACACGTAGATTCCGAAAATATAGGTTTTTCAATTCCGTCAGTCTGTCTGTCTGTCTGTCTGTCTGTCTGTCTGTCTGTCTGTCTGTCTGTCTGTCTGTCTGTTGGTGTATTTACTAAAAAACTACTTGACGGAGAGCAGTCAAATTTGGTAGGTAGTTAACCCTACTGTCAGCGAAGAACTGGTAGAATTTTCACTGAAAAATATACAGGGTGGACCGTCTAAACGGAATAAATAGCGAAAAAAATTTTTTTTTGCTCAAATTTAAAATTTCCACGTTTCATGACGCGCTAAACCTGTTTCAGGAAAAAAAAATTTTTGAAAATTTTTTTCAAACATTTTTGAAAAAATTTTTACCAAGATGAAAAAAAATTTTTTTTGCTCAAATTTAAAATTTCCACGTTTCATGACGCGCTAAACCTATTTCAGGAAAAAAAAAATTTTGAAAATTTTTTTCAAACATTTTTGAAAAAATTTTTACCAAGTTGAAAAAAATTTTTTTTTGCTCAAATTTAAAATTTCCACGTTTCATGACGCGCTAAACCTATTTCAGAAAAAAAAAAATTTTGAAAATTTTTTTCAAACATTTTTGAAAAAATTTTTACCAAGATGAAAAAAATTTGTTTTTGCTCAAATTTAAAATTTCTACGTTTCATGACACGCTTAACTTATTTCAGGAAAAAAAAATTTGAAAATTTTTTTCACCAATATTTTTGAAAAAATTTTTACTACTAAAATGAATTTTTTTTTTCTTTCTTCAAATTTAAAATTTTCACGTTTCATGGCATTCTAAGCCTGATTAAAAAAAAGTTTTTTGAAATTTTATCACTAAGATAGAATTTTTCTTTCTTTGTTCAGATTTTAACTATCCACGTTTCCATGACATTCTAAAACTATTCAAACAAATTTAAAAATGTTTTTGAAGAATTTTTTTAAAAATTTGAAAACATTTTTAATCCATTTATGTATCACTACTATAGAACAGAGGAAAAAATTTTTTTTGCTCAAATTTAAAATTTCCACGTTTCATGATATTCCAAACCAATTTCGGAAAAAAAAATTTGCAACATTTTGTTACCAGTTTGGATAAAAATTTAACACCAGAATGCTCAAATTTAAATAACATTCTAAACCTAGGTATTTCAGAAAAAAAATTTTGAAAATTTTTTTCACCAACATTTTTCAAAAAGTTTTTACCACTAAAATAGATCGAATTTTTTTTTATTTGCTCAAATTTAAAAATTTTCACGTTTCATAGCATTCTAAACCTATTTTAAAAATACATCATTTTTAATTTTTAAACTTTTTTTAGCACTACTATAGAACAGAAGGAAACTTTCCTTTTTGCTCTAATTTAAAATTTCTACCTTTGACATTTTAAACCTATTTCAGGAGAAAAAAATTTGAAAATTATTTTACCATCTTTTGAAAAATTTTTAAAAAATGAAATTTTTTAACCACCACTATACTTCCACTCCATTACGTGAATGTTGGATTGAAAATGTGACAGATGGCAATAACATCTGGCATATGCACCTATTATACTTTTATTGAAAAATGTACAGGGTGGTCATCCCAAGAAATAATTCAGTCATGGTGGACATTTGTAAAGGTATTTGCGCAAGCCTGCCATATGTGGCACCTGCTATTTAGTATTGAACTTTTGCTGTTGGATGAGCAATCTGTATATTTTTTGACCAAAACTTATCAAGTTTTCTTTGTAATAATAGCAATAACTCTACTCCGATTATTATTCTCAATGTCATTTCGTAATTATTATTTTTTTGAGAGACTGCCATGAACGAGGGAAGTTCTGTGTAAATACCTTTACCGATTTTTTTAAATAGGCTTAGAACGCCATGAAACGTGGAAATTTTAAATTTGAACAAAGAAAAAAAAATGTCCATCTATTTTAGTGGTGAATTTTTTTTTTTAATTAATTAATAAGTATCAAAATTTTTTTTTTCTGAAATAGTCATGAAACGTCGAAAGTTTAAATTTGAGCAAAAAAAATTTTTTTCATTATTTATTTCCTTTAGACGGTCTACCCTGTATATTTTCCAGTGAAAGTTTAACCATTTCTTCGCTGACAGTAGCGTCAAGTAGTTTTTTAGTTAATGCACCAACAGACAGAGAGACAGACAGACAGACTGACGGAATTGAAAAACCTACGTTTTCGTAATCACGTGATCTGAAACGTCAAAATCCGAAAAAATCTCGGAGGGTGATTTTTTCTCGATATACTTCCCTTCGGTATGCGAGGGAAGTAAAAAGGAATCAAATAAGTATTCACAGTCTGCTACACCCGACTACAATTTCTGTTGGTTTCAACCTATCAGTGGGTTAGCACTTCAGTATGGACCATAAATTACAGATTATACATGTGATTTAATTATCTTATGGCATTAAAAATTCACCCTGTGTGCTTGGCTTATCAATGTGATCTCTAATCAAATTCGCAAATATATACCACAGACTATTAATAATAATCAGTGACATACGCACATGCTGTTCTAATTATATATTAATATTCACTATTCGTACTTCGCGTACGTTTTATTAAATCGAGTGTTTTGAGGTCATTCGATTAAATTTGATTTATGCAATGCTGCCGTCATTAGCGTAGGTGAAGACATTTTATAGTAACTAATAAATTTGAGTGATGTCAAATCTAAGAAAATGTTTTTTATCTATTTTGAACTAACTTAGTAATATACTATATAGCAAAGAGTATATGATTCTTTAGAAATAAACCAAATCTGCATTTATATGTTTGATTATAATATTGCTCAAAATAAAGAAGTAGAAGTTACAGTTTGGTAAGACAGACTTCGAATGCCTATTTAATTAGTATTTTGCTCCAAATAGTTTTGTACTTGTAACAACAGGCAGACAGACACCAGGTCGACAGACAGATAAATACATGAAATTTAGGAACCTAAATTTTCGTAAAATACTTACTTTCAAATGCAGATATGCGAAATAATTCCTAAAAGTGATTTCATGGGTGAATGGGCTTGTTCCATGATATTCTTTTTATATGGTTTTTATACTTTTTCATATAGTACTCGATATTCTCATTATACACTTAAAATTTCGTATTATTAACTTTTTCCGTTCTCGAGATAAAAGGAGTTGAAATTGGTAATAGTTGCAAAAACCGAGGGCTCATATGTGACGTCACTATACGTAAGTGACGTAAGAAAAATGGTTTCTGGTATCTTTCAAATTTAACTTGAAAAGTCGAAAAACATGGAATTTTTAAACGCTGGTAACTAAATAAATACGTCGAGTGAAAGTTCGTTCTATGTCTCTAAGGAAAGGAGAAGGTCGACGATCAATTCCAATCGTAAATTGCATGGTCAAAATCGAAAATTCGTCCCGGCAGGAGCGATAGAAAATTGTAATTATTTGACATTTCACCAAATTATACTCCCCTACTGTCAAGTAGTAAACAAAACAAACAATACTTTGAAAACACTTATAATTATAACAAGTAAGGAGCATCAAGTCTACTGAGATCGCTGAGTCTATGCGTATAGTGACGTAGCGCCTGTCCACGCCCCATTTTCGTGAGATGGAGATTTGTAATAGTTTTTAAGATACTAAACGTGCGAATAAGATTCTAATTTTTTGCAAATCCATTAATTTATACTTGCACTTTCGATTTATGAAATAAAAAAAAAATGCTGAACAAGCCCATGGGATGGAGCCACGAAGTAAAAATTCCACCAGTGGTATTAATTTGTAGTTGATAGTCATACAAACGACTTTAGAGTAAAGAAACCTATTTTAGACCTATGGTTCTGATATAACGCCGTTTTCCATACATTGGTCATTTTTGACTATCGCTATACATATTTTCACATATTGAGCTTTGTATGTTATATGTAGATGGTTATGTACAAATATTTCAAAACTCAGTAATGTAACATGCGGAATGCGCAAAAGCATCATTCGTTAAATTTTCTAACATATATTAGAAAAATTATTATTATTTAGTAGCTTATGCTTACGCCACAGAATAATAGATGGCGCGCGCTCGATAATGCTTTATAATGATATATAACGATAATAACTCTAAAATGAAGTTGAGTAGATTAAACCATAATTATAATAAAATCTGTTAGCCACATGAGGATGTAGGATTATCAACACAAATATAGGTCCTTTATTTAATTTAATATTCCCTTAATAAGATGTAACTACTTTTTGGGTGGGGCAACGTGACTACAAGTCCGTGAAATATCTAACAAAACTCCGCGCTAGGTTAAATTCCGTCTCTTTCACTCGAGACGTCAATCCACGGACGTATTTGAAATTTTGTTAAACAGCTAAGGGATATTAAGATGGAGAAACCTTATAGACATATAGGGTAATAGTTTTAAATAATTATATATCGTTAAATGCCATCTAACTTTTAAAAATTTCTTTTCAACGTCAAAGTATCTCAACGCAACACTTTTTCTTTACTCAAAATCATCCACGTTTAAAATTGTTCTTTAAAGTAACAAATTTAACGTCAAAGTATCTCGATGCTACACTTTTGCTTTAAGCAAGATTATATACGTTCAATTTTGATATTACGTTTTTGTATACGCTTTCTTGATAATAACTTTTTGGATAAGAATACTGAATTTGTCATTATGACGAAATTTTTCGACACCTATTTAAGACTTTTTACCAAGTAAACGAAAACCTGGGTGAAGAACTTTCCTTAATTCTGTCTCGGCGACAAATCATTTATGTACTAGCACGTTCTCTACGATTTCA
Organism: Stenurella melanura; assembly: GCA_963583905.1. Classification (NCBI taxonomy): domain Eukaryota; kingdom Metazoa; phylum Arthropoda; class Insecta; order Coleoptera; family Cerambycidae; genus Stenurella; species Stenurella melanura. The sequence continues at coordinate 26,130,001 of OY757317.1, read as the reverse complement.
TAACCTCCAAAATGGAATGGTACCACATGTGACATCACGCTAGAGGAGCAAAATGGAAGTCCTCAACCATCTATCTACACAACGGTTAAAATCTATTATCATCGGAGAACAGGGGCGTACTTAGAAATTTCTCTCGTCAGGATATTAGAACAAAAAATAAGTACTTTTGATTATTACATGTAAAAGGGATTATTTTCCATGTAATCATCCAGCCATTGTTGTGCATTAATTCCTAGTTACTTATATCTTAAATTCGCTGTTACAAATATTTCGTCGTAGTATCGGTTCCTTGTTGTCAATTTTTGTTGTTATATTCAAATTTGCTTAACGTAATCGTAGTTCTTTGATAACATGATTAGAATTTTACCAGCATCACAGATTCGCTTTGTCAAAGTACTTTTGTTTTGGTCTTTATTATAAATATTGTGTCAGCGAAATCTGAAAATTCCAAGATTTGACCCGTCAAATCATATCACTTATGTGGATTATTTATTTAAAAGAAATTCGAATATTCGGGGCGTGGCGTATTGTGTATCTATTTTCTAGAACATGAATTCTAGTATTATCTTTTTGTGGTTATATAACTTTGAGGTGTTCCGTATTTTATCTGCTAGAGATAAATTCTAGTGTTATTTTCTTGTGGTTATATAACTTGGGGTATCCCGTTTTTAAATATTTGGCATTACGCAGCGGGGAGGTTATATACTGGTAGGCTCAAATAAACATCAGGTTCGAGTGAAACTGCATATATTTAATTAGGTTAAGTTTTATTATTTTATCGTTGTAATATATTTTGTGTTGCCATTTTAGTATATCTAATGGTGTAAATTTTGTGTTGCATGTTAGTATATCCCATGCTGTAAATATTTTGTTTGTGTGATCGTTTGCGATATATCTTTGTAACATATTTCGGTTCAAATCTCGTATAAAGGCTCAAACTTAGTTGTAATATAGTATTTCTTTCCGGTATGTTACTATTTAGCAGCATTGATGCTATATTATCTTATCTTCGTTGTGAAAATTGTAATTGTACCTGTAATATAGTGTATTTTGTAAATATTTCTTTCTATTTGATATCGAGTTTTGCTATACAGTATCGCTGATGCTGTGATAGCTCATTTTTTTTAATATAATATTTTGTAATATAGTACTATTACATTATACTCTAATATTTGTCTTTTTTTATCTTTAGCTTTTCTTTTCCTTAATTATACTAGTTAATCATGGGCCAAAGCCTTGAACTCACCGCCCTATGTTCTCTCCGTATCTTTGCTGTACTAGCCAGGTTAAGCCAGTGATGCAAACTACATGGCTCGTAGGGTGGTCCACCTTTGAATAACTTGGACAATATTTAAACACCAACTAAAACCTCTCTTTTATCGCCACAGTAATGAAAAACTAAATGTAGTTCTTGGAACTAAAGCTAAATACCGGAAATACTTAAATGATCAACTGTTTCTATACATTAATAACAAAAAAGTTGAATTGGTAGATGAAATTAAATACCTAGGACTTACTTTAGATCAACAATTGACGTTCTCAAAACATATAGATTACTTATGTAAGGAAATTGGTAAAAAGATCTTTTGTATCTACCGATTTATCTCAAATGTCAAAATTAATTATATACAATACTATAATTTACCCTCATTTAATTTAATTATTGCTTTTCATTATTAATATCATGTACCATATCGGATATGAAGACAATGAAGAGGTTAGAAATGTTACATAATAAAGGAATGCGTATAATATTAAATAGATACTCACCTATTTCGAATATGGTAATATACTACTTAATTATATGTTTAATATAGCAAAATCCTCAGTTCACCCAAATGAACGGAGTAAAAAATCTCATCCATTTAAAGTTAATGTAATCCAAAAACTATAGACAGACGATACTGATAGAAGTTTGAAATTTTGTGAGGTTATGGTGAATTTCTCACAAAGGGAGCACAACCTCAATATACGTACTCTATTTGCTGACAAACTACATTTTCCCTCAATGAAATCGTCAACGAACAAAATGCATGGTTATGGAGCCCTGAAAATCCACGCTGGATACCAGAAGGTCATACACAACGACACAGGAAGTAAACGTTTGGGTTGTCATGATTGGAAATAGAATAGTGGACCCTGATTTCTTCGACGGTAAATTGGCGACCGCTATTTACTTAGGTTTTTACGGGCAGAAGCTGTTCCTTCCCTTATAAATTCACATCTACTTATCCTCATCACGTCAGGATTTTGTTATGACCTCAAAGACCCATAATTTAAGGTATTAAATGTATAGAACCCTAAGATTGAAGTTATAATTTGAAAACCCAAGCTCCTAAACCTTATAGTCCGCCCCATAATCCACTCAATCCCATAACCCTATAACCCACTTAACCCCATAACCCTATAACCCACTTAACCAAAATCTATAAACTCAAATAACCACGTATGTCAGACATTTAACTTGATATGTACGCGTATTTGTCAGGTCTCCAAAATTGCTCTAATTCTATGCACATTCATTCATGAGTCTTTGCATTTCAATAAAAAATGTCAGTGATAAATCTCCATAAGTTGTACGTGGTTCTAGTAGATATTTTCTTTCAAGGAATTCAAAGCTCAGGTTCTATGCAGAGCGATTATATCTTGCGTGCGTCTGTCTCCCGGGCACCCCCACTTGGTGATAGTAGGCAACTGAGCATTTTTGTCATCCGGTAAAGTCCCTGGATCATGGCTTTCATGCTGTCACGGCAGACACACGTAGGAAACGTGTTACGATGCAGCAAAACCATCCCTTTCAAGAGAGTCAGGAAGAAAACTCCCACAGGACACGTCTCCATGAACGGAGAGAACATCCAATGGCACGATGCCATCAAATATCTCAGCGTTATCATGGATGGATGCCTGACGTAAAGGCAGAACACGGAACCGATAATACAAAAAGCGAGAATGAGAAGGACTCTACTCTACCCTATGATAGGGAGACAGAGCCAACTCAACCAAAGCTCACGCTTATCAGGACCCTCATTGCACTTATTCTGACCTACGCATCCGTTGCCTGGGGATACCAAGCAGCCACTCATCTGAAAAGAATCCAAACCGTGAAAAACGTTGCACTTCGGTGCTCCGTGGATGCACCATGGTTTGACCGAAACACCAACATCTTCAGAAACCTGAAAAACATCAAAGTAAGTGAAATCCTCCGGGACAGAGAACCTATACCCCCGTACAGCAGAGCATGGAAATTCGCTGGTCAGACAGGTGACTGACTATGACACCAACGACGCTCCGAGGAACAAGAGGCCGAAGCTCCATATTCTGGATAATGGGTAAATAAGTTATATTTAACTATTTATCTGTTTCAGCACGATCTTCAAGCCACACCACAATTATTAGACAATGACCAAAAATACCCAATTACCCGATCCTGGGGGTACCAAGCAAACAACCAGCTCGATACTCTTACCCTAGTCCGTGCCGGCCTCTGACGCTAGAAAAGCATATCTGGCCGAACACAATCCTTGAGCTATACAGTTCACACTTCCTTCCGATGAAATTGGAGTACATGATGCCAATTGGCACCCTGGGCTTCCGACTAGTCAATACCCCCAAATCCATTTCAAACTCCGAGATGGCTCGGTAACAGCCGTTTCCTCTCACGACAGATGAAAAACTCTACCGGGAGCCTACATGCCAGCGAAGAAAGAAGACCAAGATGGAAGAGCACAATTCCAGAAAGTGTTGGAAGAGTTAGAAAGAAGGCATCGAGAGGAAGTAAGTGTAGCCAAAGAGAAAATGCACCAGGTAGAGGGAGAAATAGACCATCTTAAGCGATAGTTGAGGGATAAAGGAAACCAGCAAGTGGTATTATCAGGTCAGCTGTTCGAACCTCCCTCCTTTGACGGCCAAAGTTCATGGACCATATACAAGAGGCTGTTTGAGGCAGCAGCGAGTGCAAACAACTGGAATGACGAAGAGAAGGCTATGGCGTTAATCGTGGCATTAAGGGGCCAACCATTGGAAATACTCCAGACAATCCCAGTAGAGCAACAACAGGATTTTAAATTTTAAGAAACTGCCCTAGACTTACGATATGGTGAACAACACCTTGCCCAAATATACCAGACCCAGCTGAAATCACGTGTTCAAGAGGCTGGGGAAAGCTTGCAAGAGTTCGAAGCTGCCGTGTGGAGACTGGTTCACCTGGCTTACCCCAATGTACCGAAGGAATTCCAAGACCAACTGGCAGTAGAGGCTTTTCTGGATGGTATACAGGACGATGAGATCAGGCGAGTCCTCAGGTTATCTCGATACCAGAACAGCAGTGAACCGTTGGTGCATGCACTCGAGGTGGAAACTGTCTTTCAGGATACCCCGAGTCCAAGAGTACAAGCTTTGAATATCGAAGAATCGCAACCAGAAAAGAAGAACCAGGATCCTAGGTTGATCGAGATATATAAAATGTGCAAGCAGTTACTGGCCCTAATTGGATACTACAGGAAGACAAGGAAAGCCAAGCGAGGGTATTAAATGCTACAACTGTAGCAGAGCAGGGCATATCAAACCAAACTGTCGATAGCGGAACTCGAGGAAAGTGAATGCTGGAAACATGGAAGAGACACAAAATAAACAAAGTAGTGGAAGGTCAAGTGGACGGCGTATGAAATGTTACAGGTACGGAGAACTAGGGCATATCCAGCTAGAATGTCCACGGAGGAGCTTGGAGAGCGTAGAATCCGATGCTGTGAAGCCCAGGGGAAAATCAGAGAAATCCGGTACCAGAGAGACTGTGCCAGATAATGAACGTGGTGCCCCTAGAGAAGTCAAGATTTCCCAGCTTCGGAACATTACGAGAAGGCCACCACTACAAGGATATGACGATAAATCGAAACCCCAGAAAGATGCTGATATTTCATCCGGAAGAAGGTGCAAGGACGATTGCAAGTACTACCACCAGGAGAAACTGCAGGTCACAGGAGCAGTCAACATTGTCAAGGTGGAGGTGCTGGATGACAGGACAGATGGAGCGCTCAGACAAGAGTAACTGAACGATGAGGAAATTGGGCCTATATTGAGAGCCAAAGAAAGGGGAACTCGTCCAAAATGGAAGGATGTTTCAGGCAAAGGAGTAGGACTGAAGGCACTATGGGCGCAGTGGGACTCACTGAAAGTCATGAACAAGCTGTTGTCGAGTAGCGAAGGTGCTTCAGGAAGTGCACAATGAAACATCCGATGGACACTTCGGTGTTAACAAGACCCTGAAGAAAATACGACAACGATTTTACTGGATAAAAAGTCCTCAGGATGTGGAGGCTTGGTGTTGCAAATGCAAGATTTGTGCAGCCAGTAAGGGACCATAGACTGGAAGTAAGGGTGAAGGGTTTAACTCCGGAGCTCCTTTCAAGAGGTTGGCTAACGATATAGCGGAGCTATCACCAGCCAGTGGCCGAATGAACGCTCGATATGACTGGAAGGGTAGTTCAAAAAGGTTCGTCAAGGTGGGAGAGCTGGTTTGGCTGTACAACCCGCAGCCAAGGAAAGGAAAGTCGCCGAAATCACCTTGGGATGGACCGTATACTGTTATTACCCGAATAAATGACGTCGTCTATCGGATTCAACGAAGCAAAAAGTCCAAGATGAAGATCGTGCATTTGGACAGACTGGCGAAATACATCGATGATTCTGAGTTGCCTGATCAGGACGATCAGGCTTAAGGAGAGGGCAGTGTTATGTATTACACCCCCTTGAAACTGGAGATGATACGCCTATGCCTAATAGTGACTGGAAACTTGTAGAGTTTTCTAGAGTGTGGTAGGAGAAGATTCTCGATTATGTTCTAGATTACTCTAGAGGCAATTTCAGGGTATATAAGGCGAGATTCCACGGCGAGAGGGAGACGTTTATAAAAGTGAAGAAGTTTATTAAAGTGACGTTCGGTAACAAAAGTGAGGTTAAATATCAAGTAAACAAAGTGTTATTTTGAAGTAGGTTATTTTGAAGTATTGTATAGTCAGTAAATTATTAAATAAAGTGTTAGTGATTTATCTCATGTTAAAATTATTTAGAACCCACGGATTCATACAGAGTGTTTCCTAAGAGGTGGAAATACGTAACAATACCTTAAAATAAGTCATTTTAATTTTGTATTGAAATTCTTTCGCCAAAAACACTAAATAAAGTGAATAAAATGTTGTGTTTAACAATTTTTAAACGCGATTTAAGAAACTAATATAACTGATGACGTCACCGCGTGTTTTGCGTACTCGTTCAATTACTAAAATTTTGTTATTTATTTGTTAAAATTTTAATATGATGGACGATAGAATGCTGTTGAAATATCAATAAGCGCTTTAGTATAACAAGTACTTCATTTTAATAATAACAAAAAAGCAAATTTGCACATAGTGAAAACACCTAATTAGGGAAGCTAGATCAACAAGAGCAGGTACTATTGACAATGATAGCAAGAGTGTATGATGTTGATATCGTAGGACGGACATGTAGAGATACTAAAGAAGTTATACTAGCATTAATAAATTCAGCTGGAAGACTTGAACTGGTAAATCAATCCAAATCTAGTATGTCTATAATAATGTCAAAGGGTGCTTCTAGCAAAAGACATATTGATATTGGGCATTACGAGATTGAAAAGTACCATATTCCATCTATCTTGGGGCAATTGTAACATGCAGTAATGATATACAGGTAGAAAGTAAATAAAGAATACTGCTAACCTACAGTAATTAAATCATGGGGACGGCGTACGTTGGATAGACAGAAATGGAAGAAAGTGGTTGGGAAGCTCAAGTCCCACCGAGGGCTGTAGTGCGAATAGACAGACAGAAAGAGAGAGAGAGAGAGAAAGAAAGTATGCAATTTTCTTACTTAATTGCTAAGGTATGTGCTTGTAACTTGACTATTTCTACAGAATTGTAATGCTCTCATTATAGAAAATAAATTAAATTATATAATGCATCCAGCTATCACGTGCAAATAAATACTGTTTTATAGATGCCGTTTAACCAAATGACACTTTTGGCGCGAGAAAGTATATATCGTTCCCTAATGTGGAATCTCAATAAATAAAAGAAACTATAAAGTCCTTCATCGACGCCTATGACTATAAATATCCTTGGAACGGAATCGTGGTTTCTTATTTGTAGATACGTAATAAATACGAATATACACAGTACAAGTTATTGGTTTTTATGTGAAAAGTAGAACGCTGTGATATTGACGATATTATTTAGGTCTTCTGTTTTTGTGGATTGTATTGTATCCACTGTACTCTAATAGAGGCTTTCTAAATTATTAATTATGTATTGAGTGATTTGTTTCATAAGGTAGACTAGGTTATTGATTAACCTCGTGTTTTAAATGAATAAATTCCTATTATTTGTTGGACTGAACCTAGTACTTCGTTCAAATAATTATACAGAAATACAGAATACCACGTGACGTACTTTTCTACCTCAGTCTAATTTTGTTTTAAAAAGGCATTTTTTTTAAGCGTCGTTTATTTTTTGAACCTGAGCGTTATTTTAAATAGTTTAATATTTTTTAAGAAAACGTTAATTTAAGGAACGTTAACAGATTAATTTTCAAAAATTTATCCAATTTACCCAAAATTTACCAGTTGTACAACTTGGTTTCTTAGTAATTAATGCAAATAATTTCTTCAGTAAAAAACCCCCCTCTCCCATCCCTTTAACGAAATCATCTCGATCAGATATCATCTCACTACATACGTGTAACAAATTTCAAGTGAATATCTCAATTTTATTTTATCAACCCCTTTAATAATAAATTTAAGGTGATGGGGGGAGTGGAAAAGTATTATAAAGAAATGACTTGGCTTCTAGTATATACATCAAATCCTAAGTGCTGTTGCAAAATTCTTTGGTTAAATTTCTCAAAATTCTTGGGGGTATTTCTAGACAGATATCCTGATGGTGTTTTCTAAATGACCGATATTTTGAAAGGGTATTCTATGGTAAACTTTATTTTTTAAGTAACCCCATAAAAAGAAATCTGGGGGTGTCATGTCCGTGGATCTTGCTGACCACGTGTATTGTGAATATCTGCCAATTCATTTGCCTCCGAACAAGTTGTCCAGGCAATTTCTTACATTAATACTCTTACCAGCTTGTTCTACTTATTTTCTCTTCCCACCCCTTCAACGGAATCATCTTTAAACATAATCTAGTTCCAAATGTCGTAATAATACATACGTATACCAAACAAGTAAATATCTTTATTTTATTTTATAAACCCTTTAAAAATGAAATATGTTATAAGAAAATCTGAGGCCTTGGCTGCTAGAATAATAATATTAATAATAATAAAATTCTTTATTCACTTGGCTATACATTTGTATAGATGTGACAGGTCAGTTTTGAACACACGTTAATGACATAAAATAGTATTTAAAAATTGTTACAATAGTAAATGTTATTAAAAATTCACAACAAATAATAAGAGAATACATAATATACATCAAAATTAATAAAACACAATACTTGTACACTACAAAACATTGAACACTGGACGGCACGCTGTATTGCTATATTTTTAATACATCCATTAGTTGCTTGCATTACTAAAAACCTCTTGAATGGAATAATAACATTTATTAATTAGGTATTTTTTTAGTTTATTTTTAAAAACTGAAAAACTCTGGTGGTTTTTTATCTCTACAGGAAGTGCATTAAAAATGATGGCACAACAGACATATGGACTTTTTCTAAAAAGTGACAGGTTATAATTATTAAAGGAAATCTGATTAGCTACACGGGTATTGTATGTGTGCTTATCTGAATTAAATGTAAATTTATTCTTGTTTTGGTAGACAAAAAAGGCTGCCTCGAGTGCAAAAATTGAAGGTAAGGTTAGGATGTTATTTTCTATGAACACAGGTCGACATGAATCTAGTGGTATGAGTGAAAACATAAGACGAATAATTTTTTTTTGTAAAATAAAAACTCTTTGCATTTCTGTGCCTACACCCCAGAGAATAATTGAGTACCTGAGATGAGAATGCACGAGTTCATAATATACATTTATTAGTTGTCTTCTCGATAAGATAGGTTTTAGATTTCGTAATGCAAAAAATGCAGAGTGTAATTTTTTGCACACTGATTCTATATGAATCGTCCAAGTAAAATTTTCGTGAGCTACTAGACCTAAGAATTTAATGGATGTCGATCGTGTAATAATATCTTGATTTATAATTAGATTTAAAATAGGTGGCTGTCGTCTTTTATAAAACTGTATATAAGTTGTTTTATGTAAATTTAGAATTAACTGGTTACGTGTACACCATGATGAGAATTCGGCTATTAAATTGTTTGTAGAATCAGCCACAAGTCCAACTGTAACATCATCTGCATATATAATTAATTTGATGCCTTCACGGAGATATGCTTCCAAGTCACTAATAAATATTGTGAATAGTAAAGGAGAGAGGACTGCACCTTGAGGCAAACCGATATTGATATCCTTTTTTTGAGAGTAACTGTTGTCAAATTTTACAATAATTTTTCGATCGGTAATAAAAGACTTTATCCACTTGCTAAGGTTTCCCCGAATTCTTATTGATTCAATTTTTTTAATTTAAAACTCATGATTTAGGGAGTCGAAAGCTTTACTTAAAATAATATGCTAAGAACGTATTCATTAGCATCTAATGATTCATAAATGAATTGCACAAACTCATATGCTGCAGTGAAGGTTGAATATTACACCAAATTCCAAGTCTCTGTGTGTGTGTAGTCTTACCCACTTTACTCGTTTTCCCGTGTTTACCTCTATTTAACACCCAAGCCTTCAACGGAACCATCTCTAAATATAATCTAATTCCAGATGTTGTTATAATACATGTGTACCAAATTTCAAGTGAATATGTTAATTTCATCATACCATCCCTATTAATAATGGAGTGCGGATGGTGGGAGGGTTAAAAATATTATAAAAAAAATATGAGGCTTTGACATACAACTGATTTCTTTTCACTTCCGATTTCGCCGGAAGTGACACTAACTTTCGATTTTTAAATGGAACACCCTGTATATTATTGCATTTTTGAATTCTGTATAATTTTCTGAATCCAACTATGCCAAATAAGTGACATTTCAAACATCAGTTTCTTTTATAATACAGTTTTTAGTTTTCCATTGTTAGTGTGCCATGACGGTTCCGATTTATTCTAAATGACCCGTGTAATGCTACAAAAAACGAAATCCCGTTAAAAACATTAAATTACGTGATTTATGAGCAAATAAAATTTACCAAAATTATTTTTGGGGCAAAACTTAAATTTTTCAAATGGAACCATATCGGTACCGTGGTACCATTTATTAGGACTATTAATAAGGAATTTATTCATATGTAGTATTAAAATGTGCAATAAATACAAACAAAATTACAGCTAAAATAAAACAGGAAAATATAATTTTATTCGAATTACCTGTAACAAGGTAAGGTGGTTTTGGAATACAAAACATTACAACAGCTGTTCAAAATGCTGTCCATTAATGTCAATGCACTTCTCAACTCGCATAGCTGTTTCTCGAAGAACGTTCGCCTATTGCTGGGCCGTTATGCTAATAACGGCTCGTCTTACTCTTAGCTCCAGGTCTTCATGGGTTGTAACGGCGGTTGCATAGACAACATTTTTTAAATAACCCCAAACAAATAAATCAAGGAGCGTTAAATCAAGTGACCTTGGAGGACCATTCGTCGAAATTACGTTTTCTCCGAATCAATTACTATCCTTGAATTATGGGGAAGGGCGCCATCTTGTTGGGAATACATTCCATGTCCTAAATCTAAAGGCAAATTATCTAATATGTCCTTAATTTCATTTCCCAGGAATCTCAAGTATCTGGCACCAGTCTGAGGTCCTTCAAATATTATTGGACCGATGATCCTACTTCCGATTATTCCAATTCAAATGTTGAAACCGAACCGCACTTGAAAGTTACCCTCCCGTAATAAATTTTGATTTTCTTGTGACTAATATTTTGTATTTTGTTGGTTAAATAATCCGAACTTTGCAAACTTTGACTCGTCCGAAAATAAAATCAGTCCCAAAAATCATTGTTTGGCTGCACGTTATTATACAAAATTCAATTGCGATATTCCATCCTACGTTCGTAATCACTTTCGTACAAATGCTGGTGAAATTGGTATTTAAAAGAGTGGTATTTGTGCTAAATTTTGCTTACTGTTTGGTGACTGATCTTCAATTCAAACCCGACTTGCCTTAAAGAAACAGTCTTATCAACTTCTATTCGAGCCAAAACATTAATTTCCGTTCCTTCGTCAATAACGAAGTTTTCTTCGGGATCATTGTTGAGCTCTCTTCGGAATTGGTTTTCAACACGTTTAAAATAATTTTTCGCTGAACATTATCTATCGGGATATCGTCGGCCATAAAGGTCCATAGCTGCAATTGCAACTTTCATCATTTTGAACACAATTAACAAGAATTTTGGACTATTTTTAAAGACACAATAAAAACACCGTTAAACCAACAAATGTTTGACAAGCTAAGAATTTCATTGTTTTCAAAGCGGCCTTAGTTACCTCTTAACGTTTAATTAGAACAAAATTCTATTTTCTTATTTTCTATTAGCTGTAATTTTGGTTGTATTTATCGCACATTTTAATACAACATATGGATAAATTCCTTATTAATAGTACTAATACATGGCACCACGGTACCGATATGGTTCCATTTGAAAAAATCGGTAAAGGTATTTACACAGAACTTCCCCTTTATTTGTGCATGGCGGTCACTCTAAGAAATTAATAATTACGAAATGGCATTGAAAATAATAATCGCAATATAGGTATCACTATTATTACAAAGAGAACCTGATAAGTTTTGGTCAAAAGAATATACAGAGTGCTCATCCAACAACAAAAATTCAATACTAAATAACAGGTGACAAATATGGAAGGCTTGCGCAAATACCTTTACAAATGTCCACCATGGTTGAATTATTTCTTGGGATGACCACCCTGTATAGTTTTCAATAAAAGTATAATAGGTGCATATGCCAAATATTATTGCCATCTGTTACATTTTCAATTCCACATTCACGTAGTGGAGTGGAAGTATCGTGGTGGTTAAAAAATTTCACTTTTTTTAAAATTTTTCAAAAATGTCGGTAAAAAAATTTCCAAATTTCGTTCTTCTGAAATAGGTTTAGAATCTCATGAAACGTGGAAGTTTTAAATTTGAGCACAAAGGAAAGTTTCCTTCTATTCCATTGTAGTGGTAAATTTTTTTTTCTTTGAAATAGGTTTAGAATACGATGAAACGTGTAAATTTTAAATTTGAGCAAAGAAAAACTATTTTTCCATCTATTTTTGTGGTAAAAAAATTTTCAAAAATGTTGGTGAAAACAAATTTTCAAAATTTCTTTTTCTGTAACAGGTTTAAAATGTCATGAAACGTGAACATTTTAAATTTAAGCAAAAAAAAAAATTTTGTATCCTAGTCTTAAATTTTTTTTCCAAAGTGGTAAAAAGATGTTGCATTTTTTTTTTTTCCGAAATAGGTTTGGTATGTCATGAAACGTGGAAATTTTAAATTTGAGCAAACAAAAATTTTTCATCTATTCTATAGTAAGTAGTGATAAATCAAAAACTTTTTGAAAACAATTTTTAAACATTTCAAAAAGAAATAAAAATTTGTTTGAATAGGTTTAGAATGCCATGCAAACGTGGAAATTTTGAATTTGATAGAAAACAAAATTCCATCCATTTTAGTGGTAATAATTTTTTTTTAAATGTTGGTAAAAAAAAAATTCAAAAAATATTTTTTTTTTTGAAATAGGTTAAGAATGCCATGAAACGTGGAAATTTTGAATTTGAGCAAACAAAAATTTTTCATCTATTCCATAGTAAGTAGTGATAAATCAAAAACTTATTGAAAAAATGTTTTAAACATTTCAAAAAGAAATAAAAATTTCTTTGAATAGGTTTAGAATGCCATGGAAACGTGGAAATTTTGAATTTGATAGGAAACAAAATTCCATCCATTTTAGTGGTAATTTTTTTTTTTAAATGTTGGTAAAAAAAAATTCAAAAAATTTTTTTTTTTGAAATAGGTTAAGAATGCCATGAAACGTGGAAATTTTGAATTTGAGCAAACAAAAATTTTTCATCTATTCTATAGTAAGTAGTGATAAATCAAAAACTTATTGAAAAATTTTTTTAAACATTTCAAAAAGAAATAAAAATTTCTTTGAATAGGTTTAGAATGCCATGGAAACGTGGAAATTTTGAATTTGATAGAAAACAAAATTCCATCCATTTTAGTGGTAATTTTTTCTTTTAAATGTTGGTAAAAAAAAATCAATTTTTTTTTTTTTAATAGTTAACCTATTAAAAAAAAATGCCATGAAACGTGGAAATTTTAAATTAGAACAAAGAAAAAAAATTCGTCTATTTTAGTGGTAAAAATTTTTCAAAATTTTTGTTTTTAAATAGGTTTAGCGTGTCATGAAACGTAGAAATTTTAAATTTGTGCAAAAAAAAGTTTCATTATTTATTCCCTTTAGACGGGTCACCCTGTATATTTTCAAGTGAAAGTTTTACCATTTCTTCGCCGATAGTAGGGTCAACTACCTACCAAATTTGACTGCTCTTTGTCAAGTAGTTTTTTAGTAAATACACCAACAGACAGACAGACAGACGGAATTGAAAAACCTTTTCGTAATTTACGTGATCTGAAAGGTCAAGATCCGAAAAAATCTCCGAGGGTGATTTTTTTTCGAATACAATCCTTCCCTTCGGTATGCCAGGGAAGTAAAAATTGAGTTTGGTCCTAAAAACGGATTGGTGAATTTTATTTGTTCATAAATCACGTAACTTAATGTTTTTAACGGGATTCCGATTTTTGTAGTCTTACACGGGTCATTTAGAATAAATCGGAACCGTCATGGCACACTTAAATGGAAAATTAAAAATTGTATTATAAAAAAAGTTGATGTTTGAAATGTCACTTGTTTGGCATCGTTGGATTCAGAAAATTATGCAGAATTCAAAAATGTAAAAATATGTAGGCGAAAACCGGAAGTGAAAAAGAAATCAATTTTATGTTTATATTATGTTAAGCATTGTGTACAGTGTGGTTCAAACTATAAAGAAATATAATTGCATTGTGTTTATGGGAGGAGAATATAACATTACAGTTTGTACTGTTAAGTGGCAAATTATTGATTGTGCACCAGCTACTAATGCTATCAAGATTGTGTTACAAGATAATTAGAATTATTATTATATCCATGTTATATGAAAATTTACTGATTCAGATAGTCAATGCCTTTCATTAAAATTATATTATATTATTTATGTAGGTACTAAACAACATAGGACTAACCAAAACATATTTTGAAAAAATAAAAATGAAAATCATATTCAATTTGTAAAAGATGATTATGATGAATTGAACTTTCACAACTACAAGCATTTTCTTACACATTGTGGGATTTCGATGTTGCCACTTTGTCCTTGGAAAGCTGCATATTTTTTTGTTTTTTTAAAAACATCACTATATATATCGCGAACAGTTCATGCAAAATTGACATGTATTTAAGCACTCGTATTAGTAGTTCCAAAAATTTCCAATGTTTTTCTAAAACTTTTCCGGAGTAAATAATTCAACCACACTTCAAACCAAGGTGTAAAAATTCTCATTCTCAGTTATCAAAGAGGCTATTTTAACATTTACAACTCTCAATTCATTGAAATTTTCCGAAACAAAATATAAACAAACGAGCTGTTTGTAACACTGAGCGCAGCAAAAATTAATGAGGCTGAGTGTGGCAATTTTGTTCCTTTCTGACACTCCATAAACAAAATAATATAACAAATATATCTCTCACTACTTACTATCTGCAACATAAAATTGGGCGATATGTTTATGTTCAAGCCGGCTATGTTTTGAGACAATTTCGATACAGTTATTTTTAAGTAATACAAATAATATTATATAGGTTTTGAAACTGTGCCTGGGCCTAATAAAAATATCTCATTGTGTCGACGTATCATCGCATCGCTTGTCACCGGCGTTCAGGTGATAAAAATAGTAAATTCCTATTTATCATTTTGAGTTGCCAGTAAAATACACCTAATTTTAATATGCGTTACGTTTAAGATTAAATCGAGCTCGACCAAGATTTTCCATCGCTTTAAACTTCTATTTTATTCTCTTTAAATAAGCCATGGGCGTCTGATAATTTTTTTAAATTGATCTGATCATCCAGCAGATGTTATTAATTTTGACTATAAGGTTGTAAAGACCAACAGTGACAACATCTGTCAGCATGGCACTGCTACGTTGTCAATTGATAGCGCTCTAAAGTGGAAAGAGAACAGTTCAAGTATATCACATGATCATGTCTGGCTCTCAGCTAACTGACTGAATAATAATATAATAATAATAATAATACTTATTTACCATCCTCAATGATACAATACGTTTATATGGCAAGTCATAACATAAAGAGAGAAAAAGGGTATATATAATGCATTATTCCTTTGTGTATGTGATAATTGATTTTTCTATCCCTGGGCGCCAGACAGACTTACTGTCATGAGAGTTGCTCTAGTAGCAACAAATATCACAGACAGGCAAATTTACTAGCACGAGTTTTACAATTTGTAAAGATTCTCTATCTCAGGGTTGAGTTCATGAAGCACAAAAGTGACCTGAAATGCTAGAATTTCAATAAAAGACGTTATGAATTTCAATAATAAACATGTATCCACAATATTTACTTTTTCCTGGGAAAGAATTTTAGTTATTACACTCCTGAAAGAAAATAATAGACTTACAAACTAAAATAAACTATTCTATGCTATTTTATGGCCTTTTATTTCAATGAATTAGTCAGGAGGACTATATTTCCTATTGAGGAAATTATTTTTACTATTTTCAGAGTACTCTGTTACCTTTTTTTATCTTTCCCCTTGTTCGGCGTAGTCTGAACGCACCTTTTTGCGTTCGCCGTAGTCTGAAGACGCTTTAGCTGCAAGCGGATCTATTTTATCAGCTGACGTTCCAAACAAAACATGGCGAAGTGAAGTTGGTTCTTTCAAATTGCCTTTTCTTGATTATTTCGATGAATTGCACTCTATTTTATGGATACACTGTAAGTAGATACCTTTTGTAACTGTGAATTATACTTTTAATCGATGCACTGTTTACATTCGACGATTTAACCTTTTTGACATTGGTTTTATTTAAGTTTCTGTCATATAGAAGCGTTTCTGAATTTAATTTATCTAAATTTTACCTTATTTTAACGAAGGAAGCTCGTGATTTTGTCCACCTGGACTCTATTTACTATATAATATTTAATTTTCTATATTTGGGACTTACTTGGTATGAATTATATTCTCCTTTTTATTTTCTTTTAACGATTATTTTGAGGTTACTTCTTCTTAAATTTTAGCGTCCTCACGCTTTCACAGACAAAACGAGACTAACTTTGGAAAACGCGGCTCTGATAGGCCCATTTTGACGTTTTTCCAAGGAATGGCATATTTGATTTTATGAATTTATTTTTCCGAAATTTTGAATTGAATTAATTCTCTTTTGGATAGTTATATGTCTAAATTATTATTATTATTATTGCAAATTAGAGATTACTCAGAATCGAATGATATACCATATGTTGAGCTTTTCTGTGTTTTTCTGAAATTTTTCTATATCACCAAACTTTACATATTTTGCTTAAAATACTACCTATTACCTATAAAATTCTATTCCAGGTTGATCATATTTTGCTTAAAATACTACCTATTACCTATAAAATTCTATTCCAGGTTGATCATTATCCTAGAATAAACAAATCTATACCCCTGACTTAGGTCTAAACAACTTTTTATAACTTTTACATGATGAAATGTTTTTTAGGCGGAGCGGCCCAACCTAACATGGTGATGCTCTGGCTCCCTATATTTAAATTCAAACGAAAACAACTTATATTTACTATGTAGAATCCTGTCCTACAAAATACAGAACAATACACCTGCTGATAGTTTATATTTTCCAACAATTGATAATGTTTATGGCGTTTTTGCTTAGCAGTGCAGATGCTTTTGATAGTAGACGTCCTTATATTCATAATGTCCGAGATATTTGACGTTCTCTACAAATCAAATCAAATCAAAACAAATTTATTTTAAATTAATAATACATAATTGTCCTACCTAAGCACTCGTCCGGAGCCAGCCAAACATCCACAGCACTAATCGCCATGGTAATTGAAGGGATGGACAGAGCGAGGCTAGGTTGGATTAAAAGTAAACTTAAATAATAATCACTATCTCCTTTCGCGGGATCGGCGAATTAAAAAGTGTATAAGATAGAACATGTAAAAAAAAAATTTAAACTTAAAACAATTGATATATGCAATGCAAAAGACGCTGGTGTAGATAAAATATCACAGATATATATGATAGTTCGGCACGGGAAAATTACTATCCAAAAAACCCGTTCCAAGCAATGCAGCAAGAGCGAGCGGCTATATCAGACCGCATAATTTATAATTTAAAATGTTTGCTTTCTAAAGAATTTAATAATAATAATAATAAAGGAATAAATATTGTTTGGAAGAAATAATTTAGAGCGACAAAACAAACAAAAAATACAAAAAGGAAACGAAGAGAAAAGGTAAATATCGGAAATTGTGTTTGAGAATTTTTATAATTGAATAGAGAAAGTGGGTGTGGCTAGATATGTTGCCGAAAGATGGGCAACGCCTGGTATGGTAATTTGTGTTTGATGCGAAAAGGTGCATTATGCTCTCTGATTCGCGTGATGTTGTTTGTTAGTGGGCTATTACCAAGTTTAAATTGATAGAATTTTTCCGATGTAACTTTGATGTAGTCCACTAGTGGCGTTATGTCGTGGCAACGTGCATAAAGGTCTCTTAAGGAGATGTATCGTGAAGAATTTGAAATGAGGCGCATAAATTTATGTTCCAGAACTCTTAGTTTATTCATTGTGGTGTCCGGTATACTGCACCATACCGGAGCCGCATATGTTAGGGCCGGTCTCACAATAACAGTGTAAATTAATTTTTTATTCTGTCTGCTGAGTCTACTATTCCTGGCTAGGAGCGGATACAGACTCCTGGACATGGAATAGACTGTCCGTACAGTTTCGTTAATATGTCTGTTGAACGTCAGTCGCTTGTCCAGTCGTATGCCCAAATACTTCACGCACTCCCTTTCTGGAATTTTGTTTCCCCTTATCAAAATTGGTGTTAAAATCTTATTTTCTGTAAATCTGCGCGTGAAGACTATAGATTCTGACTTCTCCGCATTTACCCGAATCTTCCACTTGTCGTAATATTCTGTGGCACGAGCCATGTAGGCTTTTAGAAGCATGTTAGCCGCTTGTGCATTATGACTATGTGCGTACATGGCTGTGTCATCAGCGTACTTAGCAAGTTTAGTATTAGGGAAAATGGGGAAGTCGGATACGTACAAGTTGTACAGTTTTGGACCAAGAACCGACCCCTGAGGAACACCCGCGCGAATGTCCCGCAGTGTTGACAGTTTGTTATTCACTCGCATCTGGAGCCTTCTGCCAGTCAGATACGAGTGAATGAGTTTAACGATGTGTTGTGGAAAGCGGTAATTGATCATCTTTGAAATTAACCCCGGGATCCAGACGGTATCGAAGGCTTTCTCAATATCTAAAAGTACCATGGTAGTATTCTTACCAAGGTTATATTGCACTTTCACGTCGTTAACGATTCTGACAACTTGTTGCACTGTGCTTCTTCCCTTCCTGAACCCGAACTGATGCTCATCGTTAATGTGAAGTTCATCCTGGATAGCGTTTAGTCTGTCCAGGATGACCTTCTCCACCAACTTTGAAATCACTGACAGCAACGAGATTGGTCGATAACTGCCTGCGATCTTAGCATTCTTGTTCGGTTTGAGGATGGGAACAACCACAGCACACTTCCACATGCTAGGCCAGTGTTGCAGCCGCAGAATTGCGTTAACGATGTACGTGAGTTGCACAATACCTTTCCTTGGCAGATATTTAAGCAGCTTGTATTCGATACCATCTTTCCCCGGAGCTTTATTATTAGGTAAAGTCTTTATCAGCTTTGCTAGTTCCGAGGGTTTGACCATGACTTCTAAAAATTCCCGTCTAGTTAATTGGATGTCATGGCCAATAACATCGTTGGCGTCATTTTCAATGCGGTCATGATCTAAATTGTTGGGTATGTTTAAATTGTGAATTCGTTCAAAGTTGTCAGCTAATTCATTCGCCTTTTGTTAGTCTGTCATAGCCGTCTGTCCGTTGGTCTTGGTCAAAGCAGGCATGGCTTGCCGTGTAGTTTTCAGTGCCTTGGTGAATTTCCACAGCGAGTTGTCCCGAGAATTTAAGGCTTCTAGCTTCTCACTCCATTTCCTGTTTCTCCAGGTGGTTATGGCAGCTTGAATCCGCCGTTGCAATCTGATCATCTCAAACTTAGCGTCGACATCACGATTTTGCTGCCAACGCTGTCTCAACCTGTTTTTGTCCCTAATATCTTGTTTGACCGCTTCGTCGAGTCGGTCTCTGTAAGGATCTATCGTTATGGTAGTTTCGGCACCTTGTTTGGCATTCTGCAGCACTCTTGTGAACTCCTCGACTGCACCCTCCAGGTTAGCGGCTGTGTCAATCGTGTTAGTGAGTGTTAGATATGTATTGATGTGGGTCCTATAGAGGCGCCAATCCGCATCTCTATAAGAGGTGATTTTTCGAGTAATATCTTCCATTGACATATTTTTTAATTCAATCTGAATTGGGTTATGATCAGACGTGAGTTCCTCTAACGCAATAGGTAGCGTAGAGTTAGTCACGCCCTTATTGACCACTATGTCAATGGTTGATGGTGTACCGCCATTACTGGGAAAGTGTGTCGGATTATTCGGATACTGCAGAATGATATGATGATTATTAACATATTGAAACAAGGTGCCACCGTTTGCGTTATTGTGATGGCAGTTCCATGCGTTATGTCTAGCGTTAAGGTCGCCGATCATCAGACAGCGCGGGCCAGCATTCATCAAATTCTCAAGACAACCCGCTGTGAATCCATTCGCAGGACTATTATACACGGCAACGATGTTCATGCCATCCTCTAACGTCACACACACGTTCTCCACGGAGGTATTCCGCAGAGTGCGATGCGTGTGCGCTATGTTAGATTTTATGAGCACGGCCACACCACCGCCTCTGTTTTGTGCTACCCTATCTCGTCTGATTGTAATGTACCCTCGAACGCTTAGCTTGTCACGTTGGGTTAATTTAGTTTCGTTTAAGAGCATAATATCAATTTTATGCCTCGAAAGATAATTAATAAGAAAAGGAATTTTGTTACCAATACCGTTAGCGTTCCACGAAGAGAGTTTGAAATTAATGAGTACTATCTAAATTTGTCATAAATTTGTAAAAAACTTGGAATTTAGCACTCTCACTACTGCAAAGCTCGAGTTGATCGGCTAGTAATCTTACCCTTTCTATCATCAGCTCGATGTTAACTAGAGCTCCTACTCTTTCGAACTGCTTCTGCATCTCATCCATCGCTGTTGAACCTCCTGAAGATCTCAGCAGCGTCGCTGCGGGTTGGGATATCTGAGTGGAAACCCTTTGCTGCATTCTCCTTTGTGGTAACGGAGGGAAGTTGGTGGGATCTTGTATTAGAGTTCCCTGCAGTTGTCTCTGTTGCTGGTGATTTTTTCTCACTTCCCAGGCATTCTGTGAAGGAGAAGGAGCTGCTACATACCTCATTTCAGATGGTGGGTGCATTCTCATATTTTTCTTTTCTAACTGCCAAATTTTATCTTGGTATATTTTACAGGATACGCTATTAGCTGTGTGTGCCTCTCCACAGTTGACACATTTCGCGGGATCTTCCCTGATTTTTGTACATTGACTTGTTAAATGTGGTTGTGCACACTTCAAACATCTTGGAGAGGCGTGGCAGTTAGATGTGGCGTGTCCCCACATCTGACATCTATGACACTGTATTATTTTTTTTGTATTACTATGTCTCTCCCATCGAACGACCGTATAGTCAAGAAATTTTACATTTTGCTCGAGATGCTTTAGCGTAATATCATTATTGGTTACAACCATGTAGGTTTGAAACTTTGTTCCCTTCATGGTGTAAATCTCTTTAATAGGGATGTTATATGAAGCACTTAATTCCTCTTTTAATAACTCCACATCTACCTCGTGGTATAGTCCTCTCAGAACAAATGCGTGTGTTTTTTCTTGTTTAGGGGTATAGGTGTGAAATTCTAATTTTCCCGATTCAAATTTTTTATTAGCCTCTACCCAGTCCTCATATGTTGTGACTTGTAGTATGGTAGTCTGGGCTGAATGCTTCCAAAAGAATTTTGCTTTTAATTTAGACGTCAAAAAGTTATTTAAAATTTTGTGATCCTTGAATAAACCATGAATTACTATTGGTGGTGGTGCTCTAATTTTTGCCTGTTTCTTTATTTCTCTGTCTGCTGTTTTGTCCTGTTCTTTCGGTGTAACGTGCATATCCTCTTGTGTGATAATTTTGTTTACCTTTTCAAATTTATTACTTGTACTGGTTATTGTTGACGTTTGTTTGGTTGTTGCTTTAGTTGCGGGGTGTGAGAAGCTGCTGTCGCCATCGTCCGTGATTCTGCGCTTCTTTGTTTTTAATTCGAATGCTTTTGCCATCTCATTATCGCTTTTCTCGTCTTCCACCATTTTTTCGACGACACTTGTCTGACCGACTTGACTAGTTTCTGACTCTAAATCATTCATTGATTCATTTTTTCTTTTGATTTGTTTTATTTCCTTAATTATGATTCTTTCTCTATTTGAATACAGAATGGAGTTGTCACTTTCAGGGTCCGTTGCTCCATGAGAAGTGGACGGCATGTATCTGTTCGCGCACAGTTCTCTGTTAAGTGAGATGTTAATGTCTATATTTTAAAAAACCTCAACCGATTGCAGCCCAATCGGCTGGGGATATCTGTTCTCAAAGATCTTTTCTGTCAGTAATTTAGGGGTTATGTACAATGTCAAGAATTATTTGGTAAATTTAGAGATTAAGATGTATGCCTGATTTGTCAAAATGCTAAAAAGTTGCTAACTTCACGATTTTTATTCAACTCCGATAGGAGGGATGTTTTGAAAACATTTTTTGTTGTAAAGTTTTTGTGTGAATGTTTTCACACTAGTAATGTTTTATTTGCACATTATCATCTAAATTTCGAAAATTGCATTTACTTTGCTGTGTTTATAACTTAAATTTTACAAATTTTGTCTTTTTATTTCAGTGCCAATGCTGTCCTACCACCTGTGATGCCCTTGAGATGTTTCTACCGACGTATAGCACTACTGTTTAATAAGTCTTTTGAAATGCACTTTTACATGCACGAGCGCACTATTTCCAGGTATGGTTTTACCCGTTACTTATTTTTTTAACATTGTACATTTTTGCTGAGGTTGTTCACCACATACATTCATAACGTGTTTTATTGATAATGCATCTTTGTGTCACTGTTGAAATTTAAGATTCTATTTTATTTCCCTGCCTTCACGAGATTTGCATCATCGTACAAACTTTGGCTGTGCCCTTACATTAAGTTTTGCTTCAAATTCCTACGCTGTGACTTGCACATAATATTCTGAGGACCAGGCAAGTTATCACAACAATAAATAGTAACTTAATAATAACAAAAATAATTGTCCTGAATATAAAATATAAATAGTAGAAAGAGAAACAAACTTATTGTCAACAGCAAATAAACATTACTGTCATCAGTCAAAACTCTTGGACTCCATAGAATGTCCTTTCTGCAAGTAATTTCTTTACTTTAATCTTATATTTTGATAGAGGAAAATTTTTGAGTTCCTCAGAGAGACTATTGTACAGTATTATGCAACTGAAATGGAGAATATTGTGGAATTGATGAGAGCTTTCCGTGTCTCTTGTGGTATGCGTTATTATCATTGAGTGTTTTAAACTCCTGCAGGTTAGGCTTAACGTATATTAAACATTTATATATGAAAATACAGGATGCAGTTGGAATTTTCTTTGCAGTTAAAATGTTCTCATAACTTTCTCTATAATTCAGGTTAATCATCAGTATTATAATTCCTTTTGTATAATAAAAATTCTAGACATTTTGCTTGACCTTCCCCAAACACAGATGTTGAGTGATAAATGAAAGTAAGCCAGGGAATAGTAAATATCAATAATTCCCTCTTCACTTAGTTACAATATAGGAAAATATGCCTTGTTTAATTTATTGCATACATGATTGCCGTGAGGTTCCCAGGATACTGAGTGGTGTATACCGGGTGTGTCACGAATTGCGCTCCCCCCGATAATTCCTAAAATATTTGGAATAGAAAATTGAAATTCGGAGGTCTTATTACACGACTAAAATGCCATCTTTTCAATAAAAAATCAAGTTTGGTGCACATCCGGTTTGACCGGAAATGCCCACAACTTTCGATTTTTAAATGGAACACCCTATATATTTTTACATTTTTGGAATCTAGAGGAAATGTTGAATACAATATATCCATTTTGGTCACTTTTTGACAAACATTAAAAATATTATTAAAAAATCTGTTTCTGAATCCAGAGTGCTGTGGTGCCCAAAATATATTTTAGTTTGTGTGCTACGTTATTATAAAATTCAAAAGAGCAATATGATTGCATTACTTAATTCTCTAGAGGCATTTAAAATTTTTAAATATGATTTTTACTCACTAACTCGGTTTTTTTAAATGGGAATTTAATCGTTCACCAACACTTTTAAATACCTCATTTTCATGCGAATCTAATGATACCAAAATTTTGAAAATCCGCTCAGAAATATTTGAGATTTCAGCCAAAATACAATGCAACCAAGCTTTTAGAAGCATGCGGCTAATAGATAATAGATTAATGGGCTTTGGAAACTAAAATGGCACATTTCTGTGTAAATCTGGTAACCTAATAACATTGGAAAAATCATAGTAGCCATTGAATGTAATAAAACAATATCAGCTATCAGACAGATACAAAATAAAGCGTTGCGGAAATCTCTTTGAGCAAAAATTAAAGAAAATTAATAATTTTAGTAGAAATGAAAAGGTCGATATGTTACTGATATATGGAGAGCGTCTCAAAAATTCAACTGCAGCTGCAGAACTGTATCAGCAACGATATCCCAACAGACGTCATCCAAGCAGACACTTGTTTGCCAGAGTGGAACAAGACTTAAGAAACGAACGCAATCAACAAGATGACCATCAAACATTTATTGTAAGTGAGGACAAAGAAATTGATGTATTAGGATTTGTGATGGTACACCCAACAACATCAACAAGGGAATTGTCAATGGAATGCGACATTAGTCAGTCTTCGGTTTGCAGAATTTTAAAGAAACATAAGTTTCGGTCTTATAAATACCAAATACACCAACATCTTTATGGAGATGATAACGACAGGAGGCTAGTATATTGCAACTGGTTCTTAAATGCAGTACAACAAAATCCAGGTTTTCCTTTTCTTATTTTATATTCAGATGAAAGTAGATTTACGAACCAAGGTATGTTTAACAGAAATAATACTAGGTCAAGAAAGTCCGAGGTTGGTAGGGCGGGGGAATATTCAGGAAAGATTTGGGTTTAACTGTTGGCTTGGAGTATTTGGAGATCGAATAATTGGACCCATATTTTTTGATGGAACACTTACTGGCGAACGATATTTATTCTTTTAACAAAACCAGACAGCAGAATTTCTTGACTTACTTCCTCTTGCCTATTTACAAAATCTGTTTTTCCAACAAGATGTTGCTCCCCCACATAATTCCTGAAGAGTGATGGAATATTTAAACAACTTGCATGGTGAACGCCTTATCGCAAATCAAGGTCATATCAGGTGGCCTCCTAGGTCACCTGACTTAACACCCCTCGACTATTATGTATGGGGCACTCTCAAAAATAAAGTTTATAAAACTTCTTCAAATACCCGTGGAGAGCTGCAAAATAAAGTTGTACGGGCGCTTAATGAAATAACGCCGACTGAATTGCGTAGAACCATTCAAGCAACTGTACGCAGAGCCGAATTGTGTATAGAAAAAAATGGTGGACATTTTGAACAATATCTATAAATGTCACTTTAGGGTTTAATTATATTAATTATTTTAAAGATACCTACGGTTACCTAGTTTAAGTTTAATTGTTCAAACGGAATTGATTTTTATTTATTTATAGGCCCGATATTTATGTTCATTTAAATATAACTCTGAAAACCGAACTGATGTCGCATTCTATTGCAAATGTTCTTGTGGATGTAATTGTGTTTACCTCCACATACCTATGCTAAACTTAATTGTAACGTTCCTTGCGCTCACAATTATTAAATGTTTGATAGCTCAACATTGCCTATAACTACACGAGTCTGTCTGACAGCTGATATTGTTTTATTACATTCAGTGGCTACTATGATTTTTCCAATGCTATTAGGTTACCAAATTTACACATAAATGTGCCATTTTAGTTTCCAAAGCCCACTAATCTATTATCTATTAGCCGCATGTTTCTAAAAGCTTGGTTGCATTGTATTTTGGCTGAAATCTCAAATATTTCTGAGCAGATTTTCAAAATTTTGGTATAATTAGATTCGTATGAAAATGAGGTATTTAAAAACGTTGGTGAACGATTAAATTCCCATTTGAAAAAACCGAGTTAGTGGGTAAAAATCACATTTAAAAATTTAAAACGCCTCTAGAGAATTAAGTAATGCAATCATATTGCTCTTTTTATTTTTATAGTAACGTAGCACACAAACTAAAATATATTTTGGGCACCACAGCAGTCTGGATTCAGAAGTAGATTTTTTAATAAAATTTTTAATGTTTATCAAAAAGTGACCAAAATGGATGTATTGTATTCAAAATTTTCGTTAGATTCCAAAAATGTAAAAATATATAGGGTGTTCCATTTAAAAATCGAAAGTTGTGGGCATTTCCTGTCAAACCGGATGTGCACCAAACTTAATTTTTTATTGAAAAGATGGCATTTTAGTAGTGTAATAAGGCCTCCAAATTACAATTTTCTATTCCAAATATTTTAGGAAATATCGGGGCGAGCGCAATTCGTGACTCACCCGGTATATAGGTACCTAAGAATTTTGAGCAGTTGCTTATCGGTAAAGAATTAAATGGTATTTGTTTACTTAGACTGAAGTTCAGAAATACCGTTTTTTTCTCATTTAAAACTGATTTATTTCAATTACACCAATCCTTCATTTCATCAACAACAGTAACAATAGCCTTAAGTAAATCATCACCATTTGCATCAGCTACGGAAATAGTTGTGTCATCTGCGTACATACCAGTGAGACCTTTTGATGTATGGCAAGATCATGTATATACAGGGTGTTTCACTTAAAAGTCCCCAGGCCATTATCTCTAAAACTAATAAAGATATTTTATTTTTGTAAATGGCAGATGATTGATACCAAAGAAAGGTTTAAATAACGGTGATTAGAATTTTTCCTCAACAGCACCCAGAGATGGCGCTGCGATGCAAAACTATGTTTTGTTGGCTGGAACCTTGAAACATAAGTCATGTGATTAAACAATAATTTGTGAATAATTTTGATGGTATAGAGAATTTACAAAAAACAAGCCGTTTTGGAGTTACATGAGTTTTTTCATTAATGCCAGTACACGTGAATTTTGATAAATCCCTATAATTTATTTATTATTTATTATAGAATATTGGTTACCAAACACTTTTTTTCAAGATAAGGAAAGTGATATAATACACTATCATAAAATTATGTTTACCACTTCCGGCCAAACCGGAACTAACATGATGAACCAATATCCATATGTTCCTACATATTACATTTTTTTTTTCTAATAACGCTTCTAATAAAACGGCTCCCAAAACTTAAAGTAAGTAAGACAACAAAGAAAATACACACTAATTTAGAATGGGCTAAATTTATATTAACAATTCAGTAAAGAACGTAAACAAAAGTTTTATAAACAAACATTTAAAAACTATCGAAATATTATTAAAAATGAAATTAAACTAATTTCTTTCTTATTAGTAAGTACTTATTATATTAAATGTTCAAAATTTCTCCCTTCTTCATGAATACACATATTGTACCGTTTCAGTAACTCTTCATTGCAAACTTTTTGTAACGTATGTCTATTTATAGCAGCAACGGGGACGGTAGCTCAGTGGTTTAGCGCGTTTAGCTTTCATACTGGCATACCTAGCGAAGCAGGTTCGATCCCTGCCCACCGCGAAATAATTTTAATTATAAAATTATCCCCAAGATGTGGTTCGGACTCCACTATAAACTGTAGGGCCTCGTTTCTCTTTACCTTACACAAAATCATTCTGGATTTTCAAGGAGTTACCTCGGTGACTTGAGAAGCGGTTAAGAAAACATTTTAAGAAAACATTTTTTTAAAACACTTGCATTTTATTATACAAATCGGCCATATCCTCAATGGGTTCAATGTACACTACACTTTTTAAATACCCCCAAAGGAAAAAATCTAATGGAGTCAAGTCAGGTGATCGTGCTGGCCATCTGACTACTCCATTAGTACCAATCCATCTCTGAGGGTACATTTCATTACGACAATCTTTGACTAGTACTGAGTTATGGGGTGGTGCACCATCTTGGTGAAACCAAATATTCTCCTGGTTATGAGGGATAGTCTCTAATAATCCTGGCAATACATTTCTCAAAAATATCTCATATTTTCTTCGATTTAAAGTCCCATGGAATAGATATGGTCCAATAATATATGAATTTAATATTCCACACCACACGTTAACTCCAAAAGTTACCTGATTTCGGGTCATTCTCATCCATCTAGGATTATTTTGTGACCAGTATCGGCAGTTATGCTTACTCACAACTCCGTTGTTGTGAAAACGGCTTTCATCGCTCCAGAGCACATTTTTTAAAAAATTTGGGCATTCTTCAGAAAGAACTGAAAATTCAGCTAGAAATGTAATCTTCGTTCATAATCACCAGGCCTTAAATGATGGATCAATTTCAATTTGTATGGATGGTATTTATTTGATTTTAATATTCTATGGCACGAAGATATCGACAGATTAGTTTCCGATGCCAATTTCCGGAGAGAACATTGACAACACTATTTAACACCAAGGCTGTATTTTTATCGTTTCTAACTGGCCTATTTCTGTTACGAATAGTTTTCTTAAAACTACCCCAGTTTCTTAAATTTTTAAACAGCATGATAAATGTTTTTTTATCAGGTGTAGGTCTATTTGGAAATCGTAAACAAAACAATCGTTTTGCTTGTCGGGAATTTCTTTTGCATTCACCGTATATTAAAATCATATTTAACTTATCTTCATTGGTGTATCTAAGCATTTTTTAAATTTATTTTTTTTATTGCCTTATTTGGATTAATTTGCTTTGAATTGTTTCTAAGTACACTATTTCTGTTTGAAACTATGATTGAAATGCACCAACTACAAACTTTGTTTAATAACTGTCAAACTTAAAATTAAATCAAAGCCTACTAATATCTCTTAAGTAGATTTTTCATTACCATTCTAAATTAGTGTGTATTTTCTTTGTTGTCTTACTTACTTTAAGTTTTGGGAGCCGTTTTATGAGAAGTGTTATTAGAAAAAAAAATGTAATATGTAGGAACATATGGATATGGAACATCATGTTAGTTCCGGTTTGGCCGGAAGTGGTAAACATAATTTTATGATAGTGTATTATATCACTTTCCTTATCTTGAAAAAAAGTGTTTGGTAACCAATATTCTATAATAAATAATAAATAAATTATAGGGATTTATCAAAATTCACGTGTACTGGCATTAATGAAAGAAACTCATGTAATTCCAAAACGGCTTGTTTTTTGTAAATTCTCTATACCATCAAAATTATTCACAAATTATTGTTTAATCACATGACTTATGTTTCAAGGTTCCAGCCATCAAAAAATAATTTTGCATCGCAGCGCCATCTCTGTGTGCTGTTGAAGAAAAATTCTAATCACCGTTATTTAAACCTTTCTTTGGTATCAATCATCTGCCATTTACAAAAATAAAATATCTTTGTTAATTTTAGAGATAATGGCCTGAGGACTTTTAACTGAAACACCCTGTATATGGCAAATAATAAGGGCCCCAGAATTGACCCTTGGGGAAATACATAACAAACACTGAGGACATACCTGAGGTAGACGCTACTAGGTCTACATAAAGAAATAATAAATTTTTTTGTCTTGTTTATATTAACCCCTGGTGGAGTTTAACTATTGTTAATCCACCACTCAACCTGGACACGTTCACATAGACATCAGTACAACAACCATTTCCTGCGATATTGCCATCTACCGCAGCTGAAACTCGAACTCAGGAGGGATAACAGCGACTAGACTTGTGTGCCAGCCAACAGCGATCTAACCGACTGCTACCGTCTCGGCAACACATTAGAAACGCAACTAAACATCGATACCCTGGCCAGGATTCAAACCCGGGACTTCGTGGTCGCAAACCAAGCATCTTAGCACTACTTGCGAGTCCTGTGCAACAACTAATTGTAGGATAATTCACAAAAGATCTTTTAGGTTGATGTGAAGGAGGACTGAAAGAGCCAAGCGGCCTCCTAAACAATCTGCAGTCTACAATTTACTATCATAATGTACGAAATAAATCAAGGTTGCAAGATGATCAAATGTCTTAATAAAGCTGCGTTTTCTTAGACTTTTTTAGCCACCAGCATTAATAAAGATATGTAGTTCGACAGAAATAGTATTATTTTCTTACTTATCTTGCCAACCGAAGGGAAGTATCGTAATTGTGAAAAAATCGCTATCCGAAATTTCCACGGTTTCTTTAGGTTTGGAACTATATAGACTTACCAATGTTCAGGTTTTTCAATTCCATCAATCTGTCTGTTTGTCTGTTGGCACCAACTGTACGTATTTGATGAGGAACAATAAAATATGATGTGTGGTTGACGGTACTGCCAACGAAGAAAACAGATATACCTTCACTGGAAAATACAGTGTAGACTAAATAGAATATGTAATGAAAAAGTGTGACAGATGGCAATCATATTTGTTATATAGTTAACACAATTTTCAAGGAAGATATGTCTTATACTTTAAATGAAGAATGGGTGGCCATACTAAGAAATAATTCAACCATGGTAGTAAGTAAAGGTATTTACGTAAAACCATCCTATTTGGCAACATATTTATTATTTATTTTTCTGTCGGATGAACAACCTGTATATTTTTTAGCCAGAAGTTATCAGAGAGTCTTTGTAGTAATGGTGATAACTTAATCCTGACTATTCTCCTTTGTCGATCTTTAATGAATTAATATTTAGTGTGACCACCTTGTATATTTTTACTAGAAGTATACCTTTATGCCAATAGTTACAACTATAATTCAAATATCATTGTCCTCCATCGTTTCCTAATTATTTGTTTAAAGCGACCACCCTGTATAATCCTCTTCAAAAGTATAGCAGTTTTACCTCTTGGCAATCGTGACAACTATGTTCAAAATATTATCCTCAGTAGATCCTCCCTAATTATTCTTTTAAGGAGACCATTCGGTACAATTTTTTTGTTATAAAATATACAAAGTGTTCACCATAAAAAGTAGTTAATTAAGAAACATTGGTGGAAAATAATATTTGGAATATAGTTGATATTATTGTAAAGTTAGGTAAAGAATATACAGGGTGGTCGTCCAAAGGAGGAAGTAATTATTAAATAAAAGTTGGCAGATAAAGCGATTACAAGCTTCTAGATTAGATCATCGACATTAATAAACTAATGTGCAACAATTATATAAAACCACTGCCTAAGGGTTCACTACATTCAGATTTTCCACTCAACTCTCTTTGAAGGAATCTTGACAACAGTATGAGTAAATAATTGGTCATAGAATTTTAATAATATTTGAGGAGGATGTCATAAGAAAATTTGAGGCGTTGGTTTCTAGCATATACTCCGAAAATGAAGTTTCTAGTCTCTAATTAGATTTCTCTACTTATTTTCCACAATTTACAGACCCCCCCCCTCCCCTTCAACGGAATCATCTCAGTCAGATATCATTACAATATATACGTGTACCAAATATCAAGTGAATAATAGAATGTAGGTGAAGGGTGGGGGAGGTGTTGAAAAATATTATAAAGAAATCTGAGGCCTTGGTCTCTAGTATATAGACCAAACCTCTAGTTTCTGTGCTCTTACCAGCTTGTTTTAGGTACTCACTTTTTCTTATTCGCCTCTATACCCCACCTCTTCAACGTAATCATCTCAAAATGTATTCTGGTTCCAGACAGCATTATAATACATACTTGTACCAAATTTTAAGTGCATATCTCAGTTTAAATTTATCAGCATCTCTAATAACGCAGTGGGGGTAGTAGGGGGAATGGAAAATATTATAAATCATTTGAGGCCAAGGCTTCTAATAATACACCAAATCCCAAATTTCTATACTCTTGCCAGTTTACTTTACTTAAGTCCCTTATTTACCCCTATTTAAATGTATAATCTAATTACAGAAGTCGTTATAATACATGCTTGTACCAAACAATTAAAAATATCAATTTTATTTTACCAATCGTTTTAATAATGAAGTGAAGGTGGTGGGAGGGATGGAAAATATTATAGGAAGTTATTGTTCTTGGCCTCTAGTGTACAGGGTGCTCCAGAGTTGAGTTCCTGGACGAATACCTGCGATTCCTGGGTTCATATTGAGCTCATATAACCTAACCAAAAATGTATCCCTGGAGAATTACATCTTCTTAGATTGAGTCACAAAAAATGTTCTTTCCTAATAATTTCAGTTATATTAAAGATAAACTTTTGAAATTTTGATGGGAGCTGTATCTCTATAAGTACTCTAAGTAAACTTGATAACATCCAAATATCTTTTGTTTCTCTATATTTTTTTCATAGTAATTAATATTTGACTGGCTATATTTTTTTATCAATCTGTAAAATTGCGAAATACTTGAACATTTTTGCAGAGCATTGAAAGAGCTGCAGGTGCTCTTAAAATTTTTTGTGATATTCACCAAAATACAAGAAATTATCGTTTTTTCCTCTATTTGTATTTAACATTTATTTACAATTCCAGAAGAAAATTTTATAATAACAGAAAAGTAGTTTATTAACAAAAATTACATTTATGACAAATGCTTCACATGATATCCGACTGTTCTAACACACAAATTAATACTTTTAAAATTCTGATATCAACCAAAAATCAAGAATTATAGTTTTTTCCCTATAGGTCATAGGTGCTTGTGAAACAGAAAACCTGTCGTGTTGTCATGACAGTACAAAATTAATCCATTAGTAGCATCAAAAATAACAAGCATTAATTTAAATTTATCTTCAATATGACGGAAATGATTGGAAGCAGATTTTTTTTCTGTCCCACTTTAAGAGGATGTACTTCCTCTGGGATGCATTTTTGGAGTAAGGTAAGTTGGGTTACATGGGGCCAAAATGACCTCAGGAATTCAGGTTGCCGCCCGGGAATTCAATTCTGGGACACCCTGTATATACCGAATCCCAAGTTATTGTGTCCTACCAGCATGATTTACCTATGTTCCCTTATTTACCCCTATTTAACCCCCAACCTTTTAACGGAATCATCTCAAAATATGATCTAATTACTGATGTTGCTATGATACAAACATGTACCAAATATCATGTCGATATCTCATTTCTGTTTTATCAACCCCTTTAATAATGGGATGGGGTAATGCGGGGATGGAAAATATTACAAAGAGTGTGAGGCCCTAACTTCTAGTGTATACACCAAATCCGAGGTTCATATGCTCTTACCAGCTTGCTTTACTTAACCGGATATGTCCAAAAGCAATCAAGTTCCCGATCTCGTTATAATACATACATGTAGAAAATTTCAAGTGAATATCTTAAACCGTTCCAGACAAAACGTGCGCACAAGAAAATTTACAGACAGATAGACCGACATACACCGACAGACAGAACATTATTTTTTCGCTCATATTTAAAGTCTCGACGTTTCGTGTCGTTTTAAACCTACTTCAACAAGAAAAATTGTTGAAATTTTATTACGATTACTATACTTCCACTCCACTACGTGAATGTGGAAGTAAAAGTGAAGTAATTCTGCGAAGGGTGTAATGAATAGCTTACTGTTGTTAACATCCACCAAACTGCCCTGGACCAGCATATTCGACTACCGCTGGGGTCCAGTTAAATCACTTAATATTATTCTCGTCATTCTAATACATTTTAATATAAGTTTGCTTTTATTTCTTTTAACTTATATATTGTTATTTCCGTTTCAGTCGTGGTTTTATCTACCATTGATGCGTCTATGTGTAACTTTAAGTCGTCCTGATGGACCCTTCGGTGAAAACTGTGTATATCCTTGTTACTTTCTTATCTTTCCCTGTGATTAATGTAGTGTAACTACAGCACCTGGACTATCACATACTCGACCCTGTTCTTCCGGGGAAGCGAACGAGACTTTTGGTTTTCGCCATTCAATGGGTCGCCAATATTCTTGACTTGTTGACATATCGGATGATTAGGGGTCGAGCTTGAGCTCTTTGCCCCAATCCTTGCTGTGGCCTCGTAAGGGGTGGGCCCGCTTTTTCGTACCCCCCGCAAATGCGGACGGTGTTGGCGATGTTAGTGGACCTTGGTCCTGGCTGTTAGACCCTACCAGCTGGGTCGTTTCTTCTGGCATTCTTCTGTCTTGATTTTCTTTCTTCTGTCGTGACAGAGAACGGCTGTTGCCGAGCCCTCTCGGAATTTGGAATGGATTTCGTCGGAAGGAAGTATTGGGCTGTGTAGCTCAAGGATTGTGTTAGGCTTAAAACACTTATTTTAGTGTCAGCATGGGCTAGGTTAAGGGTACCGAGCCGGTTGTTTGCTTAGTACCCCCAGGATCGGGTGATTTGGGTCTTTTGTTTATTGTCTGCTTGCAGCGTGGCCTAAAGGTCGGTCTGAAGCAGAAAAACGGTTTGTACTTACCGGTTATCAAGGTTCTGGAGCTTCGGCCTCTTGTACCACGCACGGAGCGTCATTGAGGTCAAAATTCAATGGGTGAGTCGTCTGTATTCATAATTAGAAATCTGAGTAATCATTTAATGATTTATTTTAATATTATTACTAAGAGCTGATTATTGTGAATATGGATATAGGGCATTTATTTTTAGTTTATTAAACAGCATTTAATATACTTTGCGAATTACAGGCACCGTTGTGTGTGACCTTGTGTTATGCAACATTAGATATTAATAGTAATATTAATTTTAAGGAAGACCTAGGGATTAGATCTATATTGAATTCGCTTAGGGGAGTTACTTCTTTGGTATTAATTTTTTTTAGGACAGACTGTGTTGCTGATGGCAACACACGTGAGTCCGATGTCGAAGTTTTGGAATTTGTGGCATGACCACCTGTTGTGAGCGGCCATTAAACTGCTTCTCTGGAAAAATTTACCTGCGTTGACTGAGCTTTCTTCTTTAATTAGA
Source organism: Stenurella melanura (assembly GCA_963583905.1). Classification (NCBI taxonomy): domain Eukaryota; kingdom Metazoa; phylum Arthropoda; class Insecta; order Coleoptera; family Cerambycidae; genus Stenurella; species Stenurella melanura. The sequence continues at coordinate 26,095,398 of OY757317.1, read as the reverse complement.
TTAACTTACAGTTAAATCTGTATATTTGTTCACTCATCTTGAGCGTAAAGTTCAGTGTTTTTCACAGCTGTTGGAGAAGTCTCCTAAGTTCAATACCCTAGATTAGGAAAAGAATTCTAATAATTGTGTTCTCTAGTTAACGATTTAGTGGATTCTCACCATTATTATTATTTAATCTAGAAATTGTGATTATTGCACAAATGATCTCGCACCATAAATTAATACTCTCATTCATATTTTGTGTTGCTTATTGAATTTTTAAGATATCGAAATCCAAATTCAACTTTATCGCATTTTGCTTGTTTTTAATGTATTAATCGGGGTGATTAAATTTTCTCTCTATATTATTAACAGTTTCTTTTGTGATTAAAATTTTATTACAATCTTCAATAGAGTTAAATTCTTTGTCGTAAATTGGCAATAGTAGTTTTGGACTAAAGTCCTCGGGGCTAAAGCTTTAATTTAAATTCCGACTTTATCTTTAGTCGGGTTTCCCGATTTTGTTATAATAGTCACATTTTATGTTTGTAATATTTCATTACGTAAATTACGTACAATTTCTATTTTTCTATCGATTTGTCAATTTTTGTATTAATTGTGACTTTGGCCATGCCAAAAGTGTTATAGTTTCCCTGCAGGTCCTTCTGATAAGTTTTATATAAATTGCTAGTAAAATTTCCATTATGGTTCTAGTTATTGTACAAAAGTTAGAAGCTTTGTATTATTTTTCTGCCCTCATTTTTTTTTTAATCATTCATTATCATTATCTCATTATCTCATTATCTCCCTGTTATTCATGTAAATACCTGGACCAGCTATCAATTGGATCAAGGAACATGATGCTGTTGTCTGGAGAGATAAACCAATATTGGCTGGACATCTTCCCAGTCGTGTTGTCGACTTGGTACTTCCTCATAGATAAAAACAAGTATATTGAAGTCCTCAGTTTCCGGGTACTCGTGGCCAACTCCAGAAGTCCGATCAAGTCGGAATTCCACGCCACCTACCACTAAGCTACGTAAGCCAAGTACCACTGTGCTAATATCAACAGCAACTTTGAGTCAAAAGATAATTTTGTAATCCAGTTGATATTTCCATTTAATTAATAACTTTCAGTTTTTTCCTAGTTGAATTAAATTATTATTCAATCAAAGATATTCAGTTTCAGTCATTTTTAACTTTTGACGTAAAATATTACTTGTAAAGATGTTGTAAATTTTATCACTATTGTTCAATATATTGTTTATTTTTAAGATGAGTTTGATTGCTACCATCTAAACAAGTTGTAAGAATATCATTTATTTGTTTTGTTTGGAAAACATTCCTCCTTGAATACGCTGGCGTCCCAAAATTTGTTTTTATGACAATCGAATAAATGAAATTAAAAACAAAATTATTCAGTTCTAACCACGGCCCAACCGCAAACCTAAGCTGGTTGCTACAGTCTCGCTGACCTTTTTGCCCAGCCGCCAACTGATACAAGGGGAGTGTTACAGGAGATGGCTGATGGAACCTATCCAAGACCAAGAAGTAGGAAAAATAAATATGTGTAGAAAAAAGCAAAATTGGGACTAAGGCTGATATTATACCATTTACCCGACTAAAGTAACTTAATGAATATGGACTTATAGAAGATCACAATTAGCAAATATATTCGAATTAGCATGGGTACATTGGTACAATAAACACATTTTTTATTACACCATTATAATAAAAGCTTAGTTAATAATTGACGGCATAAAGATTTCTTGGCCACAGACTTGTACAATAATGAATATATGCAACTGATATAAATTCAACTTAGACAACCGCAAGCATGTTCAACAAGCTCTAAACTCAACTAACATCATTTTAAATTTAGTGAATAAGTTGTTACAGACAAGAAAATTGATCCATTCCAAAAGATTTAGAACTTGTTGCAACCAGTTAATTCAAATTTATGTGAATTGTAAAATACTTTAATCTTGTAATCTCAATAAATAAACAAGTTTTTGTAAACTGTGGTGACACAAACGATCAACAGACGCATAAACGTCTATTTGTATATATATTTTTTATTACTATTAATATTTATCGCTCGCGGAAACGCTAGGCGGCAGTTAAAGGAGTTAAAGGTGGGTAATTTTATGCGATTATGAATTATATCGTAATAGAATACATAGTGATATCTTTCAGTTCAATCTGTTCGTGTTTTATACTTGGCGTGATTATTTATTAACAATTTAATGCTGTAAAATTTGCAACAAAACTGCTGTAACAAGGAAATAATTGCGATGTTAATGAAAACTTGTAGACTTGTGGACATGAAGTTTCTAGCGCAAAATCGTAAATATTATGATCATTGCAACATTTCATTAAAAATTACATATATTAACATTGGAAATATTTAAAGAATTGGTAATGCAACGCTAGATAATAGAAAAATATGTAGAATCTAATAGCGGAACCGTAGAAGCTATGTGCGGTACATGAGTCCTGTGATTTCTTTAACCTGAAGTTTTCAAATATCTCGAATAATAAGCACTTTACGAAAAAAATTTCCATATTCAAAATTTGATTAAACCTCCCCCAACTCTCCTTGTAGGTCGAAGCGGGGGAGGGGTAACTTTGAAATCTAAAATAGATACCCTGGATATTTTTCAGTGAAAGTTTAACTATTTCTTCGCTGACAATAGCGTCAGCTACCTACCAAATTTGACTGTTCTCCGTCAAGTAGATTTTTAGATAATGCACCAACATACAGATAGACAGACAGACAAAAAAAGCAGACAGACGGTATTGAAAAACCTATATTTTCGTAATCTACGGGATCTGAAAGGTCAAAATCCAAAGAAATCTCGAAGGGTGATTTTGTCTCGAATACAATACTTCCCTTCGGTATGCGAGGGAAATAAAAATTTGAATTTTTTTTTTACCAACATTTTTGAAAAATTTTTTGCCACAAATAAGACGGAAAAAAATTGTTTGCTCAAATTTAAAATTTCCGCATTCTAAACCCATTTAAAAAAAAATTTAAAATTTTTTTAAAAGAATTTAAAAAATTTTTTGAAAAAAATTGTAGTGTTTTTATCACTACAATAGAATAGATGGGAAAAAAATTCAGAAAAAAGTTTCTAGACTTTTTTTACCAACATTTTTGGAAAAGTTTTTACCACTAGAATAGATGAAGAAAAAAATTTTGCTAAAATTTAAAATTTCTACGTTTCATGGCTAAACGTTATTTGAAAAAACAACTCATTACACAAATGTAGTAGACTATAAAAGTAAATAAATTAAAGAAGGGTGGCGAACGGGCGCAAAATTTATAATTTAACGTAAATGGTACATTCTTGGGTTTTCTCTTATTTTGCTATTGTCTTATAAGTTAGTATAAATCATCAATTATCTTTTAGTTGTATTGATTCCATGATTTCTGTATATCGTATTTTAACTACGCTACATGCTTAAGATTAAATACAGGGGTGGTGTCCCGCACCACCATCTGATCTTCGGCATTTTTTCATTAGGTATTAGTGGGTATTGTTTTACATAACATTTTTTTATACATCTGTATTCGCCTAATGGAAAATAAAGACCTAATATTATTATTATTATTATTCTAAACTTTTGAAAAACATTATTTCTTTTATCACTACATACTATAGAATTGATGGAAAAAATTTGTTTTGCTCAAATTTAAAATTTCCACTTTTCATTAGCCTATTCCAAAAACTTTTGAAAATTAAAAAAATAAAAAATTTGTAAATTTCGGCCCGCTACAAAATACAAAATAGATGCCGGAACAAAATTGACTTTGTTCAAATTTTAAATTTCCGTTTCATGACATTCTAAACCTATTTCAAGAAAATAGTTTTACCACTTCTATAGAATAAATGATGAAACATTTTTTTACCACTAGAATACAAAAAAAAAAAATTGTTTGCTCAAATTTAAAATTTCCACGCTTCATAACATTTCTAAACGTATTTAAACAAATTAAATAATTTTTTTAACCACTGCTATACTTCCACTCCACTGCGTGAATGTGGAACTGAAAATGTGACAGATGGCAATAATATTAGGCATAAGCACCTACGAGTGCACCTATTATAGTTTTATTGAAAATATACAGGGTGGTCATCCCAAGAAATAATTCATCCATGGTGGGCATTTGTAAAGGTATTTGCGCAAGCCTTCCATATTTGGCACCTGCTATTTAGTACTGAATTTTTGCTGTCGAATGACCACTTTGTATATTTTTTTGACCAAATGTTATCAGTTTTTCTTTATAATAATAGTGATAACTATATTCCGATTATTATTCTCAATGACATGTCGTAATTAATAATTTTTTAGAGTGACCGCCATGCACGAATAAAGTGGGAAGTTCTGAATAAATATCTTTACTGATTTTTTTCTTCTGAAATAGGTTTAGAACGTCATGAAACATGGAAATTTTAAATTTGAGCAAAAAGGAAAGTTTCCCTCTATTCTATAGTAGTGGTAATTTTTTTTAAATAGGTTTAGAATGCCATTAAACGTGAAAATTTTAAATTTGAGCAAAGAAAAAAAAATTTCCATCTATTTTAGTGGTAAAAAATTTTTGAAAAATGTTTTTTTTTCTGAAATAGGTTTAGAATGTCATGAAACGTGAAAATTTTAAATTTGAGCAAAAAAATAATTTTTCATCTATTCTAGCGGTAAATTTTTTTTACAAAATGGTAAAAAAAGTTGAAAATATTTTTTTTCCGAAAAAGGTTTGGAATGTAATGAAACGTGAAAATTTCAAATTTTATCAAAAAAAAATTTTCGTCTATTCTATAGTAAGTAGCGATAGATTAAAATTTTTTTCAAAAAATGTTTAAGTTTGTTTGAACAGGTTTAGAAAACGTGGAAATTTTAAATTTGAACAAAGAAAAAAAAATTTTTTGTGGTAAAATTTTTTCAAAAATGGTTTAAAAATATCTGATTTTTTTTTAATAGGTTTGGAACGCTATGAAACGTGGACATTTTAAATTTGAACAAAGAAAATAATTGTTTCCATCTATTTTAGTGGTAAAATTTTATTTTAAAATGTTGGTAAAAAAAAATTTCAAAAAAAAAATTATTTTGAAATAGGTTTAGAATGCCATGAACCGTGGGAATTTTAAATTTGAACAAAAAAAAAAAAATTTGTCTATTTTAGTGGTACAAAATTTTTCAAAAATGGTAAAAAAAAATCTATTTTTTTTTTAATAGGTTTGGAACGCTATGAAACGTGGAAATTTTAAATTTGAACCAAAAAAATTGTTTCCATCTATTTTAGTGGTAAACATTTTTTCAAAAATGCTGGTAACAAAAATTTTCAAAATTTTTTTTTTGAAATAGGTTTAGAATGCTATGAACCGTGGAAATTTTAAATTTGAACAAAGAAAAATAAATTTTCATATATTTTAGTGGTACAAAATTTTTCAAAAGTGTTTGTGAAATTTTTTTTTTCTGAAATAGGTTTAGTGTGTCATGAAACGTCGACATTTTAAATTTGAGCAAAAAGAAATTTTTGTCATTATTTATTCCCTTTAGACGGTCTACCCTGTATATTTTCCAGTGAAAGTTTAACCATTTCTTCGCGGACAGTAGCGACAGCTACTTACCAAATTTGATTGCTCTCCGTCAAGTAGTTTTTTTAGTAAATGCACCAACAGACAGACAGACAGACAGACTAACGGAATTGAAAAACCTATATTTTCGTAATCTACGTGATCTGAAACGTCAAAATCCGAAAAAATCTCGGAGGGGTGATTTTTTCTCGAATACAATACTTCCCTTCGGTATGCGAGGGAAGTAAAATACCACGTTTTGATTGTAATAATCAATTTGATTCTTAAAACACATTTTGTTTCTCAAATTTTTAATTACTGAAAAATAACTTGTCAAGAAACTAGTATTATAGTATCCAAGAAACAGGCGGTGCGGTGTGCTTAATTAAATATGCTTTTTACTATTCATGGAAATGTTGAACCGAAAAAAAAATTCCCGTCGAGCAACCGTCACTGGAGAAAATAATGTAATTGCTGTGTTAGCAGCAGTGCTGTTAATCTTCATGTTAGCACACGAGAAATAGCTCGCAAGTCCTGATTGTTCCAGGGCAGTGGTTGGAAAATTTTAAAACGTGATAAATATTATCCGTATCATGTACCTTCACACCAAGACCTTCATGGCGTTGATTTCCAAAACCGGATAACTTTTTGTCAGTGTGCACGTGAATATATACAACAAAACATTTTTTACCGTTACGTATTGTTCTCCAACGAGTCGTCTTTTACAAACAACAGAACGGTTAATCGACACAACATGCATTACTGGAATGTAGAAAATCCACACTGACTTCTCCAAGTTGAATATCAGCTTCCTTGGACTGTGAACGTGTCGTGTGGAATAGTTGGCAACAAACTCATCGGCCCCTACATTATTGAAGGCAACTTCAATGGTCAAACGTACAGTGACATTTTGGAAAATGGACTTAAGACTTAACTTTAGAGTGCGACAGAATATTGTCACTGGATCGGTAGAGCTGGTCTAGTAAATTGGCTAGCTATATCACCAGATTTTACTTCGCTGGATTTCTTTTTGTTGGGCTATCTCAAAAACAAAGTTTACAAACAAAGTATCAACAACATGTGGGAATATGATTGAGTGAATCTGAAATGCTTTTGCGAAATTCAAGCAGACACACTTCTCAGTTGGGTATAGTCATTTCAAATGCGAATTAATAGATGCACTGATGTCAAGGACCAACATTTTGAGCACTTACTTTAATTGAAAAATGATGAGGCGAAAGGAGGGACTCATGTAAATCAAGCACTCTGATAAGTGAGAGGCGAGGGGACTCACATAAACCAAGCACCCTGATAGGTGAGAGGCGAGGAGACTCACATTAATCAAGCACCCCGAAGGGAACAGAAAACTACTACGTCCCCGTCGTTGTTCCTGTAGTTTATCCACCAGCCATTTACATTTATACAGGTAAGAATTTCTCAGTTATTCACAATTTGCAAAATAAATAAACTTTTTGACGACGAACTTTAATTATTTACAATGAAAACATGGTGTTTTTTATTGCAAACGTATTGCAGAATCGTATGCATAGGTTCTCAGTAGGGGAAATCGAAAAAAAATTGAATTTCGTCGATTGCAGCGCCATCTTTCATGATTCGAAAATAAGTTTCAGACAAATCCTAGATCTTTTTAGCCATTTGGGATTTGGTGTATATACTAGGACAAAAGGCCTCAGATTTCTTTCTAATATTTTTCAACTCTCCCACCCTTACCACTACCGCTCCATTATTAATGGGATTGATAACACCAAATTGAGATATTCATTTGAAAGTTAGCGCACGTATGTATTTTAATGACGTCTGATTGAGATGATTCTGTTGAAGGGGTGAGAGGTGGTAGGTTGTGAATAGGGGAAAATAAGTAGAGCAAGCCAGAAACTTCATTTTTAACGTAAATGGTAGAAACCAACCCCACAATTTTTTCTGTGACATCTACCCCAAATATTATTAAAATTCTATGAACAATAATTTCCACATACTAGAGTGAAAATATAGTCAAGTGTTTCCTTTAAATTGACTTGGGTGAAAAATCTGGATGTGGAAGTAGTGATTCCTTAGGCAGCTGTTTTTTTAAGGTTGATAAAGTAAAATACGATTTATTCAGCCTTTCACACATGCAATCGATGTGTTGATTTCAGCTCATTGAACTATCTATGTAGGTCCCTAGAAACATTGTCGAGTAGTTTATGGATAATATATTATCTTTGTTATTAAATTGTAGATCTGTAGATGCTTTTCTGTACAACCCTGTAATTTCTAGACATGTGTTTCTTTCCTAGATTTATTATTAATCCATTTCGTGAACTCTATTCTGAAAATTGTTATGTTGTACCATTTTAACTGTAGTTCTTCGTTAGAATTTGCATAGATAAGGATGGTCGTGCCATCTGCGTACATGAACACTCTGCCATCTTGATTGATTGATTGATTTGCCAGCGTAAGGTGGGCATTGCTGCCAATTCCGGTGCAGGGAGATTTGTTCCACCACGCAGCCCGATCGCCCACCGATCATCCCACCGTGTGCCAGAACAAACCCCCAGTGCTTTTATATACCGCCGGACCAGCTGCATACGCTGGATTGGACATTGGACATGCTTGTTGTCAGCAGCGAGAGCCGCATGACGCATGGGGTAGGAGTATAGGATGGAGCGTGTAGGTGTTTGTGAGATGTTTCTTCTTGTTTTCCTTCTGTCTTCATCGGATGGAAAGTGTAGGCGTTTGTGAGGTGCTTCTTTTAAGTTTTTGGTGCTTCTTTTAGGTTTTCGTGCTTCTTTTTACTTTCAGGTTTTTGTGATATGCTTCTTCTTAGTTTCTGTCTGTGATCATCTTCTCTCCTATTCTACTTCTGAGTTTTCTGTTTCTTCTGTTTCTGAGTCTGGCAGTGTGTATATCCTTGATATTTCTTTATTGTATTCCATTTTTTGTTGTGCCAACTTTTCCCAGTGTGTATAATCCTTTCCTAGCTTATTCATAATTCTCTCGATTGTTGTAATCCATGTGTAGCATGGCCTCCCTATTTTCAGTTTGTTGCTGTTCATTCGCAGCGCTTTCTTCAGTAGGTGTGTCGTGTCCCGTCTTTGGACATGTCTCCAGTATTTCATCGCGTATGATTCTATTATTATGATTATTGTTCTTCCCTCTAGTAATGTTGACATTTTCTGTCGTTTTTGTGGTTTTCCTGTTTTTGCTAGCAGTTGGATAATGTCACTTTCAGCTCTTCTCAGGCTTCTTCGGTTGGCCTTTATCGTTGCTGCGTTTTTGACTCCATATATCATCGTAGTAGGCATTATGATGGTCGTGTATACCTTTTTGGTTAGGCACCATGGTGGTTTGTTGTCCTCAATGAAGGGTAGTAGAGCTCTTGTGACTCTGTAGGCTGTTTTGACTTGGTCCATGACTGTGGTGAATAGTCGGGGGGGATAGGGGACATCCTTGTTTGACTCCTATATTCTTCATTTTTGATTCCGTCGTCTGTCCAAACCATTGTATTGCAGTGTTTTCGTGTAGGCATGCTTTTATTATTCTGTTTATTAAGTAGTGCGGTACTCCCCTGTTGAGCAAAGTGTTGACTATAGCCTCATGCCTTATAGTATCAAATGCCTTTTGGAGGTCAATTGAGACTATATATAGTTTTGTTCCTTCTTTCCACTTTTCTTCCAGGATCCGTCTGGTGGTGTACATGTGGTCGTCTGTCGATCTACCCTTGATAAATGCCGTTTGATAATCTGGTAGTTCGCCGATGTATTTTTCCATTTCTCTGAGGAGGAATTGTGCGTAGTATTTATACCCTACACTGCTGAGTGTTATTCTTCTGTAATCGTCCACGTTTTGTGGTGATTTGATTTTAGGAAGCGGTATCTGTATGGTTGTATTCCATTCCTCAGGCAGGGGTGTGGTTTCCGTCCATGCGTTGGTGATGATTTCTAGGATTAGCTGTTTTATGTTGTCCGGTCCATAGTATGCTAGTTCGTTATTTATTTTATCTATTCCCGGGGCCGTGTTTCTTTTAGCTCTGGCCATTATTTCTAGTAGTTCGTCTTTTGACGGTGGCTTTCCCAGAGGCCAGTGGTCCATTTCTTGTATTGGTTCTATTTGACTTCTCTCTGCGTTTCCTTCTTCTAGTTTCCTGACCCAATGCTGCAGTGGTATGTATTTTCTTGACTGCGTATTGTTGTTTCTCCTGTATGTTTTGGGGTGTCTAAAAGTTTGGTTTAATCTCTGTCCTGCTGGAGTGGATTCTATGTTTTCGAAGAATTCCCTGCATTTTTTTTTCTGTTCGTGCCTCCTCTCTGTGTCTCTTCTTTCTTTCCTCGCTTCTATTATCTTTTTGTCTATGTTTGGTGTATATTGTTTTCCTGTGGCCTTTATTTTCTTTAGTTTTTCGTAATTTCTTTTCGTGTCTTTTCTTGTTGGGCTCATAGGGGATTTGTTCCTTTTCAACGTTTTCCTCGCCGCTATTTTGATTTTTAAACCCATTGTTGACCAATTTAGTTCCTTTCCTGTTAACTGTTTTTCTATCTCCTCCTTTTATTCTTTTTTATTCCTTTGTTTTGTAGCAGTGAGATGTTCCATGTGTCATTTGCTGTTTTATAAAGTGACAGGTCGTTCATGTACTGCAAAAATAATAGTGGCCCAAGTACACCCCTTCAGGGGTGCCAATTTCAGAGTAGTAATCGTCTGAGTATAACTTCTCGATTTTTATATTGAATTAACCCATTATTAACCAATTATTAATAGGGCCTCGTAGACCCATTGAATCTAGTTTTTCTAATAGGAAGCTTGCATCCGGTGTATCAAAGGTGCTCCAACTACAAAGTCTCCATTATCTAACTTTTTTATAAATTGGGTTAGTTCTGTAGTAACGGTCTCTATAGAGTGACCTTTACGGAAGCCATGCTGGCGATTTGCTAAAATGCCGTTCTTATTTAAGTAGTCTATTAGCCTAATATAGACTGCCTTTTCTAAAAATGGTGTTGATATAGCTCTATAGTTGTTGATCATCAAACAAGTTAGACGACTCTAGAGACATCGTCCCTTCAAGAGTGCCATCGAAGTTTCATTGTCGATGGTCAAGCTGTCAAGATTTTTTGCAAAATCTTTATCCTCAATCGACATTCGACTTCATACCTTTGGTCATTCGGCGCTGCTTACAAATTATTTAGTCACAATTTTGCAACATCTTCCAATAGAGCAAGCAATACCTAGCGCAATTGCGTGATATCAATCATCAGTTGAATCAGGCCCTATTACTTCCACATCCACGTAGAGGATTGGAAGTATAGTAATCGTAAAAAAATTTTCAATTTTTTTTTTTTTTGAATTGGGTTTAAAATGTCATGAAACGTCGAGATTTTAAATTTGAGCGAAACATTTTTTTCTGTCGGTCTGTCTGTCTGTCTGTAACTTTCTTTGTCCGCACGTTTTCTCCGGAACGGTTTAAGATAATTACTTGAAATTTTGTGCACGTATGTATTATAACGAGATCTGGAACTGGATTGTTTTTTGGAGATATCCGGTTAAGGGTTGGAGGATAAATAGGGGTAAATAGGGGGAAATATATAAAGTTAGCTGGTAAGAGTACAGAAACTTGAAAGATGATGTATCTACTGCAAGCCAAGGCCCCAAAATTTTGTATAATATTTTTCATGCCCCCATGAAAGTTAGTACATGTATATATTGTAATGATATCTAATTGAAATGATTCTGTTGACGGGGTGGGAGGTGGTAGGTTGTGAATAGGGGATAATAAGTCGAGCAAGCTAGAAACTTTACTTTTAACGTACGTGGTAAAGCCAACACCTCAAATTTTTCTAGTACATCTGCCCCAAATATTATTAAAATTCTATGATCAATAATTTCTACATACTATAGTCTGTTTTTAAACCAGGTTTTAAATTTAATGCTCTAAATGATACAGCTGTGATTGGATACGTCGTCGCCAGTTTTACACAAGGCAATAATCGTAAATTTTGACATATTGTAAAAATTTAAATTCCATGTCATAAATTATTTGGTTATAATTTCTATTTGATCGTATGCACATTATATATCAGTTTTTAATCCCGTTTGTATCAATCTGAAGGTAAAAGTGGCTAATTACTTGATATATTTATATAATGTAATAAAATACACACAAAAACACTGTAGTCGTGTAGTGTTGGTTGCCCGAAACGCCAAAAAGGTTTTAGTGTATTTTCTGATTACTTTTATGGTGTGAATGGAACTTCCATGTTTACTCCTCCTGATTTAAAAACAGACTATAGAGTGCAAATATAGTCAAGCTGATTCCTTTAAAGTGATTTGGATGCAAAATTTGGATGTGTGAAGTAGTGATTTCTTAGGCAGCGGTTTTTCTTTTTATAACTTCTTTTACTATTTGTACATACTCTACTTGTGAATAAGTTTCCTATAGACTTCTTTTATATCACATACTTCTCTGAGTAGCAACACCTGTCTTTCTAGAAAATAAAAGAAAATATACATACTTCAACCTCTATTGTATATTAAAATATTATTAAATAAATTCATTGATATATCTACAGTCAATAACATACATTCAACAAGTATCATTCACATGTTACGAAAAAAGACAGTATAATAGATAATATAGAAACGGTTATTATATTCGTATAGTACAACACAAGGTGTTCTTTAAATAACTCAGTGAAATATTTGTGTTTAGATAAATTGCACGGTTCATGGCAGCAAGCGTACCACTCAATTGTTTAATTTGTTACAAATATTGTAATAAATATAAACCATATAGTGAAAATAGTGTACGAAATGTGATATAAACTAATAGATAAAGAATAACAATTCATTTACAATCGCTATGCACTTGAATTACAATTATATTAATTTGAGTATGCTTGAAGATGAGATTCAGTTACATTTTCGAAAAATTACCTATGGATATTTGTTTCATTGGTGCTACAGCCCAACGCAGATAATGCTTTGTAATCTTCTCCAGTCTTGTACCAATTGGTTGCTTCCATTATTACATTCCTTGTATCCTCGTCCAATCCATGTTCTGTGCTTTCTTCTTTTATTTTCATAAAAATCAAAACAAACAACTCAAATACTATCAATCGACATGAGTTTCGCTACCCATGTTAGCATCGTCGGGGGATGTTGAGATAGATTTATCATCGCCAACATAAAAGAAAAACTATGCGAAAGAATATTATTGAAATATTTGCATTCTTTCGATAACCTGAATTCTGCTTATGCTAGCAAATTAAAATCCTGAAATGGATTTGCCTAATTTCTCATTTGAAAATTCTCATTTTAACACTAGTATCCACGCAGTCCCCTCCGGCGATGCAGATTAAACTGGTATCTACATAACCCCCTACCGGCATGAAGATTCAGTTAAAAATGAGAAGAAAGGCCTAAAATGAATTTATTTATCTACCTTGTCTTATAAATTTTTTATTCTAACGGATTATATTTTCATGAAATCTATCATTCTGTTTCTTGGAAATGCTTAGCCTTTGAAACGGCTTTCGCCCTTATTATTTTAAACATGCATAGGGTATATAGACTCCAATACTAGTTAGCTAATGGACAGGTGAAGTTCTGTTGTTTTTATCAGCCAATGTCAAATATAATTATTGTATACTTGTTCATAGAAATTGTCTTGGTTTTGCATGAAACATCTTTATGGGTGACTTTGTGCCTTTTTGACGAACTCCAGAATAAGGGAAGAAACGTTTCAAAGGCTAAGCATTTCCAAGAAACAGAATGATAGATTTCATGAAAATGTAATCCGTTAGAATGAAAAATGTTTAAGACAAGGTAGGTAAATAAATTCATTTCAGACCTTTCTTCTCATTTTTAACTAAATCTTCATGACCGTAGGGGTTATGTAGATACTAGTTTAATATGTATTGCCGTAGGGGACTGCGTGGATGCTAGTATTAGAATGAGAATTCTCAAATAAGAAATTAGATAAATTCAATTTAGTATTTTAATTTGCTAGCATAACCGAAATTCAGGTTATCGAAAGAATGCAAAGATTTCGTTAATATTTTTACACAATGTTTTTCTTTTAGTAGTATTTTTTTTCTGCTGTTTGCAAAATCCTATAAAGAATATGTTTCAATGCTCAAATCCCCTTCTGAATTGACTTTTCTTTAGTATTTTATTTATATCAAGAGCCTGGCGGTATATAATCGTAGCTATTCTCCTACTGAACCAGGAGAAACACGCATTTAACGGTTTCCTATGACATTCTCTTCTACTTCTACATTTATATATCGAAGTTGAAGTGAAATTCGAAGATTACACAGTCACACAAAAAAAATCTTAGTTTCTGATCTGTGGATCTGACCATGCTTACTGTATGTTTTTGGAGTCGCTAAATCCGAATTCGAGATCTGTTTAACCGCATCACATCAGGATCTCGTCATAACCTCAAGAAACCCATAAATCGCTGTAACTTTTTCTAGGCAAAAATGATTCAATGTTTCTGCCAAACGGAAGCTAACAAAATTCAGAATTACGTAGAAAAACGTGAGAAATCGAAAGGTTCAAACCAGATGTTAGTGCTTGCCTTGGTTTTCGAGATATGGCCTCTCGAAGTCACCGAAAGGGGAAAAACGATTTTTTACCGATTCTCGAGTCCATATCTCGAAAACGAAACGAGGTACATAGCTGCGGCTTGCGCCATTTGATTTCTGTCGCCTTCCTACATACCTCTGAATTTTTTCAGATTTTTGCCGGCACTTTAATTTTTTTGAACAATTCCTAAGGTAAAGCATCTAAAATATTATCGATTTCGAGATATAGCTCGAGAAGCGGTAAAAAATTCTGCTTTCACCTTCGAGCGGCCATATCTCGAAAACCAAGACACGCACTGACCCTCTGGTTTGCGCAATTCGATTTCTCACGTATCTTTACGTAACTCTTAATTTTTTCAGATTTTTGCTAGGTTTTGTTTGGCAGAAACCGCCTTCGAAGCTGGGCAGTGCCGCTCGAGAAGCAAAATCTTCGGACCTCTCACTTTGGCAGCCGATATCTCACTTAAAAGCACCGAAAAAATGTCGTGTCCCACATCATCGGAATCGAAATTTAATTTACAATCGATCTAGGATAAAAAAGGGGGTCGTTTTTGTCTAGAAAAAGTTACCACTGATTTATGTGAGATGTCGAAATCGCTTATATTATGGGTTTTTTGAGCTTATGACAACATCCTGATGTGATGGGGTTAAGTAGACCTCGGATTCGAATTCAGGGACCCCAGTATACATAGTCAGATCCCCAGATCAGAAACAAAGTGTTTTTTGTGTGGCTGTATCATTAATCATACGAGGATTTTTAAAAGTCAACAATAATTCGTTCCACATTGATAATTACCAACGGTACTATTTTACAAAAAATGCGAAAAAGACAATACCTCATAGGTGACGCGGAAATGTGTGCATATTATGCAGAATGCGACACGTTTCCAACTTTTGAAATCTCGATATCTCATGATTGACGATTCGTAGGGAAAAAAGTATTGAAACAGTTTTTGTAGATAATAACATGATCTACAAACTTTCAACGAGATGCCTTTCACCGCCGAACTTCAAACCGAAGCCGAAGGCTCCTCGGACCACAACCCCATTTTCCTAAAACTGGGAGATGGATCCCCGGAGGAGGCCACCTTCACCAAGAGAAGAACGAACTGGGAAGAGTTCCGCGCAATCTTGCAAAGGAACATCGCACACATTCCCAGAATCGACAGTGAAGAAGAAATAGAAGAGGCTATCATCTCCCTGGAAAACCACATCCAGGCAGCGCTAACGGAAAGCACGATGGAAACTGTAACGAGAAGAGTTGCAATGCCGATGGGAGAACTCCCAGAGGAGACCATGCAGCTCATTCAAGACAGAAGGAGGGTTAAGAAACTGGTGCAGAGGAAAAGACTCCCCGAACATCGCAGAGAGCATAATCACCTAACTCGAAGAGTTAAAGAAGCCCTGCAAGAACACAGGCAAGCCAGATGGCAGCGTCACCTAGAGTCGCTGGATCCTCAGGACAGAAGCATGTGGACCACCCAGAAGGCTCTGCGTGCCAAGCGAAAACCAGTCCCGCCCATCCACGGAGAAAATGAAATTGTCTACACTCGGCAGGAAAAAGCCGAGGCTTTCGCCGACAGCTTGGAACTGCAGTGTAGAGAAAACCAGATCGACGACGAGGACGACGACTGGCTGGACGACGTATCACGAAGGGTCAGAAGGCTGAGACGCATGCCGGATGAAGAAATAATCCCCCCCAACTTCCCCGAAGAAGTCAGGGAAGTCCTGAGAAGCCTCAAACCCCGCAAAGCGCCGGGATGCGACGGAATAGGCAACATGGTACTCAAGAAACTACCCCTCAAAGGAGTAGCAGCGCTGGTGAACAGCATCAACGCCATCCTGAGACTACGTCATTTCCCCACCAAGTGCAGTTACAGGCCCATCAGTCTTCTACCGGCGATGAGCAAAGTGGCAGAGAGGATCATCCTGAAGAGACTGAAAACCCTGACCGATGAGCTCCAAATCATCCCAGATGAGCAGTTCGCCTACCGATACGAACACTCCACCGAGCTCCAAGTTCTCCGTCTAACGGAGTACATCACGGAGGGTTTCAACCAACGCCAAGTCACAGGAGCGATCTTCCTAGACGTAGCCAAGGCCTTCGACAGGGTTTGGCACGATGGTCTTCTGGCGAAAATGCTGTCGATGGGTTATCCTGTCGGCATCGTCAAGCTAGTAAGATCCTACCTTCACCGAAGGCAACTTCGTGTGAAGATCGCCGACGCGCTGTCCAACTACAGGCCAATGGAAGCAGGCGTACCGCAGGGATCGGTACTTTCCCCCCACCTGTTCACCATCTGCACCTCCGACATGCCAAGAACCAACAGGACCTCTTTGGCGCTCTACGCAGACGACACCGCCATCATCGAAAGATCATGGAGTGCAAGACTTGCCACCCGCAACCTCCAGGAAGCAGCATCCCTTCTGGAAGAGTGGTGCAACAAGTGGAAAGTCAAAGTCAACGCGGAGAAGAGCAAAGCCATTCTCTTCAAGAGGGTCAGGAAGCAAACCGCCACAGGACACGAGGAGGACCCTACTCTACCCAATGATCGGTAGACAGAGTCAGCTCAACCTGAGGAACAAGCTCACGCTCATCAGGACCCTCATAGCACCTATTCTGACCTACGCCTCCATTGCCTGGGGATACCAAGCAGCCACCTACCTGAAGAGGATACAAGCCGTGGAAAACGTCGCACTGAGGTGCGCCGTGGATGCACCATGATTTGTCAGAAACGCCGACATCTTCAGAGACCTGGAGTACACCCCAGTATCTGAAGTTATCCAGGCCAGAGCGAAGAACCTATACGCCCGTGCAGCAGAGCATGGGAATCCGCTGATCAGACAGGCGACTGATTACGACCCCAACGACGCTCCAAGACACAAGAGGCCGAAGCTCCAGATCCTGGATAATGGGTAAGTATAAACTAACCTTTATCTTTCAGCCCGATCTTTAAGCCACGCCGCAAGGAGACAATGACCAAAACACCCAAATCACCCGATCCGGGGGTACCAAGCAACCAACCAGCTCGGTACCCTTACCCCAGCCCGTGCCGGCCTCTGACGCTAAAGTAAAGCGTCTTAGGCCGAACACATCCTTGAGCTACACAGCCCAAAACTTCCTTCCGACGATGTCGGAGCACATGATGCCACTTGGCACCCTGGGCTTCCGACTAGTCAAACACCCACATTCCTTCCCAACTCCGAGAGGGTTCAGCAACAGCCGTTCCCTCTCACGACAGACGAGACGCTCCCGGGAGCCGACAAATGCCAGCGAAGAAAGAAAACCAAGAAAGAAGAGCGCCAGAAGAAACGACTCAGCTGGCAGGGTCCAACAGCCAGGACCAGGGGAGGTCTGCTAACATCCTCAGTACCATCCGCATTTGCGGGGGGTATGGGGAAAACAGCAGGCCCACCCCTTACGAGGCCGGTCCAGGTCTACAGCGATGATTGGGGCAAAGAGCTACAAGCTCGACCCCTAATCATCCGAGACCGTCATCAAAGCCAAAGGATATTGGCGCCGCCGCTTACCGGGAAATATGCGAAAAACTGATATTTGTAATCATTGACCTTGAATAAAATTTTTAGCCGACATGGGATCGGTAGGGACTTTTAACATTTCATTTGTAATAGTGTATTCAAGGCCTGTACCAATTTTCAGCTCTGTGCGAATTATTACGAAGCTAAATGTCCATTTTGACTGTATTATATCGAGTCATTTTTAAATTCTGATGAAACAGGAACAGAATAAACATTATTATTTTCACTGAGTATAAATAAAATAATGTTTCATATATTTTTTTGCCTGTAGCGCTTGACCTAACAAAGTTTGCCGATACTTAAATGGTATTTAATGGAAATTTAAATGTCTCAAATTTGTCAATGCAGATTTCAGCAAAGAGAAAAATATCGTTATTGGCATCCACATCTCAGTCGATCTCATATACGGCATAATAGGAGACACTAATAACAATCGCCTTTGGTCTTATTTGAAATGCAGATCAGCTTTCCTGATTTGCAACAAATATAAATAGCGTATTTAATTTTTCCACAGACTAGCAGTACCATAAATTTCCGGTTGTAAATAGATTTAATTGCCTTTCGGGCTGCATGCGCCGCGATTTACGAAAGTCACATACCAGAGTAAGGTGGCGAAATTCTCGTATTCCAGGCATTTATTAATACCTTTGGTTGATCGCGCGCATTGCGACACATTGGCCGCGCGCCCATGCAAATGCACCGCTGAAAGACTCCCAACTAATCTTACTACACGCGACATTGATATGAGGTTCACCCGCTCACTTGGAACAGTCACCTTCCGCCATCGGTGACATTTTGCCTGATATCGTGGCTGCCTTTCATGTAAGTAAAAGCAGAAATAGGAACGTTAGCAGATATGGTTTTATACAGGGACCGACAGCAGGTAATAATGAGTTTAAAGTTTTATAAAGAAATATATGCATACACAGAGAAAAATATGTGTTACATTTTAGACCTATTTTAAAAAACACACAATCTAAATTGGGCTTGAAAAGTATTCATGCAAAAATAGTATATTACGTACCATGAACTGTAAGTGATACTTTTCAAGTCGAGAATGTAGTTTGGGAAACCGAGGCCCGTAGGGCCGAGGTTTCCTAAACATTCGAGACCTCAAAAGTCACTTATTGTTTGCGGTTAGTAAATAGCTTTTTGTAATACCTGTGAAAATCAAAGAAAAGTAATTAATGAGTTAAATTTGAATTATTGACAACTACCTGTCAAAATTAAATTTTAATATTTTAAATAAATTCGGCATATCGCATATACTAGAAATTAACAAAAGAAAGCCTAATAGATAAACAACTCGTTGAAAAGTCAAGTTTGACAAGCAGTTTTTGAGGAAATACTATTATGGATATCGAAGAAGCTGCAAATATTACTTGTACATCGCTTCTACCTGGGAAATCTAAAAAAAGGTACGAAATCACATATGACGTATTTAGAAAGTGGTGCGACGCTAAATATGTGGATATTCATACCAGTGAAGCGGTTTTACTCGCATATTTTCTAGAGAAATCTAAGAAATATGCATCTCCAGCCAGCTTATGGTGCGAATATTCCATGCTGCGGTCAACCATCTCCTTAAATGATAATGTTGACATTTCAAAAAATGCCAAATTAAGGGCATTTTTAAAAAACAAAAATATTGGATATCGTCCCAAAAAAAGTGAGGTGTTTACTATAGAACAAATTGTAAAATTTTTGAGTGAAGGATCTAACCAAACATATCTGATGAAGAAGGTCGTTGCCATTATGGGAATTGCGGGAGCCTGCCGCAAAGATGAATTATGCAAGGTAACAGTAGACGATATTGTTGATAAAGGAAGCGTTATACTTATCAAAATACCTGATTCCAAAAATCACCTTTCAAGAAGTTTCACTATCGTAGACAATGACAATTTCCACTGTCTGGAATTATTCGGGAATATATGAGTCTGCGACCAAAAAATTCAGAAAATAAAAGATTATTCTTGAGATATAAAAATGGGAAATGCGTTAACCAACCAGTTGGGAGAAATATTTTAGCTAAAATTCCGTCTGATATTGCAACATTTTTAAATTTGGAAAATGCAAAAAATTACAGTGGACATTCGTTTCGCAGAACCTCGGCAACTCTTTTGGCTAACAGCGGAGTCGACGTTCTTGCGTTGAAAAGGCACGGTGGGTGGAAGTCCTCGGCAGTAGCAGAAAGTTATGTGGCGGAATCTTTAACGAACAAAATACAAGTTGCTAACAAGATTTTCAACATTAGCAACCTAGAAGCCGGTTCATCTCGTCAAACATCTGATAATGATCTCTCGGATAATATGGAGAATACTCCACTAGATGGTCCTGAAGTAATTAAAGAAATACAAAAAAATTTAACATCAATTTTGACTGTTGATAATATGAATAATTGTACTTTTCACATTTCCATAAATAATAAAGATGCTTAAAATAATATCTTCATTTTTGTGTATGCAAGAAATGTTTGGTTTCAACGATAGATTTTTTTTACCTAAAGTTTCTGTTGATCTGAGCGGGTAAATAATAACTAGTACGTAATATTCACTTACAGCCCACGTCGGACTGTAAGTGAATATTACAGCCCTGTAACCATGGCAACCAGTAAATGAATTGTAAGTTCAGCTTACTCTAATAAAAATTTATTAATAATGATCCACTTACAGTACAGGTATTACAAAAAATATGTATTTTGGAGGTAATGACCTGATGCAGTTGATTCATTATCATTACAGTAAGGTCCATAAATAACGGATAATTTCTTTATCTACGTAATTTAAAATTTATAAGTAAAATCATGAAACAAATCAATTTTAATAATAAAATTACATTTTTTGACCATAATTTTATACCTCCCCCTTCAACCCCTTTAGAGTGATAGCTGCCCCTCTTAAATTTTTAAATAATAATAATACGACAACTCCTAATTATCTCAGCTAAACATGATATGTTAAAGTCAAGGGAAATAGAAATATCTAGAGGAATCTTCCAAGGTGACTCACTAAGCGCACTATGGTTCTGTGTGTGCTTAAATCCCCTAAGTCGTATACTAAAAGGCACACCGTATGGGTTTTCTCTAGGAAAAAACAACAACAAACATGTACATAACCACCTGCTATATATGGATGACCTGAAGCTTTATGCTAACTCAGGTTCACAACTAGAAAAGCCCCTTGATTTAACGGCGATCTTTAGCAAAGCTGTAGCTTTTGAATTTGGAATCAGAAAGTGTGAGACAACACATTTAGAGAGAGAAAAGCTATCCCAACAACATGGATACCCCATCAACAATGATGAGATAATTGAGAATGTCGTAGATGGCGACAATTATGAGTATCTGGGATTTCTACAGCTGCGAGGTGTAGACCAAACACAAATAAAGCAACAGCTGCAATGCAAAATAAAGAGACTGGAATCCATACTTAAAACGTAGCTCTGCCAAAATTACAGCCATAAATACATTCGCCGTCCCCACTCTAACCTATTCATTTGCCATAATAAGATGAATCAAAACCGATTTAGAACAAATACAAAGAAAAATACGAACCACATTGACAAAATAGAGAATGAGACACCCACAATCATCCACAGAAAGAATAAGACTGCCACCAAGAGAAGGAGGACTTGGAATAACAAACATTACAAATATGCACCATTCACAAATAAAATCTCTCCACGAATACTTTCTCAACAAAAGCAAAGAAACACAAATGTACTCAGTGATATGCACTCATGACGCGGAAATCACACCACTAAAGCTCAGAGTTAGTGAAATAAACGCGAATGAAACAGAGGAAACTAATAACGAATTGATAGCAACTCTAGAAGATTTTGTCATTATAATTGGTGGATCAAACGATCTAAATATTAACCAGGTACCTTCGTTTAGATTTATCTGCAATAAATTAAAACTATGTACACATACAAACATTATTTTCACATCAGTACTTTATCAAAAATCAATTAAAGATAAGTTTATATTCAAGTACAACTCTAAATTAAATGCATTTCTTTGCAAATTTAATAATTGTACAGAAGGGCATGTTAATTATGCCGAAATCAATAATAGAGATACAAAGAAACGTATTAGTACTTCAATTGCACAAACTCTGGCAAGGTCTATCCATCGAGCTAAAAGTCAGAAAAAAAATCTACAATTTATTCATACGGATAATAGAGGAACACCTAACTCAGTCACAGAAAATATTACTTCAAATACCATTAGATGTCAATCAGATACAATGACAGAGAAGGACGACCATATGATTGTCGTGATAGAGGAATCCAGAACTAGTGACAATGAAAGTGATTGTAGTAGTAATAGGGACGGCGTAAAAAACATAAATTTTTTAAGATTCAGCTCAGCAAACATAACATTAATGTAGTACACCAGAATGTTCAGTGCTTAAGCAACAAACTTCATCAGTTTGATATTTTTCTTAATAATGTAAAATGTGACATATTTTGTGTAACTGAGCACTGGGCTAAAGAGGAACAAATACCACCTTTAAAAATTAATGGTTATTATTTGAGTAGCTATTATAGCAGAATTTCATATAAAAATGGCGGTGTAGGTATTTATACTAGAATTGGTATAGACAGCTGTAATTTAGACTACATAAATGAGATATCTGTAGATAAACACTTTGAATGTGCTGCAGTTCGTTGTAATATTCAACAACAGATAATTATCATTTTAACATTATATAGAAGTCCAGATGGCGATATGAATATCTTTCGGAATAAATTGGTGGCAGCGATAAATCTTGTATTAAAAAAACATAAAAAACCAAATATAGTCATTTGTGGCGATTTCAATATTAACTTTTTAACACCATCCAAGAATCACACAGATTTAATTGATATTTTGAATTCATATTGTATCAGACCCACGATAAATGAACCAACCAGATTAAATAATTGTATCGATAACATTTGTGTAAACCTAGAACCAAGTGCTTGCAACAGTAACATAATAAAGAATGGTATTAGTGATCATCACGCTCAACTTCTAACTGTTACTTTAACAATAAACAAAGTAAATAAATCAACCATTAAATATAGGCAGTTAGATAATCCCAACAACATAAAACATTTTTGCGCCTTACTTGCAAATGAAAATTGGGAGAACATAGTAAATAATGATATCAATGCTAATATAAAATTTGACTTATTCATTAGTACCTTCCTTTATTATTTCGAATTGGCTTTCCCAATTAAAACAAAAACAATAAAGAACATGGATACCAGAAGTAACAAATGGATGACAAAGGGCCTTAAAATATCGTCGCTAAAATTAAAAGACATGTACAAACTATCATTGACACAAGATGACAATTTTAAAACATACTATAAAAATTATAAAAGAATTTATAGACAATTAATAAAGAAAGCAAAACTACTATATAACAATGAGTTGATAGCGAAAGCAAAAAATAAGTCTAAAATAGTCTGGAATATTATCAATCACAAGAATGCAAACAATAATCAAAAAGATATACAACTAAGTGTTAATAATGAATTAATAACTGACCAAAATACAGTCAGTAATCATTTAAATTCATTTTTTAATAACATTCCCAAGTCACTGTTAGGAGATACAGTTTTTAAAAATGCACCTATACAAAATATAGAAATCAGTGAAAACTCTTTTTTTATTGAACCTGCAACTCATATTGAAGTGCTTGACATTATAAAAAATTTAAAAAATTCCAAATCGGCAGGAAGTGACAACATTAGTGTTAATTTATTAAAGAAATGTATGCACCAAATAGCCTTACCACTAACCGATATATTAAATACATCGATAAGTAGCGGAATATTTCCTGAAAAATTGAAATTAGCTAAAATCAAACCTCTATTAAAATCAGGCAACAAAAACAAAATGGATAACTATAGACCCATATGTATATTGAGTAGTTTTTCTAAAATAATTGAAAAATTTGTGGCCAAAAGATTGATTGCTTTTCTAGAAAAATATAAATTACTTAACAATAATCAGTTCGGTTTTCGAAAAGGCCTATCTACCACTAGTGCTGTCACTAAATTTCTGAATGATCTCTATGACAACTTAGATGATAAAAAAAAATGTATTGGTGTATTTCTAGATCTTAATAAAGCTTTTGACCTAGTATGTCATGAACGGCTATTAAATAAGCTTGAACTGTATGGAATTAGAGGTAAACCGTTAGATTGGTTCAGATCCTATCTACAAGGTAGAAAACACTATGTTGAAATAAACAATTGCTCATCTAATATTCTAGACAGTTCGCATGGTGTTCCTCAAGGATCAGTTTTAGGGCCCTTATTATACATTATGTATGTAAATGATTTTCATTTTGCACAGTCCATAATATTCGCAGACGACACATCCATACTTATTTCTGATATCAAAACTGACAATGCAGTTCAGAAAGCGAATTTTATGTTACAAAGGGTACATGAGTGGTATAACGACAACATGCTTATTTTGAATAATAAAAAATCCTCTTTTATAAGATTTAATCCTGCTAACACTAATTTTAATCATAGCTACTTAATTAAAACAAAGGATGGCACTATTAAACAAGACAAACATGTAAAATTTCTCGGCTTGCACTTATCAGAAAATTGTTCATGGACCTTTCATATTGATACCATTAGTAAAAAGATTGCCCCAATATGTTATTGTATTAATCAACTGAGAGAGATAGTAAGTAGATCAGTGTTATTGACTTACTACTATGCGCAGTTTCACTCTGTGATTTCTTACGGTTTATTGACTTGGGGTGCATCCCCAGAAAGTGTCCGAGTTTTCAAGTTACAAAAAAGTGCAGTACGTTTTATAGTAGGTGCAAATAGAAGAACAAGCTGTAGAGATATTTTTAAAGAATTACATATATTAACTCTGCCGTGTATATTTATTTTACAGTTGCTCATTTATGCTAAAAATCAATTACAGAATATACCTACTCTAAAGAATAACCATTCATATAATACTAGGAATGAATTAATACTGGAGGTTCCAAATCATAGATTATCTGTGTTTGAAAAAGGTCCGCACTATTTGGCAATAAAGGTGTACAATAAATTACCAAATTCATTCAAAGAACTCGATTTGACAAAATACAAAACACACGTTAAAAATATGTTATATAATAAAAATTATTATTCATTAAATGAATATTTAAATGATGCTCTGTGATATATGTACATTATGTATTGTATGAATGTTCTTTATTATTCCGTGTGTAGTAATATTTTTTTGACTCTATGTGTTGTACTTTTTAAGGAAATCTTGACTGTGATCCTATTTTAATCCCAAGTATAATAGGATTGTTCTTATTTTTAAATTGGCTGAATGTCATTTAATGTTATATTTAATATTGTGAGGCTGCCTATATATTTTGTGTTTATATGCTATTATTTATTTATTGTTGTCTTTGTGTTTTCAAAATCTTGTATGCTTACTTACATATTTTCTTGTTTTTTATTCGCTTTGTTATTATGTTTATATACCTATTTATTAATTTTCCTTATTGACTTATCCTATATCATACTTTATGATCGAATGGACTAATAAATTATTATTATTATAACATGGAAACAAAAGCGATTGCATGGCACCCATCCTAACTATCTGCACCAAGAGAATGTTGATAAACAAGCCTGCTATCAATGGCTAAGTCGTAGCACTCCAGACGGGGAAACAATTGGATTCATGATATCTATCCAAAACAGAGTAATCTCCACAAGGAGCTATAAGAAATATATTCTGAATGAAAACATCGATGAAAGATGCCGAAGATGCGGGCAAAGATCGGAGACCATAGAATATATAACAGGGGGATGTGAGACACCAGTCAGCTATGATTATACCCACAGACATGACAACGTAGCTCGCATAATACATCAAAAACTCGCACGAAAATGCATATTAATAATTGAAACTGTGCTCTACTACAAATATCAGCCGAAAGATGTTCTTGAAAATGATCAGTATAAAATGTACTGGGACAGGGAGATCAGAACCGATATAAAAATACAGGCTAATAGATCGGATATAGTAATATATAACAAAACCAAGAGAGATTTCACTCTTATTGATGTTGCTGTCCCATTATCTAATACCTTACAAACTACATATGCAACAAATATTCATATTTAATATACCATGTTCGCTTAGATATGGGGATATATGTTGTCTGTACCGAATGCAGTAAATATAACGCATACATGAATGTTGAAGTTTTTGAATTTTCTCTCTTGCTGCCAATGAAAATAACTTCCCATAAACAACATCACCATAGTCAATTATATAATATGAGAGAATCACAATATTTTGACTTGCGCTCGCTGGATATATCTTTCGCAAAACTGTATATTTTTTTCATCCCACTATACGCTAGTTTTAGTTTGGGGACAAAATATGTTTCTCAAAATTTAATGTTGAGTCTAGCCAAAGCCCTAAATTCTTTGCCTCATTCACAATAGGGACGTTATTATTTTTAGTGACATCAAAGGAAACTTCCGATAACTTTTTCAATGTGACAGACGTACAAATCAGCATTACTTGCGACTTTTCAGGGTTTAGTTTTAAATTATGGTTAGATGTATACTCAAAAATTTTATATAAGTCCTAGTTTATTAAAGTTAAAGCATCCTACCGCTCTTGGAAATCAAATGATTTGTATATCTGCGAGTCATCTGCGTATTGATGTAATTGGCAAGTAGTGACTACATCTGAAATATCTGAAACGTACAAAGTAAACAGTGGCCCCAAGATGGAATCTTGGGGCACACCTGTATTTAAATTTCTTAAGTGCGATGTAATTCTAGTGCCATCATCATACATCACCGCAGCTTGCTTTCTTCCACATAAATAATTACCCATAAATTTCGAAAAACCAAGATAGGTACTGGAGTTTTGCTAGTAGCATAAAATGGTCTAAGGTATCAAAAGCTTTTGAAGAATCTAATAGTACCAAGCAGGTACATTTTCCACCATCAATGTTTCTTAGAAAATCATCTACTAAATGTGTTAATGTTGTTGATGTGGAATGATTTTTCCTAAATTCCGATTGTATATTTGGCATTAACTTATTTTTGTTTAAGAACTCAGTGATTTGAAAATGAATGTGCCTCTCTAATATTTTGGATAAAACAGACAGCAAGCAAATTGGTCTAAAATCAGACACATCAATGGGATTATTGTTTTTGGTAACAGGTTTAACTAATGCATGTTTCCATAACTGGTAACTAAATAAATACGTCGAGTGAAAATTCGTTCTATGTCTCTAAGGAAAGGAGAAGGTCGGCGATCAATTCTAATCGTAAATTGCATGGTCAAAATCGAAAATTCGTCCCGGCAGGAGCAATAGAAAATTGTAATTATTTGACATTTCACCAAATTGTACTCCCCTACTGTCAAGTAGTAAACAAAACAAACAATACTTTAAAAACACTTATAATTATAACAAGTAAGGAGCATCAAGTCTATTGATATCGCCGAGTCTATGCGTATAGTGACTTAGCGCCTGGCCACGCCCCATTTTCGCGAGATGGAGATTTGTAATAGTTTTTAAGATACTAAACGTGCGAATAAGATTCTAATTTTTTGTAGATCCATTAATTTATACTTGAACTTTTGATTTATGAAATAAAAATAAAATGCTGAACAAGCCCATTGGTGTATATACTAGAAGCGAATTCCTCAGGTTTTTTTATTAGATTTTCCATGCCTCCACCAATCCCGCTCCCTGATTAAAACAGATAATAAATTAAACTGAGATTTTCACTCGAAATTTGGTACATATATGTATTTAAACGACATCTGAAACTAGATTATATTTTGACATGATTTCGTTGGAGGTGTGGGGAGTAAGTAGAGTTAAATGGGGAAAAATAAGTAAGGCATGCTGTAAGAGTACAGACACTTGGGATTTGGTGTATATACTAGAAACCAAGTTCTCAGACTTCTTTCTAATATTTTCTTATCACATCTGCCCCAAATATTATTAAAATTCTATGACCAATAATTTCCACATACTAGAGTGCAAAACATAGTCAAAGTGTTTTCCCTAAAGTGACTGGGATGAAACATCTGGATGTGGAAGTAGTGATTCCTTAGGCAGCGGTTTTTTATGTTATTTTATAGCGTTAAAGTTTATGCTGTTTTCCGTTAACTAATAGTTTTTTATTGGGTGGTTAGCTGAGTAGCCATGCTAGATCTTGCCACCCATGGCAAGCAATTTGTAATGTATTCTGTGGAATTAAATAAAGACATATTATTATTATTATTTTCCCCTATTCCGTATAAGTTTCACCGTATGGGTTTCAAACACAAAGTTCCAAATCTAGTTATATTACATACGTGTACAAAATTAGTAAATATCTTAAACCGTTCCAGAAAGAACGCTCAAAGAAAGTTACAGACCGACAGACAGACAGACAGAAATTTTTTCGTCGCTCAAATTTAAAATCTCGATGTTTCGTGACACTAAACATATTTCAACAAAATTTTTCTTTTTTTTTGCGATTATTATACTTCTACTCTACTATGTGGATGTGGAAGTAAAACTGTATTCGCTTCATGCATCCTTCGCAGAATACAAATTGGTTTTGCTTAACCTGGTGGACTATATAGGAACATATTTCCTTGTCTTCATAAATTGTATTCTGTATCGGCAATCACACTCTGACTGCAATTGTTTTGATAGTAATTAGTAATTACTGACCAATCTAATAGCAAATTAGCCTGTGAGCCAGGCAATGAAACAAGACTTAACTATGTTCCAAACAGAGCACATATGAAGTACTTCCAGTTATTTCAGTATGATATATTTTTAAAAGGTTTTATTCGTGACTGGCAACATTGTATGTAAACAAAAAGTCTGTTCTGTAGAGTTGAGAAACAATCTATTTTCACATTGGCGTACGCACGCATGTATGTATGTTTATTTTTATTCCGAAGGCATTTTTAATCACCTATTTTGTTAATATGGCAACTTAAATATAGATTTTAATTTTATGATTCACAAAACATTAGCATAACTCTACGTTACGCTGGGGCGGTTAAATTTAGATCGGACTTTGCCGGTCTTCTATAGTACATTTTTGTTGAATTTTACTAAATTTAGAACGTTTTGCCTAAGTATTGACGAGCGACTTCAAACCGAGAATGTCCTAAGTTTAGATATCTATATCGGCGGAACTCGTTCTGGGATATTTTTATAAATGATCACTTCTTTCCATTTTTCTATTTAAAAATAATATTTCTGTGTCAGCAATATTTATGATCTAATTAAATATAATGGACAACAGGTATTCTGAGCAATATGCAATGGCATTTGTTTATGTGTTTATTTGATAATACACTCAGCAGGGAAAGCCCTATTATACAGGGTGATTGCTGAGTGACTAGCACTAATGAACATTTCAACGATTTCAAAATGGCCTTTATTATATGCCTAGTGCCCTTCATTTCTGATATACAGCGTGTGTTTTATTCTTTGCCAAACTTCGGATTGGCCATATTTTTTTTCTGGCTTTACCAAAGGCATGTTTCAGAGGTCTTCACAATTCAGTATCGCAAACGGCAAAAATATCAGGAATGTGAATTTCTCTATTAGCATTTGCTTAAGTTAAACTTATGGCCCTGTATATGGATGTTGGTAATTTTCAATCCTGAACTTAAAGAGACGTATTTATACCATGTATTTAGTTTAGTGTTTTTAACATACTTTTAACAACAATATTATATCGTTTTCCAAAATAGTAAAACCGTAAATATCTCAACAAACAACAAAAATCAAATTTATTGGAATAAATACAAGAGAGTAGCAATTATACACAAGTGAAGTAACTGAGGAAATAAAGTGCCTAATATTTAGTTTAGTTAATTAAAAATAATTTTATCAAAAACAATTACCTACACAAGATAATTAATATAACACAGTTAAAATGTAATAAATAATAATAGTATAAAAATCACTATCTAAAATTATTTTTACAAACTGTCTGTCTCCAACCTCTGCATACTAATAATGGGTAATAATCATGTGGTTAGTTTCTTGGCACATATTTGATAGTTCTAGAATTAATAGCTAAGTTTTACAATAAATTCAAATTTCAGAAATATTATAAGCGTTAATAAACATTTGTCACGGACAACACTTACAGTATCAGTCAAAAGCATATACACTGCTGGCCACTCGAACTTACACATAGAGACTTTTAGGCAAAATTTAAAGTTCAATATTTTCAACAGGAATGCAAATTTTTGAACGCAGCTTGCAAGTTTTAAGAGCTAGTTTTTTTCGGATTAAGCTGCATGACATATATTTATCGTAGGACCATAAGTTTATTATATACGGGGTGATCAATGAAGTCAGCAAAAAATCAAAAAGTTTGTATGAGTGAAATTTCCGCAAAAAATTTTTTTGGTCGTTGCAATATGGTTCCTTGCTAAGGTAACATCAATATCTCTAGACGGTTTTGTCAGTTTTTGGATTAAGGCCCTTAGGCCTTATACACACTACTCAACATAAAATTTGGATACCGAAATTTTTAAAATGCTATAACTTGACATTGGATTGACGGTTCTTGATGATTTTTGCGGATTTGGAATCCTTATTTCACGTAGATTTTCTATGGTCTAAGCATTTTATTTGAGGGTTGAAATTTACACATTATACCGGGTCGATAATAAACAAAAACGTAGGGTACGACGCGCTCTAAAGTTTGACATTATTTAAGTTTTTGTAAAAATAAATTCTCACCGCATGTTGTTTTTATTTAATGTTCTTCTCACTGTTCTGTCCGAAACTCACACCCCAGTTTGTTGTCTCAAAGAATCATTCAGTTTTACAGAGTTCTTTGTCCACCCCCATGCCCATAATTATGATCGGGTGTAATTTCTACGCGACGCGTCAATTTCAAAGTAGGCATTGGAAAAACAAATTTGTTGCTATGGAATTAAAAACTGTTTACATTATTTTAGAAATAATCTAACATATTTCAATGTCATAATTTTGTAAAGTTTAATTAATATGAGGCGTTTAACCACGGCAGAAAGGGAAAATTGCATTCGACTTATCAACGAAGGAATGTCAAAACAGCAAGTTGCGCACATTTACAATGTCAGCCGAAAGACAATTTATAATTTGAACCGCCGCGTCGAAACTACTGGTGATCATAATTATGGGCATGGGGGTGGACATACAAAAAAAATAAACCAAAGAACCGAAATAATTTTAATGAGAGAAACTATGCGGAATAGAACAAAGAACTCTAGAAAACTAAATGACTCTTTAAGACATCAAACTGGGGTGAGAGTGTCGGACAGAACAGTGAGAAGAACATTAAATAAAAACAACTTGAGGTGAGATTTTTTTTTTTTTTAACATAACATAATGCCAAACATTTTAAATTATAGAGCCCGTCGCAGAGTAAAATGTGTGCGGTTATTACAACGCCATAGAGTGAATAGGCGGGCATGGGCAAATCGGCATGCGAATTGGGGTAATGCAGAGTGGAGCCATTGTTTGTTTACTGACGAAACAAGATTTAATTTGTTTCACTCCGATGGCCGAATGTTAGTTTGGAGAAGGCCAAATCAGCGATATTTGGAGGAAAATATGACCCCTCAAGAAGCATTTGGTGGCGGAGGTGTTACAGTGTGGGGAGGTATCATAAGAAATGGTAAAACCGAGCTATTCATTACCAACCAAACCATTAATGCTACTGTTTATCAGGAGGAAATTTTGGAACCTATTATTGTTCCTTTTGCTCGATATAACGGCCCAGAAATTCTAATGGTGGATGACAACGCTCGATCTCACAGACCGCGAAGGATCACACAGTTTTTGCAGGCACAAAACATCAATAGGATGGACTGGTCTGCAAAGTCTCCGGATCTTAATGTCATCGAACACGTTTGGTCTTATTTAAAACTTAAAGTAAGATCTCTTGATGTACCCCCTGAAACCTTAGAAACGCTCAGTGAGGCCATTCGTGAAGAATAGGAGAATATTCCACAAGATTTTATAAATAATCTTGTGGATACTCTACCAAATCGATGTCGGGAAGTAATATTCCGAGCAGGAGGACCAACAAAATATTAGCTTCTCTTTTTTTTAATTAATGTACCTAATTTTAATGATGTAATTTTAATTTAATTTTAATTTAAGTTTAAATTAAATTAATTTTTAATTTTTTAGTTAAATTTTTTTTCAGTTATTAAAAATTACCAGAATTAGAATTATAAATTTTTTTAGAATTGACTTTTGGTCGTTGTTAAGCAATGTTGTATATTGTAGAATTTAATGTAATATACTTGTTCTTGTCGCTACGTTTTTGTTTATTATCGACCCGGTATAATGTGTAAATTTCAACCCTCAAGTAAAATGCTTAGACCACAGAAAATCTACGTGAAATAAGGATTCCAAATCCGCAAAAATCATCAAGAACCGTCAATCCAATGTCAAGTTATAGCATTTTAAAGATTTCGGTATCCAAATTTTATGTTGAGTAATGTGTACAAGGCCTAAGAGCCTTAATACAAAAACTGAAAAAACCTTCTAGAGATATTGATGTTACCTTAGTAAGGAACCATATTGCAACGACCAAAAAAATTTTTTGCGGAAATTTCACTCATACAAACTTTTTGATTTTTTGCATGACTTCATTGATCACCCCGTATATAATAAACTTATGGTCCTACGATAAATATACGCCATGCACCTTAATTCGAAAAAAACTAGCTCTTAAAATTTGCAAGCCGCGTTCAAAACTTTGCATTCCTGTTGAAAATATTGAACTTTTTGAATTTTGCTTAAAAGTCTCTATGTGTAAGTTCGAGTGGCCAGCAGTGTATTTGTTATTGTTTTAAACATTACGGGAAGTACTTTCTTTCCAAGTAATCAATATTTTCTTCCGTTTATAACCGTGTAAAACAACATATAAAATTTCCCTCAGGTACATTGCTGCGTCAACGGCATGTTAAACTAGAGGTAAATGAAGAAATCAAAATCCTTCTATTAATATACGAAGAGTATGTGTAGATCTAGGGATCCCTCATTTAAAAGTTTGGAAGGCCTAAAGATTTTTGATCTTTGTCATTTACAAATCGTTCAAACACTGAATCAGGGGATGAAATTCCTCGAAGAGCGTCTTGTCGTTGGGTGTTAAGTCACAGAATGAAAATTTCTAGAGAGAAATTTTCACTTATGTGCAGAGTAAAACCTTTATGGCGTCTCACCAAAGAATACACAATATTAATTTTTTATAAATGTTTGGTCTGTAAAACTAAATAATAATTTGATTGGCCTTCATTTCCTTGATGGTGCATTGAAAAGAGACATGTATTTAAATGTATCGCGAGATACATTACCACAATTACAGGATACAAATATTACATAATTTCATTATCAACACGACAGAGCAAGCCCTCACTACTTGCGAGTGATTGGGCAACATTTGAATGGTCATTACGCTAATAAGTGGGTCGGTTACAATAGTCTTGTTTCTTGGCTTGCAAGGTCCCCAGACCTGACTCCGGTAGACTATTTCTTATGGAGCCACTTAAAGTAAAATGTTTGTAAAATGCTATCAAAGTTGCAACCAGAGAGGAATTAAGAGACTGCTTGGAACAGGAATGCACTTAAATTTAGTTATGGCATCTGCCACTCCGCCACCACCCCCTCTCCATTATTAAAGAGGTTAACAAAATTAAATTGTGATTTAATTTTTAGACGAGAAAAGTTCTCAAACAAATTTGTTTGCATCAACCTTCCTCACCCCTCTTAAACATCGATCACTAGAAAAGGTATTCAAGTGGCACATCGTTTTATAGGTTTTTAGGTCAAACGATTTCAAATGTTGTAATTACTTATACGAGTTTAGCGCGTGGAATTCAGTATTAATTAATTTTGGATGCCTTATATTTCAGTTTCAGTTTTTCAGTTTGATCCTTATTCTGTTTTACAGTGTTCAGTTTTTCAGTGTATTATATTTTTAGTTTTATTTTCAGTTTTTCGTTTTTCAGTTTTTAGATTTTCAGTATTTCAGTATTTTCAGCGTTTCAATTTTTAGTTTTCAGTTTTTTAGGTTTTCAGTTTTTAGTTTTTCAGTTTTCAGTTCTTCAATCTTCCAGTTTTCTATATTTAAATTTTCCAGTTTACAGTTTTTCAGTTTTCAGATTTTCAGTTCTTCATTTCAATTGCCAGGTTTTCAGTTCTGCAATTTTTCAGTTTTTCAAATTTTTCCCCATTTTCAGTTTTCTAGTATTTAGTTTTTCGGTGTTACATTTCTTCACTATTTTATTTTTTCAGTTTTAGGTTTTTAGTTTTTCAATTTTTCGGGTTTTCAATTTTTAATTTTGCAGTTTTCCAATTTTCAATTTTTGATGTTCAAGTTTTAGTTTTCAGTATTTTGGTTCTCCGTTTTACATTTTTTCAACTTTTCATATTTTCCAGTTTCAAACTTGTAATCAGTAACCTCGATAACCCTTAGGTACCGATTTTGAATTGAATCAGACGATAAATAATAAAGTCTGTCAGACATGTGGACACCACCATTTTGAATTTTTAAATTATGTTATTTATTTAAAAGTGAATTATTATTTGTTGGCTTTTAATTGTATTAAATATTATTTATAGGGTTCTGCAAACAGCAGAAAAGTAACTATATATGAGAACTAAAAGAAGAACTTTGTGTAAAAATATTAATGAAATCTTTGCATTCTTTCGACAACCTGAATTCTAGTTATGCTAGCAAATTAAAATCCTAAAATGAATTAGTATCCCAACTAGCACAATTAGTCGTGGGAACGTAGCAATGGCTATTGTAGGCACTTTAAAGTGTTTTGGTACTAGTCACAGGCACGTAATAGGAACGTTCCTAATACGTGTTTATGACCAAAATGAGGAATATTTTTTGGTGACGATAACGTTCCAGCCACGTTCCTGGAACTTGTCTGGCTACGTTCCAATGGCGTTGTTGCTCCGGAGCGGCAACCGATCTTATTATATTTATGTTTCACTCTTACATATGATTCTTGTTCTTGTTCAATTCCCTAACTCAGAAATTTAATAGAATATCAGACGGTAATATTAGACAACAAAACTTGTGCTATTTTTCAGTGGTCTAAGGGTCACAATTCAAACGAATGCAATTTTACTGACAAACATAATGATAAAACGTCCGAATCTAACCACGCGCCTTTAAAATGTGCATTTTTAATGAAAATATTGTTTTTAAAATATGTAATGTCATGCGAGAATATGACACACTAGATGCCCAAACCTATTTTTTATTGTTCTTCGGAACTTAACACTACTTTTTATGTATTCATTTGTTGTATTTGATGAAGAAATTGCGATAAATTAAATTTATTAGTCAATTGTGAAATTATGGTTCATGTGCTATAATAATGGCGTCGATAATTTTGGCCATCAACATGGCGTATTTCAGAAAATATGACTTTAAGGTCGTTTTGACCAAGAAATGCTACTTGAAAGTAATTGCTACTTGGCGATAGTGACGAAAACTGCAAATACGTAACTTTAAAGTTATATTTACCACAAATCTGCGAATGGAACTGTAGCATTACTTTAAAGTCGTAGCAAAGTTGTGACTACCACAAATCACCTCTTCAAAGTTGCCACTGCTACTTCATGGTTACATTTCTCCCGCTATTGATTCGGAACGTACGTGTTAGTCGTACGTTGAGGTCTAGACTGAACGCGTTCCTAGCTTTGGCTGTTTATCATTTACCTAACTTCACATTGTAAAACCTATCAGTTGTCGCAATTTACTTGTGTGCAGCCATATATCAACGACTTAATAAACATAAACCTTGTTGGTATAATATACTATTACAGTGATAGATAACATAGAAGAAAAGGTAGGTGTAATAAAACTGTGCTGAAATATTAAATTTTGTTGCCTTATCTTGAACATAAAATAGTGCATAGCAACAATATAGCAGCATATAATTCTAATCTAGGTTAGGCAAACATATTATATAGGTTAGGTTTGTTGCACTAACTTTATCTATGGTCAACATTGGGAACTAGATAGTGAAATTTACCTCATGGTAAATTTCAGAGGTGATGTGCACTTTGTAGTAGCCGTACACAGTTCTGTAGGT
This sequence comes from Stenurella melanura, assembly GCA_963583905.1. Taxonomy (NCBI): domain Eukaryota; kingdom Metazoa; phylum Arthropoda; class Insecta; order Coleoptera; family Cerambycidae; genus Stenurella; species Stenurella melanura. The sequence continues at coordinate 26,059,585 of OY757317.1, read as the reverse complement.
AGCAGTAATGTCATTAACACCTATGAATATTACTTACAAGTTCCACTACTTTAAAGAAATTGTGAAGGTTCCCAGAACGTCGCAGCAACTATTAAAGCTACTTGAAGGTGATTGCAACTTTGAAGTCACATTTCAATGATGCGAGTTAGTCGCTGCTACTATAGTTTACCACCTTCAAGTTCTGAAAACCCGAAAGTTGTCCCACTGGTAACTACCACATTCCCATGTACCACAAAAGCTACGTAGAAGTTGCATAACTATAAAGTAATCATTAGTGGTAGAAACTACGAGGCAGGGACTGTAGACTTGTCAAATGAAGTTATTTTTACACCAAAGTCATAAAATTAGTCGCAATTACGTAATGGTTACTCATACGAAGTTCCTATCTCAGTTTCTGTGACTTTGGTGCTAGTTGGGATAATTTCTTATTTGAAAATTCTCATTCAACAACTAACATTCACACAGTCCCCTTCGGCCATGCAGATTAAACTAGTATCTACATAACCCCCTACGATTATGATAATTCAGTTAAAAATGAGAGCAACGGCCTAAAATGGATTTATTTACCTACCTTGTTTTAGAAATTTGTCATTCTAATGGATTACATTTTCATGAAATCTATCACTCTCTTTTGGAAATGCTTAGCTTTGAAACGTTTTTCGCCCTTATTCTGGAGCTCATCAATACACGTTTTTCGCTCTTATTCTGGAGCTCATCGATACATTTAAGCAAACAAATATTAATTCACTTTTAAATATGCATAGAGTATACCGGGTGAGTCACGAACTGCGCTCGCCCCGATATTTCCTAAAATATTCGGAATAGAAAATTGAAATTTGGAGGCCTTATTACACGACTAAAATGCCATCTTTTCAATAAAAAATCAAGTTTGGTGCACATCCGGTTTGACCGGAAATGCCCACAACTTTCGATTTTTAAATGGAACACACTATATATTTTTACATTTTTGGAATCTAGAGGAAATTTTGAATACAATACATCTATTTTGGTCACTTTTTGATAAACATTAAAAATTTTATTAAAAAATCTGTTTCTGAGTCCAGAGTGCTGTGGTGGCCAAAATATATTTTAGTTTGTGTGCTACGTTACTATAAAAATAAAAAGAGCAATATGAATGCATTACTTAATTCTCTAGAGGCGTTTAAAATTTTTAAATGTGATTTTTACCCACTAACTCGGTTTTTTAAATAGGAATTTAATCGTTCACCAACATTTTTAAATACCTCATTTTCATACGAATCTAATGATACCAAAATTTTGAAAATCCGCTCAGAAATATTTGAGATTTCAGCCAAAATACAATGCAACCAAGCTTTTAGAAACATGCGGCTAATAGATAATAGATTAGTGGGCTTTGGAAACTAAAATGGCACATTTCTGTGTAAATCTGGTAACCTAATAACATTGGAAAAATCACAGTAGCCATTGAATGTAATAAAACAATATCAGCTGTCAGACAGATACAAAATAAAGCGTTGCGAAAATCTCTTTGAGTAAAAATTAAAGAAAATGAATAATTTTAGTAGAAATGAAAAGGTCGATATGTTACTGATATTTGGAGAGCGTCTCAAAAATTCAACTGCAGCTGCAGAACTGTATCAGCAACGATATCCCAACAGACGTCATCCAAGCAGACACTTGTTTGCCAGAGTGGAACAAGAATTAGGAAACGAACCCAATCAACAAGATGACCATCAAACATTCATTGTAAGTGAGGACAAAGAAATTGATGTATTAGGATTTGTGATGGTACACCCAATAACATCAACAAGGGAATTGTCAATGGAATGCGACATTAGTCAGTCTTCGGTTTGCAGAATTTTAAAGAAACATAAGTTTCGGTCTTATAAATACCAAATACACCAACATCTTTATGGAGATGATAACGACAGGAGGCTAGTATATTGCAACTGGTTCTTAAATGCAGTACAACAAAATCCAGGTTTTCCTTTTCATATTTTATATTCACATGAAAGTAGATTTACGAACCAAGGTATGTTTAACAGAAATGATACTAGGTACTGGGCTCAAGAAAATCCGAAGTCGGTAGGGCGGGGGAATATTCAGGAAAGATTTGGGTTTAACTGTTGGCTTGGAGTACTTGGAGATCGAATAATTGGACCCATATTTTTTGATGGAACACTTACTGGCGAACGATATTTATTCTTTTTACAAAACCAGACAGCAGAATTTCTTGACTTACTTCCTCTTGCCTATTTACAAAATCTGTTTTTCCAACAAGATGGTGCTCCCCCACATAATTCCAGAAGAGTGATGGAATATTTAAACAACTTGCATGGTGACCGCCTTATCGCAAATCAAGGTCATATCAGGTGGCCTCCTAGGTTACCTGACTTAACACCCCTCGACTATTATGTATGGGGCACTCTCAAAAATAAAGTTTATAAAACTTCTTCAAATACCCGTAGCAACTATACGCAGAGCCGAATTGTGTATAGAAAAAAATGGTGGACATTTTGAACAATATCTATAAATGTTAATTTATGGTTTAATTATATTAATTATTTTAAAGATACCTACTGTTACCTAGTTTAAGTTTAATTGTTCAAACGGAATTGATTTTTATTTATTTATAGGCCCAATATTTATGTTCATTTAAATAAAATTCTGAAAACCGAACTGATGCCGCATTCTATTGCAAATGTCCTTGTGGATGTAATTGTGTTTACCTTCACATACCTATTATGCTAAACTTAATTGTAACGTTCTTTGCGCTCACAATTATTAAATGTTTGATAGCTCAAGATTGCCTATAACTACACGAGTCTGTCTGACAGCTGATATTGTTTTATTACATTCAATGGCTACTATGATTTTTCCAATGTTATTAGGTTACCAGATTTACACAGAAATGTGCCATTTTAGTTTCCAAAGCCCACTAATCTATTATCTATTAGCCGCATGTTTCTAAAAGCTTGGTTGCATTGTATTTTGGCTGAAATCTCAAATATTTCTGGGCGCATTTTCAAAATTTTGGTATCATTAGATTCGTATGAAAATGAGGTATTTAAAAATGTTGGTGAACGATTCAATTCCCACAAACTGAAATATATTTTGGGCACCACAGCACTCTGGATTCAGAAATAGATTTTTTAATAACATTTTTAATGTTTATCAAAAAGTGACCAAAATGGATGCATTGTATTCAAAATTTCCTCTAGATTCCAAAAATGTAAAAATATATAGGGTGTTCCGCTTAAAAATCGAAAGTTGTGGGCATTTCCGGTCAAACCGGATGTGCACCAAACTTGATTTTTTTATTGAAAAGATGGCATTTTAGTCGTGTAATAAGGCCTCCAAATTTCAATTTTCTATTCCAAATATTGTAGGAAATATCGGGGCGAGCGCAATTCGTGACTCATCTGGTATAGGCTCCAATACTAGTTAGCTAATATATATGTGAATGCCTGTTGTTTTTATCAATATCAAATATAAAATTATTTCATACTTGTTCATAGAAATCGTCTTGGTTTTGCATAAAACATATTTATGAGTGGCTTTGTGCCATTATGATGAGCTCCAGAGTAAGAGCAAAAAACGTTTCCAAAACAGAATGACAGATTTCATGAAAATGTAATCCATTAGAATGAAAAATTTTTAAGACAAAGTAGGCAAATAAATTCATTTTAGGCCTTTGTTCTCATTTTTAACTGAATTTTCATGACCATATGGGGTTATGTAGATACTAGATTAATCCGCATGACCGTAGGGGACTGTGTGGATGCTATTTGGTGAATGAGAATTTTCAAATAAGAAATGATACAAATTTATTTTAGAATTTTAATTTGCTAGTATAACCAGAATTCATTTTATCGAAAGAATGCAAAGATTTGATTAATATTTCTACACATAGTTTTTCTTTTAGTTCTCGCAGATGGTTAATCTTTCTGCTGTTTGCAAAATCCTATAAAGAATATGTTTCAGTACTATATTATTTATATTCAATGATCAATTATTTCCACATACTGGAATACAAGATGCTTTTGTTTAAAGAGACTTGGATTGAAAAGCCGAATGTGGATTTCTTAGGCAGCGAATTTTTAATGTTCATTTTCTTGAGCCTCTTGAAAGTACAAATATTTAGTTATGAAAATACAGGAAACTGGAATTACAAATAAAAGTGTTTTGAGAATCCCCTGATCCTCCGCCATTTTTTTAAAAATAAGCAAAATACTAAGTTATAAATATTTTATATTATTATAAATCTGATTTTGATGAAACTTTCGCTAAATGAATTTTGATATTTAGGTGAAGGTATTGAGCATGCCCATATTATGAGTTCTTTACGTTTTACCTCTAAAACCATTGATTTTATTTTCAAATAATGAAGCGTCTTGAAAGAACAAGTCATTAAAAGTTATGAAATAGAACTTCATCCAGTCGCACTTGCCCGGTTAATTAATCTTATTATCTAATATAGATAAAGACGTAGGAGTAAAAATAAAAATGTAACGCACCCTAATATCAATATAGTAGTTCAATTAAGCGAAATGAAATTCTATTTCATAAGTTCTTATAACTTTCGATGGCGGTTCATTTTCTAAAAGCTTTTAATAGAATAAGTATGGTTATAAAAGAAAAGATCTACTTTTTTTTTTCTAATATTTCTCTGTACCTTGATTTTGTATTTTAAACTTCCTGTCTAATGCATAAGGTGCAAGGTGCATTTCTCATTACTGTTAATATTTAAAAACGTTTGTCAAGTGATAAACAAGGATAATTTCATATAACAAGGTTTTCTAAAATATTTTCTGTTTCCAGAATGATAATATCGCTGCTGGAAACTCAAAATCACCACCAGTAGCTAATTTGTCAAAAATGGCGTAGATGGCATGACGCCGAAGCATTTGTTGATAAAGTTAATATTATTGTTCATTAGATACATATATATGATTTCATGTTGATCTTTATGAAATAATAAAAATACTAGATATTGTCTGTAATTGTTTATTTGTGGCATATTCAGATTTTCTTACTTTTTATTTGGTATTTTGCCACTGAAAAATATTTAAAAATTTTAATGAAAAAACCTCTGGCCCAAACGAATCAGACAGAGGTTGGTTCTTGAGGAATAAAAAGTTTTGAGAACGGAAGTAGATTCTCTTCCGAAACGTTAACTACCTATAGCTTTGATTTTCAGTGTTTAGTTCTAACATTGTTCTAGTTTAAATATTTTTAGGTGTGAAACTTTTTGAAACAGTCAAGTACTCAAGAACCAACCTCTGTCTGATCCGTTTGGGGCCGAGGTTTTTTCATTAAAATTTTAAATACTTTTCAGTTACAAAATACCCAATAAAAAGTAAGAAAATAAAAATACTGCTGTAACATCTGCATCTGCAGTGTGATATAAGGATATACCGGGTGAGTCACGAATTGCGCTAGCCTCGATATTTCCTAAAATATTTGGAATAGAAAATTGAAATGCCATATTTTCAATAAAAATCAAGTTTGGTGCACATCCGAAATTTTGAATACAATACATCCATTTTGGTCACTTTTTGATAAACATTAAAAATTTTATTAAAAAATCTATTTCTGAATCCAGAGTGCTGTGGTGCCCAAAATATATTTTAGTTTGTGTGCTACGTTCCTATAAAAATAAAAAGAGCAATATGATTGCATTACTTAATTCTCTAGAGGCGTTTAAAATTTTTAAATGTGATTTTTACTCACTAACTCGGTTTTTTTAAATGGGAATTTAATCGTTCACCAACATTTTTAAATACCTCATTTTCATACGAATCTAATGATACGAAAATTTTGAAAATCCGCTCAGAAATATTTGAGATTTCAGCCAAAATACAATGCAACCAAGCTTTTACAAACATGCGGCTAATAGATAATAGATTAGTGGGCTTTGGAAACTAAAATGGCACATTTCTGTGTAAATCTGGTAACCTAATAACATTGGAAAAATTATGGTAGCCATTGAATGTAATAAAACAATATCAGCTGTCAGACAGACTCGTGTAGTTATAGGTAATCTTGAGCTATCAAACATTTAATAAGTGTGAGCGCAAAGAACGTTACAATTAAGTTTAGCATAGGTATGTGGAGGTAAACACAATTACATCCACAAGGACATTTGCAATAGAATGCGACATCAGTTCGGTTTTATTTAAATGAGCATAAATATCGGGCCTATAAATAAATAAAAATCAATTCCGTTTGAACAATTAAACTTAAACTAGGTAACAGTAGGTATCTTTAACATAATTAATATAATTAAACCATAAATTGGCATTTATAGATATTGTTCGAAATGTCCACCATTTTTTTTCTATACACAATTCGGCTCTGCGTACAGTTGCTTCAATGGCTCTACGCAATTCAGCCGGCGTTATTTCATTAAGAGCTCGTACAACTTTATTTTGCAGCTCTTCACGGGTATTTGAAGAAGTTTTATAAACATTATTTTCGAGAGTGCCCCATACATAACAGTCGAGGGTTGTTAAGTCAGGTGACCTAGGAGGCCACCTGATATGACCTTGATTTGCGATAAGACGTTCACCATGCAAGTTGTTTAAATATTCCATCACTTTTCTGGAATTATGTGGGGGAGCACCATCTTGTTGGAAAAACATATTTTGTAAATAGGCAAGAGGAAGTAAGTCAAGAAATTCTGCTGTCTGGTTTTGTAAAAAGAATAAATATCGTTCGCCAGTAAGTGTTCCATCAAAAAATATGGGTCCAATTATTCGATCTCCAAGTACTCCAAGATGACAGTTAAACCCAAATCTTTCCTGAATATTCCCCCACCTTACCAACCTCGGATTTTCTTGAGCCCAGTACCTAATATTATTTCTGTTAAACATACCTTGGTTCGTAAATCTGCTTTCATCTGAATATAAAATATGAAAAGGAAAACCTGGGTTTTGTTGTACTGCATTTAAAAACCAGTTGCAATATACTAGCCTCATGTCGTTATCATCTCCATAAAGATGTTGGTGTATTTGGTATTTATAAGACCGAAACTTATGTTTCTTTAAAATTCTGCAAACCGAAGACCGACTAATGTCGCATTCCATTGACAATTCCCTTGTTGATGTTGTTGGGTGTACCATCACAAATCCTAATACATCAATTTCTTTGTCCTCACTTACAATAAATGTTTGATGGTGATCTTGTTGATTTGGTTCGTTTCTTAATTCTTGTTCCACTCTGGCAAACAAGTATCTGCTTGGATGACGTCTGTTGGGATATCGTTGCTGATACAGTTCTGCAGCTGCAGTTGAATTTTTGAGACGCTCTCCATATATCAGTAACATATCGATCTTTTCATTTCTACTAAAATTATTCATTTTCTTTAATTTTTACTCAAAGAGATTTCCGCAACGCTTTATTTTGTATCTGTCTGACAGCTGATATTGTTTTATTACATTCAATGGCTACTATGATTTTTCCAATGTTATTAGGTTACCAGATTTACACAGAAATGTGCCATTTTAGTTTCCAAAGCCCACTAATCTATTATCTATTAGCCGCATGTTTCTAAAAGCTTGGTTGCATTGTATTTTGGCTGAAATCTCAAACATTTCTGAGCGGATTTTCAAAATTTTGGTATCATTAGATTCGTATGAAAATGAAGTATTTAAAAATGTTGGTGAACGATTAAATTCCCATTTAAAAAAACCGAGTTAGTGGGTAAAAATCACATTTAAAAATTTTAAACGCCTCTAGAGAATTAAGTAATGCAATCAAATTGCCCTTTTTATTTTTATAGTAACGTAGCACACAAACTAAAATATATTTTGGGCACCATAGCACTCTGGATTCAGAAATAGATTTTTTAATAAAAATTTTAATGTTTATCAAAAAGTGACCAAAATGGATGTATTGTATTCAAAATTTCCTCTAGATTCCAAAAATGTAAAAATATATAGCGTGTTCTATTTAAAAATCGAAAGTTGTGGGCATTTCCGGTCAAATCGGATATGCACCAAACTTGATTTTTTATTGAAAAGATGGCATTTTAGTCGTGTAATAAGGCCTTCAAATTTCAATTTTCTATTCCAAATATTTTAGGAAATATCGGGGCGAGCGCAATTCGTGACTCACCCGGTATAGTTGTCCATATCATTGCGATATAATAAATAAATAAACAGGGGACAAAAATATTTCTTTGGGATGCACTTGATCTTACATGTGTTTTATATGAATTTTTGCAATTTCTTCTAAAGCCATAGTGTTCGTCTTTTTCCAACAATGTCTAATGATTTACGCATTACATAGACTCAAAAACAAATGAGTCCTTTCATTGACAGTGAGGCAAGTAATATGGCAAGTGCTGCAAGATTAATACTGTAACTGGTATTGCAAAAAGACATTTAGAAAATAAGTACACAATTAAGATACCTCCTGAAACAGTTGCTGGCGCAGTGGAGGTTTTTGTCTTTCTTAAATTCGTATTAATTATCAGGAATAAGAATGTTTATATGATACATTATTAAATTTATTCAAATATTTTTCAAATTGCAAACAGTATACTTATTATTTTGAAATCTAGATAGCGTATAACATTTGATAAGAGACCGATCGACAATGTCGATTCAAGAGGAAAAATAATGTTTCTCGAAACAACAGTTGACCATATGAATCAAATATTTATCGATGTAACACATGATGCAATTTGGTTGAAGCTTCGTGCATTTCTATCTTTAAAAGCAATGTTAAAGCATAGATAAATAAATGTATGAAAAGCTAATTACCTTAGATTAATTTCATTTAATATTTAATAAGAGGCGATCGCCTTTAGGTAAATAATTAACATCAAAGAACTGTTTAGTATGAAGTTTATGAAATAATTATAAACTGGAGAATCTGTGAGACTCCCGTTGATTACGAACATTATGTTATACCGTCTTAACACCGAGATGCTAAGCAAATTAAAATCTGTTACGGAGATAAATACTCTTCGCACTCAAGTTTTTATCGAAACTTTCAGCGAATCATGTTATTAATATTCAGAATGTATGTATTAGAAGTTGTACCTTCACAAATGTAATGTATTTATATATCAATAAAATATTATTATTATAATGTATAGCGTAAAAACACTATACAGTAATAAAAATCTGGTGACTGAAAAAATGCTAATGGAAAATAATAAACAACTCTTAAAACAAAGGATCTCCGATCCAGAATATATAATAACCCTTCTAAAATCGAATGATAAGACATCTTGCAATAATGAACAAAACCAAAAAATATCTGAAACACCGTCGAATGCTACCAGAGGAAATAACCCACAACAAAATTCTTTAAATATCAATAAAACAAATCATGCCAATATAGAGCCAAATAATTCACAATCAGATCAGAGCGAACAAGCAGATACATGGCAAAAAGTGACATATAAAAATAACAGGCAGATAACAAAAAGCAAACATCAAGAAGAACAAAAAGTTCCAGATAAAAAACAGCACACTTTTACAGCTGAAGAAGTCACAAATGCTATAAAAAACACTGAGTCACAACTAGGGATCAAACAAAATAGATACACTGCAAGCAACAGAAAACCTATAGTCGGATCCAACAAGAATTGTTCTACCGTAAAGGCAGTACCAAAATTAGGATACCTTCACGTTTATAGACTTGATCCTTCAACCACTCCACAAGAGTTATGCTATGCCCTTTCCAGAACGGCTCCACAAATTTCTTTCAACTGTGAACTGCTACACAGTAGCGAAAAGACATGCTCCATGATGGTAACCTTCCCCATAAACCATGTGCGTGAAGTTTACAATCCCGAAATTTGGCCAAATGGCGCTCTAGTGAACAGATTCATTTTTAAAAATAAAAATTTTCTAACACAAGCCTCGGAAAAACAATTACAATTAACAGACCAAATGAATTAAGGGAGACGCGAAATGTAGTCTCAGCTAATAGTAAAAGCAATAAGGAACAAATAGGAATAACAAATAATAATACAAACACTGAAGTGGCACATTTAAATGTCTTAACCATTTTTCACCAGAATATACAATGCTTGAAAAATAAAGTAGCAGAGATTGAACTATATATAAAAGTTATGAAAATTAAACCAACTATACTCTGTCTAACGGAGCACTGGTATACAATCGAAGAACAATCTGCAATGCATTTAGAGGGATATACACTAGCGTCTGCCTGGTCCAGGAAAACTCGCTCACATGGCGGCTCCTGTATTTTCGTAGAAAATGGTGTCGAATTTGGCGAAATTAAAGAATTGAAAAACAGTAGTATAGAGGATAACGTTGAGTGTTCGTCCATTGTATGTACAGCGACGAAAACTCTTATTTTATGCATCTACAGACCTCCAAAAGGTAACCTTGAAATATTTTTTAATGTATTGAGTAACATGTTAGAACTTGCCCAAAATAAGTTTAAGAAATACAAATTAGTTCTGTGTGGAGATTTCAATATAAACTTGCAAAATACTGAAAATGTAAATACGCAATATTTTATCACCCTGTTACTTACTTTCAACTTAAGGCAAACTATCTTTGAACCTACCAGGATAGCCAAAAATTCTATGACCACAATTGATAATGTATTTGTAAATCTTGAACATGAATATGTAAGCGAGGTTATTGTAACAGCTCTCTCTGATCACGAGGGACAGCTATTAAAATTAAATGTACCTGTAAAAAAGAATAATAAAATACGTTCAAAAAAAAGAATTTACTCAGAAGCTAAAATGCAGCAATGCAAACATGAATTACAAAATGAAAACTGGAATGACATTTATTATCATGAGGACCCAAACGCAGCATATTCTAAATTTATTAGTAAATTAAAAAACATTCATAACTTAATATTTCCAATAAAATCAACAAACAAGGCAAATAAATCAAAAACTTGGATTACAACAGGTATTAAAACTTCCTGTAAAAATAAAAGAAAAATGTACATTCAAAAACGAAATGGCGAAGTGTCAGCCGACACTTACAGACAATATTGTAATATTTTAAAAAAAGTAATAAGTCAGGCAAGAATACAGGCCAATAGTACATATATTGCATCTGCAAAAAATAAGGGGAGGGCGGTCTAGAACTTAGTCAAAAGTTATACCAACACAGAGAATAAAAATAAAGAATATATTTTTAATAATATACATATAGGCGATAGCAATAAAGTCAATACTCTGAACATTGTTAATAACTTCTTTGCTAATCAAGGCTCAAAAACAAATGAAGATAGAAATATTCACCCACAAATATACGATCAACCTACCAACACTAACATATTTTTAAACCCCACACATCAGGAGGAAGTGTATAACATAATCATGAATTTCAAAAACACCACCTCAGTAGGTGATGACGAAATACCCGTTAAATTATTGAAAAAAATAGCATCTGAAATCTCAAAGCCTCTCACCTATATAATTAATTTAACTCTAAGTTCTGGCATATTTCCAGACAGCCTCAAAATTTCCCATATTAAGGCCTTTTATAAGAAAGGAGAGAAGGACAATGTTAGCAATTATAGACCTATTGCATTGCTGTCAAATATCAGTAAAATCTTTGAAAAGATAATTGACAATAGGTTAACAACATTTTTAGAAAGTTACCAACTAATATCTGATACGCAAAATGGCTTCAGGAAGAATAAATCCACAATCAGAGCAATATATCAGACACTATGCGAAATAAGTAATTCACTAAACAAAAACAATACTACCATGGCCATATGGCTAGACCTGTCCAAAGCTTTCGATTCGGTAGATCATGATATTCTAATAAAAAAAATTGAAATGTATGGTATTCGGGGTGTTGCTTCTAAGTTAATAATATCATATCTGTATAACAGAAATCAGCGCATAATAGAGTCTGATGAATTTGGAGAAATCATAAAATCAGACATTATACAAGTACGTAGAGGTGTGCCAGAAGGGTCAATATTGGGTCCCCTCTTATATATATTATATACAAATGATCTAGCCTTAGTAACTAACATTAGCACTATAATGTAAGCCGATGACACTTCTCTAATCTTTAGCGAAAACACGGAAGAAAATCTGAAACTGACAGTGCTTGATAATCTAGACTCCTTAGATAGATATTTTCATTCTATAAATCTTACGTTAAATAAAGAAAAAACGCAGGCAATCAATTTCACTCACAACAAAAATAACACAAGAATCATACTCGCTGATGGCACTAACACTCTAACATAACTTACTAACACCTGTTTTTTAGGAGTAAATATTGACCCAAGACTTGATTGGAGATCGCATATAGATTACTTAGCCAAAAATATGGCCTGCTATTCCTATGCGCTCAAAGTAATAGCGCAAAATGTCAATATATCGACTGCCTTTATGGCATACCATGCGTATATACAATCACAAATAAGGTATGGAATTATTTTCTGGGGCAACTCCTGTGATGTACAACGAATATTTAAATTACAAAAAAAATGTCTCAGAAACATACTAAATATGAGGCAAACAGAGAGCTGCAAACAAATCTTCATAAAAAATCAAATACTTTCACTAACAAGTCTTTATATTTATGAGACAATAAAATTTGTAACAAAAAATAGCTCACTATTTGAAGAATTTGATAGAAATCACTTGTATAATACAAGAAACAAGAATGACCTAACTACGGATAAACCTAACTATACCTATATTAAAAAAAAATTACCATTTTCTGTAATTAAAATATATAATAAAATACCCCTAATTATACGAAGTTTATCATACAGAAAACTTAAAAAGAAATTAATAAATATCCTTTTGGAGAAAGCTTACTATACACTGGACGAATACCTCGATGATAATAATATTTTCTGATAAGCACAATTTTTTTTATCAATATGACGATTTAGTACACAACATTTTTGTGTTACCTTTTAATGTTTCAATTTTAAATAACATTTTTATTATTCACATAGTACTTTTAATGTGTATTGTTTACTTATATATCTTTTAATGTGTATTGTTTACTTATATATATCTCTAATCAGTTTTATTTTTTCCTGTCATTTTAGACTAGGTTTAGCTTATTTGACGTGTTCAACACTCGCTAGAGTATTATGTATCTCTTATACAACTGAACGAATAAAATGTATCCATCTATCTATCTATCTATCTATCTATCTATCTATCTACCTACTCTTCGCAAATACAAAACGAAAAATGTATTACATTTGATCGGCACATTTAGTAGGAGAGCTGACGGTGATGGTGAACGATAATGATCCAAATTTTCACTCGTGGGAATCAATTCTTTGGTCTTTGGGTATGTCAAAACCGATCGTCTGCTGTCTCAAAATGGTAACTTTAAGTAATGGGGCATATTATAAAAGGGGTAGTTTTAGGTTTTGGTGAACGATAGTGATCAAGAAAAATAATGCAAGGGTGACTAATTACAACTAGCTTAGATGGCTTTTCCACCTAGGCAGACGGTTTTTTTCGGTAGCTTTGTATATAGCAGATGCCGCTGAAAATGACAAAAATCACGTTTTGGTGAACGACATTGATTAAAAATAATTTTGGCGCCAATCGATTCGGTTATTTATGCACGTCGGCAGTCGAAAGAATCGGTAGCAACTTTCGACCAGACGCTGTCAGAGTGGCAGGTTGAGTTTTGATAAACGACATTAATCAAGAAGAATACTATAAAGTATAAAAATACATTAATTTAAGATTACACTTTCACCAAGGCAGACGATTTCTTCGGTAGCTTTATATACAGCAGACGCCCCTGAAAATGGCAAAAATCAGGGTTCGATGACATTGGTCAACAATAACCTCGAAATTATTCATAAGCTGAAATTGGAAAGTGACTTAATAAGCAAGATGTTACTCTTATCCATAGATAATGAAATTGACCTAGAACTGGTATTAAATTACCTCTTGACTCCCGTACCTTTATTCCTTTGTAATCTAGATGGCAACATGATAAAAACAAGTAAATCAACGCGGCTTAAGATCTTGGAAAGCTTTGACACAAATCCCCAAGAACCTGAATCAATTGACGCAGAAATACACTTAGTATTTGACAAGATTGTTACTCCATCCCTAAAATATTTTATTTTCCAGTTTCGCATTACCTTCACAGATCAGTATACAGTATCTTCAAATGTTCTCTTTCTTACGCTTCCTCTGTAGATGGCTATTTCCCTGTGGAGCGGTTAATAAATAGAATCTGGACGTGGACGAGGTGGACGCACTGATGCAGGCAGCTGTAGCGAAAACGCGGATTTGTGGTGAAATATATGATACCATATCTGGAAGCAAGCGAGCAGGAGGAGGTACACACTTGTCACGGTTCTCTTTGAACGTTAAATATTTTGTATGTTGTCCCTCAATTTAAGCAACCAGTGAAACACATTACTTGAGTTATTGGCTGTTATCTTTCTATAATCAATATCAATTACACTAATTATCGAGCAAGGCGATTCATAGGCGCGCGCGCTAAGCTGTCTTTAATGTTATTCTTTTAAAATTTATATCTTACCTCATAGATAACATGAAGCAATGTAACCAAATGCCCCAGATAGCGTATTTTTATTACTATTAGCGCCGAGACCTTATATATCCGTTTTATTAATTTTTGGAAGTAAAACCCCGCATCCCTTCCCCGATGTTGGCCTATTTTCTTCGATTAATGTTGTGTTAGTATTTGTTCTGGTGTGGTAGTAATTAATTGGTGGGTGCTGTCAAATTTGAAAGGTATCCTTCTAGAAGGTATCTGTTTCCGGCTGTCGAGTGATAAGGGTCGACATTTTCTGTTGTTATGAAAAATTTAATTTAGAATTATCCTACGGGGATCTATTCATTTTTCAACAGTGATTTTAGAGATTTTCATTGTTTTGGTGAAGAAGCTGAAGTCTTCGTTTAGTGTAATGAAAATCGTGCCTTTTTTAAAGGGATTTAGTGTGTGCCCATTATCCTCGCACTCGATAGGATAATCTACCACAGTCCACATACCAACAGTGGGTTCGTGTGCTATTTTTCTATTTGTGATTTGACAATTACCCTCGAGAGAGGTAAGCAAACTTTCACCTTGATATTTGTTTCTCTTACTTAAGGGGTTATAACGCATTTTAGGGTTCTTGTACGGAGTTTACTTTTATGATGTTGCATGTTGCTGGTATGTTGATTCTACCGTGCTTCTAAGGGCCTAGCAGAGTGTGCTAGTGGACGGCATTGTCGTAAGCTGTTACCTCAGGACTCGCAGTTCGTACTGAGAAGCGTATTTGGGGGCAGGCGTCGTCGCAGAGTAACTATCCTAGAAACGTCCCGGTGTCATCTCAAGTTTGACGCCGTAGAGTAAGAGACCGCACGAGGAAGTTAAACATAAAAAAAAAGGCATATAGCAGATAAGATAAGGTCAGTCAGTTGCGTGCGATTGTTAAGCATTCTGTTATTGCTAATATCATACATATTTGTCCACGATAAAATTACTAACCCTCACTTAATTCATTTAAATATTAATATTAGAATAGAATACTCACTGTAAACAAGACATAGCTATGTACTTGGGGAGAAACCTGTGATACTTTTATATATTTATATATTTGGTATAAATATGTTTCTTTAAATTAAGCGTCTTTTATGACTATCTGTTTCATTATCTAATTAAGTTTTTTTGTTTATTTACTCGAATCTGATATATAGTAGAGTGTGTTCAATATAAATCATTTTTGCTATGTATATTTAGTTATTTATTTTTATTTTATGCCCCAGCTAAAAAGGACCCTGAGACTCTTGCTAATTGACAAAAACAACCTTGTCAGGAGCACTTAGCTCATAGATTGGCGTGGCATAAATTGGCGCCCAACGTGGGGCCAATTTATGCCACGCCAATCTATGAGCTAAGTGCTTTACTCGGAAACAGAAGAGACAGAAGACGAAGAAGAAAAATTGAAAGAGACATAAAAACTTAATAGAAGCATCCCACAAATTTCTACACTCCCCATCCGATGATGGATGGATGGTGAATGTCGCTATGGTACCTATCAGGTACAGGTCAATTATTGGTAAAATTAATGCTCCAATAGGTTTTGAAAAATATTTTTTTGCCATGTTTACCTAATAGGTAGTATACACTAAGACACACTAGTTAAGTGGTAGGGAATACACGGCCTTAATAACCTAATAGAACAAGTAGGTAGAAAGTGACCTATTCGTAAAAATTTGGTAAACTTAATAAGGGGACATTTGTCACCTAATCAGTAACAAGATTGTTAAATAACTTATTAGGTAATTTTGGTTAAGTTACCATCAGACCCTAATAGAACATATAGGTGAAAGTTATTGAAATGACTAAATAGGTAGTCGTATTTCTTGAACAAGAGTTCTTAGGTACCTAATAAGGATTCTAGAAGATTTCGACCAAAAAGTCGGAATAACTTAATTATTCAACCAATAAGTTATTTGAACCTATTGGTCGAAATAATCACTTATTTAGTAATATAAGCAGATAGCAACCATATTTATTTAAAAATAGGATGACGAAAACTCGCCGTGAAAATGTAAACTTTGTTTGTGAAAATATTTTCATTCATAAATAATGGTTAAACATATTAATGACTAAATTCAAAATTAAAACAAAATGGATTAATAAAAATATACAAAAATGAAAATTGAAAAATTAAATTGTCACAATTTGTATTTATATATTATATGTATTTATAATAATTGATGTTTTTAAGGAGGGGTTTTGTAGTATTTCAAGGTACAATATATAATATTAACAGAAAATGTAAATTCACGCGAATCACGAAACAACTTGTCATATAAAATTATGTATCTTATAATATATTATGAACCACTTATCACATTAAGTTTTATATTTGATCATACAGAATTTTGAAGGCAAATAAAAGGTGTGAATGGTGACAAGTAAGTAATCGACGACGTTAATTCCATATTATTCTCGACATTGAATATGTGTCTGTCGAACTAACCTAATAGATCAAAAATACCTATTTAACTTATTTTGTACGTCAATATATGACATCATCTTTCGACGTGCAGTCGATGTCGAATGACACCTAAATTGTTAGCTGGGATGGAAACTTAAAAGAAGCATCTCTCAAACACCTACACATCCCATTCTATATTCCTACCCTATGCGTCACCATATACTCTCGAAGCTGACTACAAGCATATCGAATTCAGCAAGTGCAGCCAGTCCGGCGGTATATAAAACATCCAGATTGGATGCCGGAATCGGCAGCAATGCCCACCTGGTGCTGGCAAATCAATCAATCAATCAATTTTTTGTGATACCATGCCGTATAATTCTAGACTGAGTTATATATATCGCAAATGACCAAAATATTAAATTAGTCATAAAGAGGTCGTCAAATAAATACAGCTGACAATGTCCATTATTAAGTTTTTATACGGGGTACTCAATAATTAGGAAACTGTTATTTTTTATTTAAATTCAAATCATTTGAAACAATTTATAAATTTTTATATGGTCTACAGGAAGTCACCCAAAAAAAAATCCAACACTTACCAAAGGACGCTTTAGATTTGTTAGTGCCACCTCCTGTCTCCGAATGCCAAGGCGATGATGATAACGATGACGATGATGATGATAATTATGGAAACGAGCAATCATAGCCTTCTGATTCTGATGACAGCTTTTAATTAATGAAATATACGTAGTATTTAATTTTGTTCATCACTGAATATGTTTGTTATTTTCTTTGTCTATTTCAGAATTTTACTCAATTATTTAGATTCTAACCATCCCAATTTGTTAGTAATATTTTTTGGACTAGCCTCGTGTATAGACGTGCTGTAAGACGCTCCCAAAAAAATGAACGAAAAAGTGGTAAAACATCAAGAAATCCTGCGCAAAATGAAACGCCATAATAGGAAAACAAAGTTCCTATGGAATTAATAATTACTCGTACAGTCGTACGTCATTAAGTTTCTACCAAGAAGAGAACCACTATAATCCGAAAAAATTTGAGATACTGCTTTGCAGTACCTTGTCGGCTTGTAATAGCGCTGCCTTAGATATTTTGATGGCTGGTTTTTATTGCAGTTTTGTGTGCATTAAGCAAATGGAGACAATTGTATACAATTTTTCAAAAATACAGTTTTTCGTAAAAGCATTAGTTTTCATATTATCTGATAAGTTCCATTTTTTAAGTTTCCAAAGTATAATTTGGATTAACTCCTGAATCTTTGTTGTTGATTAAATAGGTATCAGGCGTCAAAATAAATTACTACAAAACTTATTTAATTTAATTAGGGACACTAGTTTAAATAATAATTGAAAAAAATACCCTTAGTCATTACACTTTGTAGGTATATTGATTTTACAGAACTGGATTATTTTGGTTGTTATTGATTTAAATTATTTTCG
Source organism: Stenurella melanura (assembly GCA_963583905.1). NCBI lineage: Eukaryota > Metazoa > Arthropoda > Insecta > Coleoptera > Cerambycidae > Stenurella > Stenurella melanura. The sequence goes on along the minus strand of OY757317.1, from coordinate 26,041,217 downwards.
TAATTAAATTATAAAATAAATTATATTTATTGTAGATCTTATCGATCAGTATTCACCATTCGGAAACGCAGAATAACATTTTGAGCGGCAAGTAAATGTGAAATTTTGTCTATCAATTATTATTATTATTGTTATTATTATTATTATTATCATATAACGCTCAATCACTGGAAACAATTTAATTGTCCGTAAAGAAAACTGAAGTTAATCAACGCAATCAAATTCAGTAGATGTAAATATTTAAGTAATTGTTTAATCCCTGCTAACTCTTCAAGAGCGATTCTCCATTCAAATAAAAAACCAAAACGTAGCGGAGAATTACTTGATAGCGTGCGAGAGAGAAGGAAAGTAGAATGCTTTCTTAATGTAAATTCCCTTAGGCGTATCGCAACAATTTAGTAAGGGTTCATTTGTGATCCAAATAGTAAATACACCCAAGGACATTTGAAATTTTTTAAATACCATCAAATAGATCCATTTCCATTTAAATATAATTTTATTAATTAAAATATTACATTGTATAAAGCTTAATTATAAAGGTATATATATGAATATCAAATATAAAAGTAGGTACGTAAAGTACATTATTTGTCACGTTCTAAAACTACACAAAAAAGTATAATATCAAATAGATCCCATACAGCACAAGGACATCCTCAGAGCATACTGGGGACAAATTTTCAGGACATATGGGATATCCTGGGAAGGTCCCATTTTCACCTTAGGATGTCTGTAGGATATCCAAATGGGACAGTTCGGGATTTGCTGTTGACGTCCTCAGGACATCAGTACGGGTGTGTACAGGACATCATCAGTTCTTATATGGGTTATGCCTGGGCTTTACTATGAACAACCTGAGGACATTGATTGGACTTTATATAGGATATCCCCAGTTCTTTTAGGGTTTATTGGATGACAGCAACAAATACATATTATTTTATAAGATTATTACTTTAAGATGAGCCAATAAGCGAAGACAAAGGAATACAAGCTTATATAATGGCAGAGGTAAAATGGCTAATAAAAATGTGATACATACATGTACAACTCCATACACATATTTGTATCTATCAATTGGCTTATATCGCTTTAAAGGTAAATCTACCAAACTAATAGAGGTTGTATATAGTCCAATGAAATAGGTGGACAAATTAAAATTTTAAGGTAAATACTTGAATTTTTGATATGTTACTTTGAAGTATTTGAACACGATTAATGAAAGAATTTTTTTTCAATCCCGAGAAGGGGGGAAATATAACAGTGTTTTTTCAAAATTGATCAAAATGTGTAAAAGATATTAAAAAAAAGTTTCAAATAAAAATTGTAAAAGCATGAAATATTACATAAAAATTATCTCTTGCCTTTTTTTGGTATTATTAATATCAACGGAGTTTAGGGTGGTTAGAAGTTATAAGGGATGATATGTACAACTTTAAAAAATCATAGCGAAGCTGAGAAAAATATGAAGGATTACGTATCTGACAATAACATCTGCGGACAATAACCAATCACATTTTCCCTTTCTGGATAATATAATAAATACAAAGATATAACATAGCAGCATTATACTTATGAAATATTTAATGTAATCTTATTTGTCGAAAGAACTTTAAAATGAACGTGGAAAAGACATCGACGCCCGGCGGATTTCTTAGAACTTTCGAATTCTTCCGTCACAAAAAGGCAGCTAATTCAAAACACAGTAAATGTATTAAAACCAAATTATAAATAACTGCTATTTAAATAAGAAATACATTTTTAATACATTTTTAATGAATATTTGTACTGGAGGGAATTATCAAATAGAACAAACAAATAAGTTTTTAGAAGCAAATTTTACAAACCAATAAAAGACACTATAAATAAATAGCCTCAAAATAATATATACACTTTTCATTAATTCTGTTGTTGAAATCTCCTAAATAATAATACCTATAATAGGACGAGTCTAGGACTTGCCCAGGATATTCCCACAGTGGATATTTTGTTAGGCTTTTAATATCTTTGCAGGATATTACTAGGACATCCTGCCAGGATTTGTCTAGGATATCCCAATCAGGGATCAGGTTGTATATATTTTATTGGGATATCCTAAGGATATCCTGAGGAATGTTGTCCTCGATTGGGATATACGGGACCAAATGAGGATATCCTAGGGATGTCATGTGCTGTGTGGGATATTTGATTTAATCATCTGCTTATATTACGTCGATTAGGAATTTAACTTTGATATGTTTTTGATGTATGTTTAATTAGATTCATACTGAACTAATGAATGTTGGAGATGGGTGTCTCCGAATAAGAATGCCTATCAAACACGATGATTTCTGTTGGGCTAGATTCTTCTTCTTCTTCTTGTTCTTCTTCTTCTTCTTCTTCTTCTTCTTCTTCAGCCAATACGCGTCTACTGCTGGACGTAGGCCTCCCGTAGCTGTTTCCACGAATGTTGTCCTATGCTATATGCATCCAATTTGGATGAACTCGTTTCGGGTCATCTGTCTATCTGCGAGGTGGTTGTCCCCTGTTCCGAAGAGCGTCTTGTCTCGGTCTCTATTCTAATATGCGCTTCGTTCACCTGTCATCCCTTACTATTTCGACGTATCCCGCCCAGTTCCACTTCAGATGTAATGTTCAATCGCATCGGTTACGTCAGATCTAACACGTAGTTCTGTATTTGGTATCCGGTCTCTCAAAGACAATTCCAGCATGGTGCGTTCCATTGCCCAATGGATTGCCCGGATCTTATTCACTGTCGCCTTGGTAAGTATTAAAGTTTCCACCCAGCAAGTCAAAACTAGCAAAACACATTAATCGAACACCTTTTGCTTAAAATAAATGGAAATGTTTGATTTGAGAACATTTCTTAGTTTTACAAATGCCCTATTCCGCACCAAAGTTCACAGTTCTGATTATCTTCGTTGAGGTGGATTTCATGACCCAAGTACTTGTGTGTAGTCTGTTCAATATTCATTCCAGCTACAGAGCTATTTCCTCAGTACCAGGTTGGTCATCACTTGAGTTTTTGAGTTATTCATTTTCAGATCCGCTTGTAAGGAGGCATATTAAAGCTTATCACACATTTCTGTGGCATGGCCGTCGTTATCCGCTATTATGACTATATCTCCGGCGAATCTGAGATGACTGAGTTTCTCGGTATTATATTTACACCCAACTTCTTGAAGTTTGCGCGTTTGTACACGTATTCCAAGAGTGTGATAAATAGTTTTGTTGAGATGGTATCGCCTTAACGAAATCCTCATTAGAATAAATAGCATGAGAATATTCCTTATACTATAGTGAAATCGGATCATACCCGTTATTGAGGCTAAGCACCAGAGCGTGGAAGCATTATGTAGTACATGAACCATATTTTATTATAATTTATTAGTAAAATGTTACTAAGAATTTGACTAAGCTTGCAAGAATACGATGACGTATAAGATATCGACAGTGATATAAATAGTATCTATAAACTGACAGATCTCTTTATCTGCAACCTAACAGAAAGGGAAGTCGACAACATAATAACAAATTTATCAAATAGTGCTGCAAACAATATTTATGGAATAAGTAATAAGCTCCTTAAATTATTCAAGGATGGAATAATAGAACCTCTAACAATTATTATTTCGATGACAACGTTTCACCATAGATGCTTATACAAGAATGGTCACATATTACATATTACATGCCTTCGAGACAGGCGAGATATTATCCGCTACTTTCTGTGATCGTCCTCCAACGAAATAATCCCAAGATATAATCTAGTTCCCGATGTCATGATAATATACCGGGTGAGTCACCGAATTGCGCTCGCCCCTATATTTCCTAAAATATTTGGAATAGAAAATTGAAATTTGGAGGCCTTATTATACGACTAAAATTCCATCTTTTTAATAAAAAATCAAGTTTGGTGCACATCCGGTTTGACCGGAAATGACCACAACTTTCGATTTTTAAATGAAACACCCTATATATTTTTACATTTTTTGAATCTAGAGGAAATTTTGAATACAATAAATCCATTTTGGTCACTTTTTGATAAACATTAAAAATTTTATTAAAAAATCTATTTCTGAATCCAGACTGCTGTGGTGTCCAAAATATATTTTAGTTTGTGTGCTACGTTACTATAAAAATAAAAAGAGCAATATGATTGCATTACTTAATGGGCTTGTTCCATGATATTCTTTTTATATGGTTCTTATACTTTTTCATATAGTACTCGATATTCTCATTATACACTTAAAATTTCGTATTATTATCTTTTTCCGTTCTCGAGATATAAGGAGTTGAATTTAGTAATAGTTGCAAAAACCGAGCGCTCATTTGTGACGTCACTATACGCAAGTGACGTAAGAAAAATGGATTTCTGGGACCTTTCAAATTTAACCTGAAAAGTCGAAAAACATGGAATTTTTAAACGCCGGTAACTAAATAAATACGTCGAGTGGAAGTTCGTTCTATGTGTCTACGGAAAGGACAATGTCAGCGATGAATTTTAATCGTAAATTGCAGGGTCGAAATCGAAAATTCGTTCTGGCAGGAGCGAGAGAAAATTGTGATTTTTTGACATTTCACCAAATTGTACTCCCCTACTGTCAAGTAGTAAGCAAAACAAACAATACTTCGAAAACACTTATAATTATAACCAATAAGGAGCATCAAGCCTATTGAGATCGCCGAGTCTATGCGTATAGTGACGCAGCGCCTGGCCACGCCCCATTTTCGCGAGATGGAAATTTGTAATAGTTTTTAAGATACTAAACGTGCGAATAAGATTCTGATATTTTGCAGATCCATTAATTTATACTTGCACTTTCGATTTGTGAAATAAAAAAAAATGCTGAACAAGCCCATTCTCTAGAGGCGTTTAAAATTTTTAAATGTGATTTTTACCCACTAACTCGGTTTTTTTTATGGGACTTTAATCGTTCACCAACATTTTTAAATACCTCATTTTCATACGAATCTAATGATACCAAAATTTTGAAAATCCGCTCAGAAATATTTGATATTTCAGCCAAAATACAATGCAACCAAGCTTTTAGAAACATGCGGCTAATAGATAATAGATTAGTGGGCTTTGAAAACTAAAATGGCACATTTCTGTGTAAATCTGGTAACCTAATAACATTGGAAAAATCATAGTAGCCATTGAATGTAATAAAACAATATCAGCTGTCAGACAGACTCGTGTAGTTATAGGCAATCTTGAGCTATCAAACATTTAATAATTGTGAGCGCAAAGAACGTTACAATTAAGTTTAACATAGGTATGTGGAGGTAAACACAATTACATCCACAAGGACATTTGCAATAGAATGCGACATCAGTTCGGTTTTCAGAGTTTTATTTAAATGAACATAAATATCGGGACTATAAATAAATAAAAATCAATTCCATTTGAACAATTAAACTTAAACTAGGTAACAGTAGGTATCTTTAAAATAATTAATATAATTAAACCATAAATTGACATTTATAGATATTGTTCAAAATATCCACCATTTTTTTCTATACACAATTCGGCTCTGCGTACAGTTGCTTGAATGGCTCTACGCAATTCAGCCGGCGTTATTTCATTAAGAGCCCGTACAACTTTATTTTGCAGCTCTTCACGGGTATTTGAAGAAGTTTTATAAACTTCTATAATAGTCGCGGGGTGTTAAGTCAGGTGACCTAGGAGGCCACCTGATATGACCTTGATTTACGATAAGGCGTTCACCATGCAAGTTGTTTAAATATTCCATCACTCTTCTGGAATTATGTGGGGGAGCACCATCTTGTTGGAAAAACAGATTTTGTAAATAGGCAAGAGGAAGTAAGTCAAGTAATTCTGCTGTCTGGTTTTGTATAAAGAATAAACATCGTTCGCCAGTAAGTCTTCCATCAAAAAATATGGGTCCAATTATTCGATCTCCAAGTACTCCAAGCCAACAGTTAAACCCAAATCTTTCCTGAATATTCTCCCGCCCTACCAACCTCGGATTTTCTTGAGCCCAGTACCTAGTATTATTTCTGTTAAACATACCTTGGTTCGTAAATCTACTTTCATCTGAATATAAAATATGAAAAGAAAACCTGGGTTTTGTTGTACTGCATTTAAGAACCAGTTGCAATATACTAGCCTCCTGTCGTTATCATCTCCATAAAGATGTTGGTGTATTTGGTATTTATAAGACCGAAACTTATGTTTCTTTAAAATTCTGCAAACCGAAGACTGACTAATGTCGCATTCAATTGACGATTCCCTTGTTGATGTTGTTGGGTGTTCCATCACAAATCCTAATACATCAATTTCTTTGTCCTCACTTACAATAAATGTTTGATGGTCATCTTGTTGATTGGGTTCGTTTCTTAATTCTTGTTCCACTATGGCAAACAAGTGTCTGTTGGGATATCGTTGCTGATACAGTTCTGCAGCTGCAGTTGAATTTTTGAGATACCCTCCATATATCAGTAACATATTATTCATTTTCTTCAATATTTACTCAAAGGGAATTCCGCAACGCTTTATTTTGTGTCTGTCTGATAGCTGATATTGTTTTATTACAATCAATGGCTACTATGATTTTTCCAATGTTATTAGGTTACCAGATTTACACAGAAATGTGCCATTTTAGTTTCCAAAGCCCACTAATCTATTATCTATTAGCCGCATGTTTCTAAAAGCTTGGTTGCATTGTATTTTGGCTGAAATCTCAAATATTTCTGAGCGGATTTTCAAAATTTTGGTATCATTAGATTCGTATGAAAATGAGGTATTTAAAAATGTTGGTGAACGATTAAATTCCCATTAAAAAAAATTAGTGGCTAAAAATCACATTTAAAAATTTTAAACGCCTCTAGAGAATTAAGTAATGCAATCATATTGCTCTTTTTATTTTTATAGCACACAAACTAAAATATATTTTGGGCACCACAGCACTCTGGATTCAGAAATAGATTTTTTAATAAAATTTTTAATGTTTATCAAAAAGTGACCAAAATGGATGTACTGTATTCAAAATTTCTTCTAGATTCCAAAAATGTAAAAACATATAGGTTGTTCCATTTAAAAATCGAAAGTTGTGGACATTTCCGGTCAAACCGGATGTGCACCAAACTTGATTTTTTATTGAAAAGATGGCATTTTAGTCGTGTAATAAGGCCTCCAAATTTCAATTTTCTATTCTAAATATTTTAGGAAATATCGGGGCGAGCGCAATTCGTGACTCACCCGGTATACATTATACGTACACTAAATTTCAAGTAAATATCTCAATTTCAAGTTATCAACCCCTTTAATAATGATGCGCGGGGGGCGGTGGGGGATGGAAAATATTATAAAAAATTTTGAGGCCTTGGCTTCTAGTACATACACCAAATTTCAAGTTTCTGTACTCTTACCAGATTTTTTACTTATTTCTCCCTATTTACCCCTATTTACCCCCCAACCTATCACCGGATATGTTCAAAATACAATTCAGTTCCAGATCCCGTTATAATATATACGTGTACAAACTTTCTAAACCTATTTCAAGAAAAAGAATTTTTGAAATTTATTTTACGATTACTATACAGTATACATTCAATCCACTACGTGGATGTGGAAGTAATATATATTAGAAAGAAGTTAATAGTAAGTCGTCCAACTATGTTTTTATAGTATTGGCATTTGCAATGAGTCTTTGTTACCCTTCTTCTGTTCCTAATAGATAAAGTATTTGATATACATTGTTTTGAGACAGTGTTTTCTTAAAATGTGAATAATTGTTTCCAAAATATTTCACAGGACACCTACAAATGTATGCATCAACCAATATTTTAAAACCGGAAATAGCTATCAGCGACGTTATTGTGGAACTGTATATTTTACTTCCACATCCACGTAGTGGATTGGAAGTATAGTAATCGCAAAAAAAAATTCAGAAATTTTTATTCGTGAAATAGGTTTAGAATGTCATGAAACGTCGAGATTTTAAATTTGAGCGAAAAAAAAAAATGTCTGTCTGTCTGTCTGTCTGTCTGTCGGTCGGTCGATCGGTCTGTCTGTCTATCTGTAACTTTTTTTGTCCGCACGTTTTCTCCGGAACGGTTTAAGATATTGACTTGAAATTTTGTACACGAATATATTATAATGAGATCTGGAACTGCATTGTTTTTTGAGGATATCCGGTGAAGGGTTGGGGGTTAAAAAGGGTAAATAGGGGAAAATACGTAAAGCAAGCTTGTAAAAATACAGAAACTTGAAATACGGTGTTTGTAATAGAAGTTAAGGCCTAAGATTTTTTTATAATATTTTTCAACCCCCTACCACATCTACCCCATTAATGGGGTTGATAAAATAAAGTTGAGATTTTCACTTGAAATTTCGTACACGTATGTATTATAACGACGTCTGAAATTAGATTATATTTTGAGATGATTCCGTTGAAGGGTTGGGGGTTAATTTGGGGTAAATAGGGGAATATAAGTAAAACAAGTTGGTAAGAGTACAGAAACTTGAAATTCAGTGTGTGTACTAGAAGCCAAAGCGTCAGATTTTTTATAATATTTTTCAACCCCCACCTCCCCTATTCCAATATGACAAGGGTTGATAAAATAAAATTGAGATATTCATTTGAAATTTGGTACACGTATGTATTATAACGACATCTAGAACTAGATTATATTTTGAGATGATTCCATTCAAGGGTTGGGGGTTAAATAGGGGTAAATAGGGGAAAATAAGTAAAGCGAGCTGGTAAGACTACAGAAACTTGAAATTCGGTGTATGTACTAGAAGCCAAGGTATCAGATTATTTATAATATTTTTCAACCCCCACCCCTACTTCATTATTAAAAGGGTTGTTAAAATAAAATTTAGATATTCATTTGAAGTTTAGCACACGTATGAATTATAACGACATCTGGAACTAGATTATTCTTTCAGATGATTCCTTTGAAGGGTTGGGGGTTATTTAGGGGTAAATAGGGGGAAATAAGTAAAGCAAGCTGGTATGAGTACAGAAACTTGAAATTCGGTGTATGTACTAGAAGCAAAGGCCTCAGATTTTTTTATAATTTATTTCAGCCCCCACCACCCCTACTCCATTATTCAAGGGGTTGATAAAATAAAATTGAGATATTCACATGAAATTTACTACGCATATATATTATAACGACATCTGGAACTAGTTGAAGGGTTGGGGGTTAAATAGCGGTATATAAGGGAAAATAAGTAAAGCAAGCTGGTGAAAGTACAGAAATTTGAGATTTGGTGTATATACTAGAAGCGAAGGTCTCAGTTTTTTTTATTAGTATTTTCCATCCCCCCACCAGACCCCCCCACTCCCTTATTAAAAGAGGTAATTAAATTAAATTTAAATTTCACTTGAAATTTGGTACATTTATATATTATAACTATATCTGAAACTAGATTATATTTTGACATGATTTCGTTGAAGGGGTGGGAGTAAGTAGAGGTAAATAGGGAAAAATAAGTAAAGCAAGCTAGTAAGAGTATTGCAATTTGAAATTCGGTGTATGTCCTAGAAGCCAAGGTCTCAAATTTCTTAATAATATTTTTCAACCCTTCCACTACCCTTGCTACATTATTAAAGGGGTTAATAAAATAAAATTGAGTTACTCACTTGCAATTTGGTAGACGTATGTATTATAACGACATCTGGAACTAGATTATATTTTGGAATGATTCCGTAGAAGGGTTGGGGTTAATAGGAGTGACTAGGGGAAAATAAGTAAATCAAGCTGATAAGAGTACAGAAATTTGGGATTCGGTGTATATACTAGAAACCAAGGTCTCAGATTTCTTTCTAATATTTTTCAAACTCCACCACCTCCGCTTCATTATTAATGGGATTGATAACATCAAATTGAGATATCCACTTGAAAATTAGTACACGTATGTATTGTAGTGACATCTTATTGAGATGACTCCATTGAAGGGGTGGAAGGTGGTAAGTTGAGAATAGTAGAAAATAAGTAGGGTGAACTAGAAACTTCATTTTTAACCTATATGATAGAAACCAACTCCTCAAACTTTTTTATGACATCTGCCCCAAATATTATTAAAATTCTACGACCAATAATTTCCACATACTAGAGTGCAAATATAGTCAAACTGTTTCCTTTAAGGGGACTTGGATGAAGAATCTGGATGTGGAAGTAGTGATTCCTTAGGCAGCGGTTTTTGAATGTAGTTTTATGATAATGGTTTAAAATTAAATGTAATTAATGTTAACGTTCAGTTTCTGTATTGAAATGCGTAATCACCAACATGCAGTGGGTCAAACTTCGGTTCTAATTTAAAATAAGTTATTTTCGTTACTCTCTTTGTCCCCAGTTATTATTTCACATAGCCACAATGAAAAAGGAGTTCGAGTTGGACACGAATATATTCTATTAAATCTAACAAGCATTGCTGAGGCGTTTGGCTTGCGACTACGGTGTCCTGGGTTCAAATCCTGGCCAGGGTATGGATGTTTAGTGGCGTTTCTAATATGTGTTACCGAGATGGTAGCAGTGAGGTAGACCGCTGTTGGGTGGCACAACATGTCTAGTCGCTGTTATCAATCAGCTGTGGTAGATGGCAATATCGCAGGGAATGGTTGTAGTGTTGAAGTCTGTATATACTTGTCCTGGTTGAGTGGTGGAATAGCATTAGCTAAATATAAATAAGACGATTAAATAAAAAAAATAATAAAGCATATAAAATGTGACATTTATACAAGACAATATCTCAACGTTTAAAATAGTGGTGAACTAAGTATTCTTTCTTAGCTGTCATATACTTTGATAATAATTGTAAGCGTTTTTGTTATGTTGGTGACATTATTTCTTGTTATGTTGTTTCCACTAGTGTGATGATACTAGTGATGCCGCTGAGAAGAGATAATTCTCGACTTTTTAGGTCTCGATTATTCGAGACGAGATTGAGAAGAGATCAACTTAATTCTCGATTTCTTTTGAAACGCTCGATCTCGAAAATTTATGAAGAATTTTTTAAACAAAGCAGAATGGCTATAGGCTATAGCGCTTTATTTTCATAAAAAATACATTAAGGATCTGTAAGAGACAAGAACATGGTCTCCTACATTTTAGTTAAGCCTTTCCCAGACTATGCAATCTACCGCTACGACAAAATTGCGCACAATATTTCGAGGAGTTATCAGACTTTGCAATGCGGTCGCTTATTTAACTGTCATTGCCAACTTTATAATAGTTAATACCTAACGTTACTGCAATAAATTTAATAACAACTGTCAATAACATAACCAATCTTTTTTGCTGACAGCAGTTTGTAACAATAATAATTAACGAGTTGCAAATAAACTGTGTAGTATTAATGATCGCGGCGGCATCGTAAGAAAATGGTGGGTTCGTCCATAGATTCGGAACCGTTTCGATAGGGGCAACTTGAACCTGGTTAATGAAAAATTTGAAAATTGCAATGATCTGGAAAGTTTTAAGAACTTCCTAAGAATGAATAATGAATGTTATGAAAAACTTTTAAAAATGATTAAAACAGATATTCTGGTGCAAGATACACACATGCGAGACTCTATTAGACCAACAGATCGCCTGTCAATAACAGTGCGATTTTTAAGGACGGGGGAATCTTACCAAAGCTTACATTATGCATTTTGAGTTGGCCAATCAACAATTTCTGAAATTATCCCACAAGTTTGTAAGGCTGTTTATAAACACTTAATGAAAGATTAGGTCTCAAGGCAGTTTTATAGTTTGGATGATGAGTATTTTATAAACAAGTATGGTGTTCATATAGGTCTATTTATTAACATCCTGGTTTCTGAGTGTGACTGATTTTTAAGTGTCCTTTTAACCTTTAACTACTCGCGTCCTAAATTATAGCTTAAGTACTCGTACGGTGTATTCTGTACGCCACACTCAAAAAGTGCCCAAAAAGAAATAAAAAAATACAGATTTTTTTTTAAATGCTAGAGTTGTTACATAAACGTTTATTGAATGAACAGCACTATTATAATGTATTTAAAACAGAAATATGTGACTCAAATCATGTTTAAACTAAAACCTTGAAAATATGATGCCCAGTAAATATTTTTAAGATATTTTTTTATTAGTTTTGCTAAATTTACTTAGAATTGGACTTTTGTTCCACGCCATTTTTCTTTCTAATCTCTAGCCACAAAATATTTTTCACTATCATCTTCACTGGTATCACTATCCTCATTTTCCTCATCGACACCTGAGTGAATCCGTTCTTGATCTGAATTTTCCTGTTCTTCATCTGCGTCATTTAGTTCTTCTTTCAATTATGTGTATAAATTTATCTTCTGACGTCCCTGATTCTCCTCCAACTTCTTCTTCAGATTGTTCGTCCAATAAACCATAGCCTCAAGTTCTTTATCGGTGAGATTTTTTGCGTTTCTAACTGGTAACCTATCCTTACAAAATATATGTTTTTATTCCAAAAAATTCGTTGTTGTTTTTATGGACAAAACAAATGGCAAAAAATACATTTTACACTAAATAACCAAACTTTTTAAATTATTATACTTTCATAATTACTCGCGTGGCGTATAGTGTGCACCAAACAGAAATCTCACACCAAATAATTAGGATATCGCTAAATCTATCACAGCAGGACTGTGTGAGGTTGTAGTAGATACTTCAATAATAGGTTAGGTGGGATTACAGGGGCAGGGTCAGTAATTAACAAGAATTAGAGCATTTTTAGTGCAAGTGGTGTATTTTATACACCGGCGCGAGTAGTTAAAGGTTAAACCAGTCGTATTAGATTGCTTCATTATTATTTTTGAGTGACACTGTCTACACTGTCAGCTAACTTCTGCATGTCCAAATATTTCTTAAAATAAGCACTCTATTTACTCGATTTCGATTTAGTTGTTTTTTTCTTGGTGTCACGTAATTTCACTACTGGTACTGTCATGTGATAAGACTCTTCCACAGTTAGACTATCCGCTCCTCTGTTAAAGCACTTAGTTTTTATTAGCTTAAAAATTTTAGTTCTGCTGCTAGACGTTGTGGTTGATGGTACCGAATCATAGTACATTTATATATATATATATTAACCTTCACATGAATTAGGTATTCCAATATATGAAGATAGTTAATGTACCTAATTACGAAAATTTATTTTTCACGTTTTCTGTAAATGGTAAAACCTCATAAAGTGTGAATCACTTGCCTTAATATATATATATTTTTTCCTTCTTTAATTCTTTGGGACTTCCTGCCACATGTATGTTTTCTTTCTAAGCGGTGCTAGGGGAATCTACAAAATATATCACAATTAACCAGTATGTTACTGGTAAAAAACCTCTACGCCTGTGACGTTTACGTCAAAGGATCAGTTAAAGGTTGGTTTTTATAAATAAACAACACAAATAAGTATAAAAATTTGAAATTAAATATTTCGCCGACGTTTCGGAAATCTATTCTGTTTCCTTTTTCAAGACTTTTTTGAAAAATCTTTTTTGCTGTGTATGACAAATACACAGCTCTAAGAATGTTTGTTATATTCAATATCCATAGATACTTACTATTTACATAGAACTGTTGATATAGTTAACAGTTTTTTTAGTTTCTACACAATGTTAAGTTTGTGAAGTTCTTCTTTTAACATTGGCAGCCAAGTTGTACAGACATCTACGGAACAATTCGACACGCAATTATCCTCATTCAATAATATTATCGCGGATTCTTTAATTTTTCTTTTTTTGCTATCTGCCTCTTTTGTTAAAATTTTTGCCGAGTCCCAGTTTATTCTATGTTCGTTCTCCCACGCGTGTTCACAGATCTTGGACCTCTGAATTTCATTTTTTCTGATATAATTTTGATGTTCGCCCAATCTTACACTAAAAGGTCTGGATGACTCACCCACGTATTGTTTGTTGCACTCACACGGAATACTATAAATGCAGTTTTTTGAATTTTGCTCGTGGTTTGTTGGTTTCGTCTTTGTCAGAATAGATCTTAAAGTGTTGCTTGTTTGAAATACCGTCCTAATATCAAATCTATCACCGATGCGGCGCAACTTTTCGGATAATCCGCATACATAAGGAATTAACGCTGTGTAACGTTTTTCAGGTTTTTGTCGTACCTGATTGTTATTTTTAATATTTATGAAGGTTTTATCGACAAAACCTCCAGGGTATTGGTTATTAATAAGAACTTCCTTTATAAACCGCTTCTCATTGTTTAGTATTTCATCATTAGAAGAAATGATTTTGGCCCTATCATACAAACATTTTACAACACCCCTCTTAACGTGCATCGACTGATTTGAGTTGAAATTTAAATATCTGTTAGTATGTGTTGGTTTTCTATAAACACTTGTTTCAATTGTACCATTTACTCTTTTAATTAAAACATCTAAAAATGGTTATTCATTTCTAGTTTCCTTTTCTAAAGTGAATTTAATAGAAGGTTCTTTATTATTGCTAAAAAAGTTTATAAAAACAGTATTCATAATACACATCTGATGGTTAGTTTTGACGTAGTTAGTCTGTTCACTAACGTCCCAGTAGACAAAACTTTAAAAATAATCAAAGACAAATTGTTAAATGAAAATAATTTGGAAGCGAGAACTAAATTGAGTGTAAATACTATAATGGAACTTTTAACCATGTGTATGAAAACAACTTATTTTCAATTAGAAAATGATTTCTATCAGCTCTATCAGCAGGATTTCGGTATGGCAATGGGTTCTCCATTGTCACCGATTTTAAGCAATATATTTATGGAGGATTTTGAGACTAGGCATGTTCAAAATTGTGCATACAAACCGGTTATCTGGTGGAGATACGTAGATGATATCTTTGCAATCTGGCCTCATGGTATTGAGTTACTAGATAGTTTTTTGGATCATTTAAATAATAAAGAACCTTCTATTAAATTCACTTTAGAAAAGGAAACTAGAAATGAATTACCATTTTTAGATGTTTTTTACCAGTAACATACTGGTTAATTGTGATATATTTTGTAGATTCCCCTAGCACCGCTTAGAAAGAAAACATACATGTGGCAGGAAGTCCCAAAGAATTGAAGAAGGAAAAAAAAAATATATAAGATAATGCCACAAATAACATTTAGACAATATTTGCCTTAATATTGTCACGCAATACTTGAGATTTATTTTAAACATCCGGACATCATTTGTTACTATCCGATATGATTTGTTACATTATATTGTTTAACGTATTTTATTGTTGAAATGAAGCAAGCTTCACTTTGGAATTGAAAAAGTCTTAGTCAGGAGAAACCGAGTAAGGTTCACCGAGGTTAATTTGTAACTAGGGCCGGAAATGCTGAATCGCGAAAAGAGTAACCACACCGGCGAAGAGTAAAAAAAGTCAGTTGGGTTTTGAGTTTTGAGGAAGAAAGTTCTGGCGGGGTACTGCGTCGCCCAACTCCTCCCCTGAGATGTGACTCCCTAGGGGTGATTAAAATGGAAGTACGGCTTTTACTTATACTTGCGTTTTCTTTAATAAACTTGTACTTTGTTTTCTATTGCTATGTTTTATTTGATAAAGTAGTCATTCAGTAATTGAATGCCATGCGAGTTATAGTGACTAGTCATGGGTATCGCCGGTATTGCTGTGGGCAACAGAGTAATTTGGAGGATCCCTGTGGACATCGCCCACTTAGTCAAGAAATAAGTCAAACAAGCTTGAAAGGGATTTGACTCGTGACAATATTTGAAATATTGAAAAACTGGTGGATGAGTGACCCCAATATATTACTGAATATTATGTATTATGTTTTGATTTATTCCACTTTTCATTGAATTTATTAATAAAATTTGTTAAATATGGTTAGTTCCTTTGCGCAATTCTTCATTTTCACAATTAGTTAAATCAGTTTTTGTGAAAACGCAACATGTAATTCCAGAATTCTTTTTAAATCGAACATATTCATTGTGCCAGACTTCGAAACTTCTCGTCTTGTAAATGGCATGGTACCTGAAAAATCATAATTTCTGTAAATCTAGCAAATCGATGCACCTTATTTTATTTTTGGAAAAACATTTGAGAATTGTACGTATTACCTAATATAAAAACTAGGCGGTTGTCAGCGGATGAATTAGATAAAAGTGAAGATATATCAGAATAATACAAAAATATGAACATTGAAAACCAGTGTTATTTATAAGTTAATTTTGTACACAACGTGTATGATATAATAAAGTTTTATTAGAAAAATAAATATATAGTTTAAGATTAAAGATAGGCTCGATCAAATTTTGACACAGGTAGATTAGGCTGGTGCCAAAGCGGATTTTGAATGCTAAAAAAAAAAATCAGCTACAGGCAAGGACCAGCCGGAACATTTAGTTATGGTTATAATGAAGAGAAAAAACAAATATTAAACACGAAATAATGTGAAATTGCGGAATAGGGGTGCTATTTAGGGGCTGAAAGTGGTTATTTGCGATTTTCGGCGAAACATGACCTCCTAGCGGAGAATATCCTACACAAAAGTTGTAGCTAATAAAGAAATTTAAAACTTTCATATAACGTATTTTTCAACCTAACCTCAAATTTTCCGAGAAAACGACGGAAAACCGAGCTCTCGGTTTTTCATTTTTTTTTCGTGAAAATAATTCAATTTACATGAAAGTTCGTGAACGTATACCTTTTATTTGTAGTAAACAAGCATGATTTTTTCGGAATCTGGGAAGCAAGTAGTTTCCGAATTATTTACATGTTCGAGAAACAAAAAATCGAAATCTCCCACGGAAAGCTTTATAGGTGTTTTTTTTAGATTTAAATATTCTATCAGGGCTCATTTTAACCGTTGAAATGTCTACTTTAAAATGATCTAATGTTGATGGTTTATTTTTCATGAAACCGGTTAAAATTGAAAAAAAAACAAAAAAGTTACTTTTAGGGTCACAAATTTTTCAATATTGTACATTATTTTCATTTTTTTTTATTATTTGGAGGTTGCGGAAATCATCGTGAAACTTGTAAATAAATGACATATTAATAAAAAAAAAATCTTAAGTTATGCATGTAAACGTGGTACAAAAATATACAAAATTCTGAATTCAGAAATTCATATTAGAATAGTACTTGGAATAGTTACTTGTAAAAGATTCAGGCCCGCCTAAAGTGGTCGGGGAGGGGGATAAGTGGGGCCGGGCCAAGAGAGCAGTCGAGCTCGTTTTGGATTAGTACCTATTCATTCATCTAGCAGAAAAACTGCTTATCAATAAGAATCAGCTGTCGTCATAAAACAGCAATGAAAACAAATTATTTTAAGATAGTGTCCTTGTAGCACTCTAAATTGTAGACGCCGATGCATTAATTATAAATACTGCAAATGAACTAGCAAAACACGATGATAAAACTATCGTCGTCGTGGGTCAAGATATTGATTTACTAGTACTTCTGCATCAACTGAATTCAAATGGTCTCGGTATTTTTTTCGATAAACTAGGCTCAGGCAAAGGAGAAGGATTCATTTTATACATCTAATTGTTTCAAATCCGAATCGTACACAAATATAATTGCATTTCTTCACAATTTTTCAGGCTGGGATACAACTTCCGGTTTTGAAATCATTATTGAGCAATAAGAATGTGTCAAGCCTAACTAGTATTTTTTTTTAAGATACGGACCAAATAATCATTGCAAAAAATGGATCGAAACTTATAGCCGGTATTTATAAAAGTAAAGAAATGGATATGTCATTAAATCAATTAAGATTTGAATATTACCAACTGGCAACTAACAAATCTACTCTCAAATTGGAAAAACTTCCGCCAACTGAAGGAGAAGCTTCATAACACTCCTATAAGGTTTATTACCAATTGCAAACTTGGCTTGGTTATTTGAACAACGAGCCCGCTAACAAGAAAGCTAAGCAATGGGGCTGGACCGAACATCTAGGTAGACTCGTGCCCAAATTTAATCCAGACAGTTCATACTCAATGCCCGAAAAATTATTAAAAAGTATTAGTTGCAGCTGTGAAAGTGGTTGTAATACACAAAGATGTGGCTGCCGAAAACACGGCAATTTATGCAGTAATTTTCATGAAAACTGCTCAAATAGAAATAAGGAAATATTAGAAGACGTAAGTGATTCGGAAGAGGTTATTAATGAAGAGCCAGCAAATAGTCTTGATATTGACATTGAAGAGCTCGAAGACGTCGATAATCTCGAAAATTCTTCGGAATTTGAAGGTTTTATTGATGAAGAAGAAGCACAACTACAATGCAAGAGATCTAAAATTATGTATTCAAATTATTTCATTTAAATATACCTAAAACAAATTACTCATCGTTATACTATTTATTTAGTGAAAAAATAGTAAAATATACGTTAATAAAAATGCACACTAGGCCGCGAGTCTTAACTCTTATTTACTACTATCAGTACGGTACGGTGGATTGCCATGAAAAATTTAAGTTTCAGATGGTTTTTCCCCACTTTCTTCAATTAAATTCCTTCAACTTTAGTAATATTATATTGAAGTAAATTCTGTCATTGAAATTTAATCCATTACTTGCTTAAATAATAACTAAAAAAATGAAAATAATATATAATATTGAATAATTCGTGATCAGTAAAGTAATTTTTTTTGGTTTTTCTCAATTTTAAGCGGTTTCACGAAAAATAAACCATCAACATTAGACCATTTTAAAGTAGACATTTCAACGGTTAAAATGAGCTCAGGTAGAATATCTAAATCGAAGAAGACACCAGTAAAGTTTTCCGTGGAAGATTTCCTTTATTTCTCGAAAAATGTAAATATGTCGGAAACTACTTGTTTCCCAGATTCCAAAACAATCATGGTTATTCAAAATGATAATTAGAAACCGATAAATCGGTTTTTTGCCATTTTTTCGGAAAATCTGAGGTTAGGTTGAAAAATACCTCATATGAAAGCTTTATATTTTTTTACTAGCTACTACTTTTGTGAACGATATTTTCCGCAAGGAGGTCACGTTTCGCCAAAAATTGCAAAAAACCAATTTCAAGCCCTAAACAGCACCCCCATTCCACAATTTTACATTATCTCGTGTTCAGTTTTTGTTTTGTATCTTAATTATAACCTTAACTAATTTTTCCGGCTGGTCCTTGCCTGCAGATAATTTTTTTCTCAAAAAGGTATTGGCACTAGCCTAGAACTGAAATTTAATAGTGAGGTTTATGGTTAGACTGTGAGACATATCAACAAAGTAATATCTTCTTATACATTTTTTACTATTTTTGAATGATACATTTAGGCAGAAATTTTGAATGCAGAATTTTGTATCTAAATTTATAATGTGAAATTCGTAATCAGCGACCTGATTCTTAATTTTAGGTCAGCCATTTTATATTCACCATTCTCAGTTTTGAAATCATAATATCAAAATATTAATTAACAACTTCGAAAACACCTGTATGAAATTTGTTGTAATTTTACCTCGAATTGTTCGAGCTAACACAGATGCAAAATACTTCTTGATAAAATATTGAACATTTGAGTTTTTCCAGGATATCTTGATTTGCACACTTTTTAATGCGAAAGCTTTTAAATGGATTATTTTTAGGGTACATCGTAAAAGGTTCTATCTGACTCCTTAAATTTTCTATAGTTTCCTAATACCGCATGTTTTTCATTTCAGTGAATGGAATTGCTAGTACTTCTGAAATATTAAGTACACTGCTGGCCACTCGAACTTACACATAGAGACTTTTAGGCAAAATTTAAAGTTCAATATTTTCAACAGGAATGCAAATTTTTGAACGCGGCTTGCAAATTTTAAGAGCTAGTTTTTTTCGGATTAAGCTGCATGACGTATATTTATCGTAGGACCATAAGTTTATTATATACGGGGTGATCAATGAAGTCATGCAAAAAATCAAAAAGTTTGTATGAGTGAAATTTCCGCAAAAAATTTTTTTAGTCGTTGCAATATGGTTCCTTACTAAGGTAACATCAATATCTCTAGACGGTTTTGTCAGTTTTTGGATTAAGGCCCTTAGGCCTTGTACACACTACTCAACATAAAATTTGGATACCGAAATCTTTAAAATGCTATAACTTGACATTGGATTGACGGTTCTTGATGATTTTTGCGGATTTGGAATCCTTATTTCACGTAGATTTTCTATGGTCTAAGCATTTTATTTGAGGGTTGAAATTTACACATTATACCGGGTCGATAATAAACAAAAACGTAGCGACAAGAACAAGTTTATTACATTAAATTCTACAATATACAACATTGCTTAACAACGACCAAAAGTCAATTCTAAAAAAATTCGTAATTCTAATTCTGGTAATTTTTAATAACTGAAAAAAAATTTAACTAAAAAATTAAAAATTGATTTAATTTAAACTTAAATTAAAATTAAATTAAAATTACCTAATTAAAATTAGGTACATTAATTAAAAAAAGAGAAGCTAATATTTTGTTGATCCTCCTGCTCGGAATATTACTTCCCGACATCGATTTGGTAGAGTATCCACAAGATTATTTATAAAATCTTGTGGAATGTTCTCCCATTCTTCACGAATGGCCTCACTGAGCGTTTCTAAGGTTTCAGGGGGTACATCAAGAGATCTTACTTTAAGTTTTAAATAAGACCAAATGTGTTCGATGACATTAAGATCCGGAGACTTTGCAGGCCAGTCCATCCTATTGATGTTTTGTGCCTGCAAAAACTGTGTGATCCTTCGCGCTCTGTGAGGTCGAGCGTTGTCATCCACCAATAGAATTTCTGGGCCGTAATGTCGAGCAAAAGGAACAACAATAGGTTCCAAAATTTCCTCCTGATAAACAGTAGGTCTAATGGTTTGGTTGATAATGAATAGCTCGGTTTTACCATTTCTTATGATACCTCCCCACACTGTAACACCTCCGCCACCAAATGCTTCTTGAGGGGCCATATTTTCCTCCAAAATCGCTGATTTGGCCTTCTCCAAACTAACATTCGGCCATCGGAGTGAAACAAATTAAATCTTGTTTCGTCAGTAAATAAACAATGGCTCCACTCTGCATTACCCCAATTCTCATGCCGATTTGCCCATGCCCGCCTATTCGCTCTATGGCGTTGTAATAACCGCACACATTTTGCTCTGCGACGGGCTCTATAGTTTAAAATGTTTGGTATTATGTCATGTTTAAAAAAAAAAAATCTCACCTCAAGTTGCTTTTATTTAATGTTCTTCTCACTGTTCTGTCCGAAACTCTCACCCCAGTTTATTGTCTTAAAGAGTCATTTAGTTTTCTAGGGTTCTTTGTTCTATTCCGCATAGTGTTTCTCATTAAAATTCTTTCGGTTCTTTGGTTTATTTTTTTTGTATGTCCACCCCCATGCCCATAATTATGATCACCAGTAGTTTCGACGCGGCGGTTCAAATTATAATTTGTCTTTCGACTGACATTGTAAATGTGCGCAACTTGCTGTTTTGACATTCCTTCGTTGAGAAGTCGAATGCAATTTTCCCTTTCTGCCGTGGTTAAACGCCTCATATTAATTAAACTTTACAAAATTATAACATTGAAATATGTCAGATTATTTCTAAAATAATGTAAACAGTTTTTAATTCCATAGCAACAAATTTGTTTTTCCAATGCCTACTTTGAAATTGACGCGTCGCGTAGAAATTACACCCGATCATAATTATGGGCATGGGGGTGGACAAAGAACTCTGTAAAACTGAATGATTCTTTGAGACAACAAACTGGGGTGTGAGTTTCGGACAGAACAGTGAGAAGAACATTAAATAAAAACAACTTGAGGTGAGAATTTATTTTTACAAAAACTTAAATAATGCCAAACTTTAGAGCGCGTCGTACCCTACGTTTTTGTTTATTATCGACCCGGTATGTGTAAATTTTAACCCTCAAATAAAATGCTTAGACCATAGAAAATCTACGTGAAATAAGGATTCCAAATCCGCAAAAATCATCAAGAACCGTCAATCCAATGTCAAGTTATAGCATTTTAAAGATTTCGGTATCTAAATTTTATGTTGAGTAGTGTGTACAAGGCCTAAGGGCCTTAATCCAAAAACTGACAAAACCGTCTAGAGATATTGATGTTACCTTAGTAAGGAACCATATTGCAACGACCAAAAAAATTTTTTGCGGAAATTTCACTCATACAAACTTTTTGATTTTTTGCATGACTTCATTGATCACCCCGTATATAATAAACTTATGGTCCTACGATAAATATACGTCATGCAGCATAATCCGAAAAAAACTAGCTCTTAAAATTTGCAAGCCGCGTTCAAAAATTTGCATACCTGTTGAAAATATTGAACTTTAAATTTTGCCTAAAAGTCTCTATGTGCAAGTTCGAGTGGCCAGCAGTTTATTATGGAGACCATAAGTATGAAATAGGAGAAGTTAGAAATTCCATGAATTTATTTCTTCTTTAACAAAATTATTTACAATTTTGTTTCTAAGCCAATTAATAACACATAATAGGATAATACCACTTATATTTCGTTTAGTTAGCTAGTCCGTTAAAGAAACGCACGTTATATATACTTTGTCACTGGCGTCACCTATCAAAATATTTCCACCCACAACATGCTTTAAAACATAATCGAAGTCATAAATCCCCATCCGCACGCCCATGCTTTTAACTCGACGGTGTACAAACATCTCGTTTGCAAATGCATACATAAAGACTGCATATAACTTACAGTGGCACTGATCCTTGTCTCGCGCGCGACGTTGCCAAACCGCCCCCGCTCTCCGGTCTTTCTCCCGTGGAAGGCATCCCATTGCTCTCTCACTCCGGCCGTGATACTATTCTTATTTTTATCCCCTACTACTTGTTGTCCGTCTTTGTTTGGCGCTTCCTTCGCAGTTTAACCTGTGATCAAAGTACGTATGAACCGTATTAGCAGAGGCGGTGTGGGAATTTTTTTGGGATACCGATTTGGTAAGGGTAGCGTGGGAAAATTTACATAAAAGTGTTTATTTTATAGACACTCTGAGTAAATATTTTCAATTAGAAGACCATTGAAGTCATTTTATTGGGGTAACTTAGAACTTAATGATGCTTAGAGTGACAAAAAATACTATACCATATGTGATACCATGTAATATTAAACCGTCAAGTGAAAGTTATGATCTACTCTAAAATGATGAATATATTATTTTTAAAATGAAAAAAAATATGTTTTTAACTTTGAGGTGTTTCTATAATTTATTTTATTCAGGACAAATTATGCATTAATTCTTCCTGTATCATGTTTAAAACTAAATTCATAGACGGGATAGATACGAGAAACAAAATGGTTTTCCTTGCAGCCCTTGTAGCCCAGGCGGTGTAGCTAATTTTATCTATAAATCTCAAATATGTTCGGAGGTAGATGACTTATTTTTTTATCAATTCTTAGAAGTGTAATTAATAAGATCGTCTAAAGTTTGCATGATTACCAGACCGTAAACATTAAAATAAAAATCAAAAACTTTTTTTCCGTATTCTTTCAAAATTCTTAATGAGTGGGAAAGTAAAAAATATGTTCACGAAGGGCGTATTTTTAATAATGAATTATAATTTGTTTGCTTATAATTGTATTGAAACATAGTCTTTATGAATTTTGCAAACACCAGAAAATTAACTATCAATAACTAGAAGAAAAACTTTGTGTAAAAATATTAATGAAATCTTTGCATTCTTTCGATAACCTGAATTCTGGTTATGCAAGCAAATTAAAATCCTAAAATAAAAAATTAGATAAATTCATTTCAGGATTTTAATTTGCTAGCATAACCAGAATTCAGGTTATCGAAAGAATGCAAAGATTTCATTAATATTTTTACACAAAGTTTTTCTTTTAGTTATAGATAGTTATCTTTCTGCTGTTTGCAAAATCCTATTAGGAATGTTTCAAAGGACGTATATTTATAAGCAAAATAGTAACATATTTTGATACCTAAGTATTAAAACATGTTATTCCGGTGCGGACGGCAGCCGATTTTTGCTGGAGAGCATAGGCCGTGGGTTAAGATTGTGTGTGGACACTCAAAAGGGCGCCACCGGCTGTATCTTACGTAATAAGATTTAAATAATTTTGCCAGCTCGGAACAAAATTAAGTCACTAGCAACCATGCGATGGAATACTCAAAATATATCGGTAATATCAAAACTCTACTTTACTCTATGAAATCTCAAAATTCAAACAAATATCAGGTGTACCAGTGCAAATAATAAGAACATGTAGACATTAGACATTTATTACAACACACGTGAGATATACAACAATAAAAAGAATAAATAAAAAAACTTCACCTAATTGTGGTTTATGCGTATTAAAGAAATTCTATACCGTTGATAAAAAACTTGATTTGAATTCAAGCTTAGATCTTTGACTAAGACTTTCTTGCAACTACGAGTTTGCCAATATACTTATAACTTACAACCACGGATTAAAGATTTACCATGAATTGAATATTATATGTGTGACATAATAGTAGGTGAATTAACATCTCACGGTACCATGGGTGTTTTACAGTAAAACTCTTAAATATATCATCATTCTATACACATAAACTTAGACATATGAACTAAAACTACTGAATTAAACTATATTTTCTTTAAAATATTTGACTAAAATGAACAAAAAAACCTGGGTAAGGCCTTGGCATTTTCTGTGACGACTGCAGTGTGACTTGTCACCATTTCATAGACGTTCTCAACGTTGGCTGCAACTGCAGTTCCGTGTTGCTCAAATTGCTACCTGAATCTCCAGGAGACTGCTGCGAACGACTCTGCAAGTACTAAACTTCGCAAAGTGTCAGCGGAACCCACATGAAACCAAACATCTGAGTAATAGACTTCCTCGTATTACTCCTCTAAATGCTGGGCCCCCTCACGTAAGCAAAATTACAGCACCAAACCAGTGCTCATCCCAATTGTAAGCCTCTCCAAACACATATGCCCCTCCAAAACATGTGCTTATACCAGACATAAGCCTCTCCAAAACACTCTGTAATAATTACAATAAATAAGAACCAAATAAAATCCCAAACTAAGTAAAATAAAAGCTCACCTCATATAGAGAGTATGGAACCTGACGAAACACGTGGCGATCAGATTTATGGCAACCGACAAAACTCCTTCTTGGAAATTCACAAACTCTTCACAGCAAGACGGTGAGGATCATTGGGTACATCAATCAAATCCCTTTTCAGTATAAACGATGTAAAACCCAAAAATTCCACACAAAATCGGAACCGCCGCTGTTCACTCGTGGCTGTCTCAAAGACGAATCCTCGACGGAAATCCGCTTGACAGTTCTCCGCGTTGCCAACTTGAACATCTAGAGAACACTTTCTCTAGCCAATAAAAATGCGCCAGCAAAAAGGGCTTGTAATTTAAAGACTGAATTACACCATTGTGTAATATCCCAACAACAAGAATACGTGAGTAACACCTCCGACTCAAAAATAATACATAAAAGAAAACACGCTTTCTTTCCTTGTTGAGAATTTCAGATATGCAACCTGCTATGCCCCTTTGAAGTACGAGTGGTTGCCTATCAAACAAATGAACTAATGGGTTAATCTACTGTATTCAAACTGAAATTATTAATGTAGATTTTTGAAATGCTACAAAATATGGCTCTACAATTTCTTTTATTAAAGTCACAAGATTTCCGTAAAAATATATTGAAGTAGAAGTATTAGAGCAAGCGATTTGCGTATCTGCGTCGTACTATATTTGCAAAATATTACTATGAAAATTACATTATTAAACAATATTTGTTAGAGGAAATAATAGAAAATCATTATTGTAAATGATTTTTATTCTATAAAAAATCATACACAACATAATAGCAGTAAAACCAGAGTATTCTACGTATACGTGTAACGTGTAACTCTTGTCTACTTATTCTGTAAGTACCAGAATCAGAATTTTTCGAATTCCTTTATTACGACAGGCAGGGCGACAACTTGAAGCTTAAGCCCTGCAGAAGGGCAAAGGAAAGTCCTACGCTCTTCTGCCAGGACTCATTGTAAAGAGAACAAATTTCCCTTTTTATTAAAAAATAAATAAATTCGATCGGACAATAACTTGCGCTACGCGCGCGAGTTACACTTATAAATGTATTTCTTTTCAATCAGCAGGTGCAGCTGCGGGAGAGTAGGCGTGGCCTCTACCCTCTTTACTCTCTCGCCGCTCTCACTTACACACACACAAAGGGAAATCGAAGGTCAGAAGGGTGAGCCTGACATTTTCCCTTAATAAAAAAAATTGTTTTGAAAAAAAAATACATTTTTTCTTTTGCCCCCCATTTTTACATTTTCCGAGAAAATTATTTCCTACATATCCAACATTATAGCTGACCAAAAAAGGAAAAAATACAATTTTAATTTTTTAAAATCGCCCTATTAGAACCGGAGATATGGCCGTTTTCCCTTTTTGCAGGTTCCCCCCTCCCTCTCCTTCCCTAATTGCTCTAGAGAGCTCCCCCCGCGGCCTCGACCTTTTCCTATAACCACCGACAATAGAAAAAAAATGTACCATCCTAACCCCACTTCCCTTTTCCTACCATGAACCTCAATCCATTCAAACGGTCCTAATTGGCCGATTTTAAAAATCGAAAAATCGGTTTACGCGCCTCGGGGAGGCCTTTCTTTTTTATCCGAAAAATTTTTTTGTCCGTCTCCCCGATCGCGCGCAAACTGAGAAAATCTGATTTTCCATATGTTTAACAGCCCCCCCTCCCCCGTCCCCACCTAGATCTACGAGGTGAAAGTGTCGGGGAAGTGGAGAAAGTCGTCCTCTATAAGACGGGAAAAATTCTGTTTCGAAAAAAGGCACTTGTTTTTCAAATGCCAGATCTACTCCACTATAAACAAATATTTACTTCATGAATTACTTTTGTTATTTCATAAGCTAACTCTTTTCTTATGAAAAACTTTTTCGAAAATGTGATCTCTGAGCAATTTGCTTAAAACCTTTGAAAAATCAGTACTCTGCTTAAACATCAACGTTTTTAACCTTCTGTATCTCGGCGAGTATTGAAGCAAAAATAACGTTATAGGTTTTTTGGGTAGAATTCCACGATATTTTTTTTCTTCAATACCCCTGAGTTCGGGTGAAACCCACCCCCAATCCAAAAGTACCCTTATTTCTAGTTAATATTTTTTACTTGACCCATTTGAAATCAAACTATCCAAAAACATTTGAATTTAAACCTGCTATATAATTAATTTTTTCTGGTTCTTTGGGACTTCTTGCCATATGTATTTTTTCTAAGAAGAAAAAATCTGCAACATGTGTTTATTCTAGGAAGAAAAAATACATGTGGCAGGAGATCCCAATGAATTAGAAAAAATTAAGATAATGCCCCAAATAACATTTAGACAATATAATTACTCAAGTGCAATCACCAAGTTACTGTACTACATGTTTTTCTAACAGTGTACATACAAATTAAGCAAATTTTGTTTTAGGTACGCAAACTTGTTTCTGCGCAGATAAACCACGTCTTATCGTAGAACAATGCAGGGAATTGGTATAAGACAATAGCGCCATCGCTTGACCACGACGAGTTGAGAACAACGCGAGCG
The DNA here is from genome assembly GCA_963583905.1 of Stenurella melanura. NCBI lineage: Eukaryota > Metazoa > Arthropoda > Insecta > Coleoptera > Cerambycidae > Stenurella > Stenurella melanura. Next base: position 26,013,684 of record OY757317.1, on the reverse strand, counting down.
CACCCATTCTGCTTTTAATAGCGCAGCTGTTTAGACGTGTGGAAATAAAATATATTCATCTCAATTTCGTTATTAAAATGCCGTGTGTTTATACAACAGCAGAAAAAGTGGTAATTGTGAAGTGGTACTTCGGGGGCCATTTCACTGATGACGCAATAAATTTATTTACTGTGGCATATCAAGACAGACCAATCCCCTCAGCTAGCATAATTTCATACATTATTAAAAAATTTGAGAATTTCGGGTGTGTCGTGAATTATTGTAAAAAATACTGTCAACCCGAACCCCGTCATCAACAAATGAGCGAAGAACGTGAAATTCGCGAAACTAATGTCTGTGCACTTGTTGAAACTAGTGAACCTTATTCTATCAGACAAATTGCTGATGAAGTTGATATGAAGGAAAGAACTGTTAGAAATATTTTGAAAAGAAATGGGTACAGTTGTTTTGAAGTTCAAACAACGCAAGAAATATTTCCCGAGGACAATTTCAAACGGATGTAAGTTTGTGAAATCATGATAAATAAGATGAATGAGATTGAAAACTTCTTAAAGAATATGTCGTTTACAGATCAATCATCCTTTTCATTACATAGAAAACACAATCCATCCGTACAACGATATTGGTCTCGAAAAAATAAACATTTGAATGTTGCTGTGCGAACTCAGTATCCTCAAAAGTTGAACGTTTGGACGGGAATTTTAGACAATCATATTATAGGCCCACTGCTAATCGATGGCAATTTAAATGGCAATAAATATTTAGAGCTTTTACAAAACCAAATAATTCCTACAGTTCAAAATCTTCCTGACAACTTTGACGACATTTGGTTTCAACAAGACGGCTGCCCAAGTCACAATACCTTAACTGTTATTAATTTTCCGGAAAGAACATTTCCCAATCGTTTAATAGCTACGAGGGGAATGATAAAGTGGCCCCCCAGGTCATTTGATCTAGCACCCCATGATTTCTTCCTGTGGGGCTTTTTAAAGGAAACCGCGTACAAACATGCGTTTGAACGAGCCAATAATTTAGTTGAATTACGGGAAAAACTTATCAAACTTTGTGCAAGCATTACTCTAAATCAACACAATGATATAAGAAGTTCATTGTATAATCGGTTTGGCTATTGTTTGGCACAAGAAGGTGGTTTGTTTGAATCCTTACTCATTAATTTATTGTATGATAATTATTAGTTGATTTTAGTTTCTGAGGGTTATTTAATTTTATTTTAATGTTCTATAGTATAATTTAGTTTTTGATAATTATTAGCTGATTTTAGTTTCCGAGTTATTTAATTTGATTTGAATGTTCTATTTTCATTTCGGTTTTAATAAGAATTATTATTTTATTCCCATAGCATTTACGGCTAAAAAAGAAACTGCAGAAATGCTTTCAATAGACGAAATTATTTGTCATAAATGTGACAAATAACTTCTTCGCTTTTGACGAAGAGATATTTTCTCGTTTCGTATAGAAATTATTACCTACGTCCGCATCCATCCTTAGTTCATGCCGTACTAAATTCAATTCATTGGGTGCCTCTGCTTTCACGATTTATGGAACTAGCGGGGCGTGGTCAATTACATCGTTATTCCTATACCCTAAACTGCATTTTCCGAATCTGTATAAGAATAATAAACTGAGATAATTCCACCTACTTAAAACTGTCGTTATAGCTAAACTTGAAAAATATCAATTTTTATGAAAAATTGTCCGTCGTTCTTTTTCTTACAATTTAATTCTGTATGACATTCTCTGATTAGTTTCTTCTCTTTATTCACATTTTTAGAAGAATTACCCCCAAACAAAAAATTAACATTAGAAGTTTCTTAACACCTAAAAGGAGTTCTGATGTAAAAAGCTCCACTAAAAATAAAAAATCTATTTTAAATAACAATAAAAATACGGTGTTTTCAATGTAATGTCACGACATTTTATAGACAAAAATAATATAAATGTTATTCATAAAGGAAGCAAAGGTAGATATTCAAATCTTGATCAATTAGAAATTGACAAATCCTTCTGTACTACTAATGATCAAAATTTATTAAATATGTCTATAATAGATAAAGTACTACTAATCATTTGTGAAGTTGCATAATCAAGTTAGGTCTTATAGCCTGGAAATTCCAGGGATTATTAAGGCTAAGTCCTCGTTAATTTTATTTAAAGCAATATCAGCCTCATTTAACGAAAAGTTAAAAAATATTTGAAAATCATCAGCGTATTGATGTGAACTACAGTGCTTCAAAAATGTAGAAAGATCGGTGGAGTAAATGGGGAAAAGTAGTGGACCTATCGCACTAACCTGAGGAACGCCCCATTTGAGATCCATTTTTTCAGACCGCACACAGTCTATAACTACTCTTTGCCTTCTAGGGCCTAGATAATTAGAAGAAAAAAAAAACAACTTCACAGAGTCCGAAGTATTTCAACTTTGTACACAACACTGAGTGATCTGAGGTATCGAAGGATTTACCGTAATCGAATAGCACTAGACAAGAACTATTCTGATTATCAACAGCTCTGTATAACTCATCGGTAACATGTAGTAGAGCAGTGGTTGTACTGCGTTCATAATGGAATGCTGACTGGGTGACTGGTAAGATATTATTATCATCTAGATAGGCAGTTGTTCATATACAATTTTTTCTAGCATTTAGATATAGTGGGAATGATACTAATAGGGCGAAAATCGGAGGTACTAGCAGGATTGCTGGTTTTAGTCACAAGAATGACATAAACTTCTTCGCAATTATTGAGAAATGTTCCAGTTGATAAACATTTATTAACTATAAATGTTAAGTGCTCACTTAAATAAGTCAAGTCAATATATATGTTATTAATGGTTATATGGAGAATATCAGGTGCTACTAAAATGCAGTTTGATACTTTATCAAAAAGATATGACTGGTTTTGCATTTTTAAAAGACACAGAATTTACTTTTATGATATAGAGTTTACAGAACAGATCTAAAATTTAATATTATTCAAGACAAAATTTCTTGATTGAATTTTTCTATTCTATGAATGATCTTCCAAGTTCATGCGAGGTGAAAGAGAATAGTCACGATTTCGGCTCTTAAGAAGCTTTTTAACGGATATTACATAATATATGCGGCACTATAATAATTAGATTGGTAATAATTTTCTTCTTCATTTTATAATTTTTCTGAGCGAGAATCGATCAACCATGTGTTTGACCTGGTTTATGTAAGTATGTAGATAGACATTTATATGTCAGGGACGCGGATTTAGATTTTTCTGGAGAGTGACCCATATAGTTAAATTACTATCAATGGACAGTTTAGTAGATGAGTCACCAACAATAACACATTCATAACATTTTTTTTAACGACTTCAATGCCGATTTCATGACGTTAAAAATTATGAAATAAACGATGAGAAACAGTGCGAAATATTTAAACGTGGTCACCTAAAATGGAAACAATGTTTCATTTCATGATTAAAATAGGTATAGCGCGAAAAATAATGAAGAAAAATACTTTATGCTAAGAATGAAGAGAAAAAAAATTGATTAAGCTAAAATCCTAATATTGTCTAAATGTTATTTGTGGCATTATCTTAATTTTCTTTTTTCTTTTTCCTTCTTCAATTCTTTGGGACTTCCTGCCACATGTATGTTTTCTTTTTAAGCGGTGCTAGGGGAATCTACAAAATATATCACAATTAACAAGTATGGTACTGGTAAATAACCTCTACGCCTGTCAAAGGATCAGTTAGAGGTTGTTTTTTTTTAATAAACAACGCAAATAAGTACAAAAACTTGAAATTGAATATTTCGCCGACGTTTCGGAAATCTAATCTGTTTCCTTTTTCAAGGCTTTTTTGAAAAATATTTTTTGCTGTGTATGACAAATACACAACTCTAAAAATGTTTGTTATATTCAATATCCATAGATACTTACTATTTACATAGAACTGTTGATATAGTTAACAGTTTTTTAGTTTTTATGCAATGTTAAGTTTGTGAAGTTCTTCTTTGGCAGCCAAGTTGTACAGACATCTACGGAACAATTCGACACGCAACTATCTTCATTCAATAATATTATCGCGGATTCTTTAATTTTCTTTTTTTTTTTGCCGAGTCCCAGTTTATTCTATGTCCGTTCTCCTACGCATGTTCGCAGATCTTGGACCTCTGAATTTCATTTTTTCTGATATAGTTTTGATGTTCGCCCAATCTTACACTAAAAGGTCTGGATGACTCACCCACGTATTGTTTGTCGCACTCACCCGGAATACTATAAATGCAGTTTTTTTAATTTTGCTCGTGGTTCTTCGGTTTCGTCTTTGTCGGAATAGATCTTAAAGTGTTGCTTGTTTGAAATACCGTCCTAATATCAAATCTATCACCGATGCGGCGCAACTTTTCGGATAATCCGCATACATAAGGAATTGACGCTGTGTAACGTTTTTCAGGTTTTTGTCGTACCTGATTGTTATTTTCAATATTTATGAAGGTTTTATCGACAAAACCCCCAGGGTATTGGTTATTAATAAGAACTTCCTTTATAAACCGCTTCTCACTGTTTAGTATTTCATCATTAAAAGAAATGATTTTGGCCCTATCATACAAACATTTTACAACACCCCTCTTAGGCAAATAGCAAAAAAAGAAAAATTAATGAATCCGCAATAATATTATTGAATGAGGATAGTTGCGTGTCGAATTGTTCCATAGATGTCTGTACAGCTTGACTGCCAATGTTAAAAGAAGAACTTCACAAACTTAAAATTGTATAAAAACTAAAAAACTGTTAACTATATCAACAGTTTTATGTAAATAGTAAGTATCTATGGATACTGAATATAACAAACATTCTTAGAGCTATGTATTTGTGATACACAGCAAAAAAGGTTTTTCAAAAAAGCCTTGAAAAAGGAAACAGATTAGATTTCCGAAACGTCGGCGAAATATTTAATTTCAAGTTTTTGTACTTATTTGTGTTGTTTATTTAAAAAAAAAACCTCTAACTGATCCTTTGACGCAAACGTCACAGGCGTAGAGGTTATTTACCAGTATCATACTGGTTAATTGTGATATATTTTGTAGATTCCCCTAGCACCGCTTAAAAAGAAAATATACATGTGGCAGGAAGTCCCAAAGAATTGAAGAAGGAAAAAGAGAAATTCCTAATATCGAAAAAAATATGTTTAATAACTAAACCATTATTATAATAAAACTCATTTGAATTTTTTTTTTGTTTTTCATATCACGATAATAGCTTTAATAAAATAAAAATTAATGATGGCACATCTGTGGTTAGAGAACTCTATTAAATATCATCAAAATAGATCAAATGTGAGTCGTTGGCAAATCAGGAGAAGAAAACGACCTGTATTTGAAATGTGTTGATTCGATTTGTTATTTCTGATGCAATTTTAAATTTGAAAAAATCGTTGTAAAAGCAAATAAAACGCCTCCTTGGATATTAAAAATATTTAAATATATACAGGATGCCATTTAAAATTAAAAAAGTAGTCGTACTTCCGGTTAACCCGCAAATAGTTCAAAAAAGTTCTCGTAAATATTTCATTTATTTATTTATTTATCAAGTAGATCATAGAACATAGTATAGGAAACATCAGGACATTACAGGTGAACAAAATTACAACACTACATTAAAATAGAGCATAGAAGCATAACGGTACAGTAATATAAAAGTGCATAGACAGAATGTGAATATATTAAATATTAAAAGTATATAAAATTATAAAATATAAAATCATTGTAGAACATATAAAACATAAAGTAGCTATATATAATTTAGTAATTTAAGTTTATTTTTGGACGGATTAATATTTCCTATGCATTTTATTTCTGGCATTAATTTGTTATTTTATTTATTATCTATGTACATGGACTTTTCTCATATATCGACAAACCATGTGCAGGAATTAACAATACAGACCTTTGTCTCTTTTCATAATGGTGAAAATCGCCGTTAATTGTAAATGTCTCCAAATTTGTTTTAACGTATATAAAAATTTCATAAATATATATACAACAAACAACTTTAATTTTTTGAAATAATTTCTACATGATACTCTTGCAGATTGCCTTTTCTGAATTTTAAATAATCTGTTAAAGTGGCATGAGAATCCCCAAAATATTATTCCATAACATAAACGACATGCAAATTGTACATGATAAAAAGATATCAAAGTAGCGTTATTACTAATATTTTTTCTGTACAAAGCGTAACAGAACTATACTTTCGAGAGATAATTTATACGCATGTCCCAATTCAAGGTGCTGTCTATAAGCAAACCAAGAAATTTTGTATTCTCTACTTGGGCAATGGACTTTCCTTCAACTTCTAACAAATAAATTTTATCCATAGAAGAATTACTTGAAGAAAAAATTCATAAGCACTATTTTAGCTTTATTTAATTAAACACAATTTGTATAAATATGTTCATAGATTTTTTTATATAATTATTCTACACATCTCTTGGGTGACTTAAGTTAACTAATCTAATTTAATTTCATTATAGTAGGAGAGCTGGCAGTCACTCGACTAACGTAAATGTAAGCTACAATTTGGTGTATACTTAATTTAATACCAGTTAAATAAGAAAATCAATATCTGGCAGAGTTGGCGCGGTTGCAAAACTACTAAGTACGTACATTTTTGAAGATGCAAAATAATCATAAAAATTAATGTTCTCCTACAAAGGTGGCGTTTGAACATATTTTAATTTATACATTGTTATTATAGAGAAGAATTGCCAGATTAATTACAAATACCTGCCAGATGAGCCTAAAGTTACTAAGAAAGGTAGTATTTATAATGTCCTTGTACAAAGCTGAAATTTGGAGTAAATATTCTCCGACATACCTTCAGAAAGTATATTGACAGCCAGACAATTTGGTTGGTTACAAATACTTGCCAGATCAGTGTATTGTCCGCCATATTCAATGGGATAACAGATGAGAGATGAATATAGATGCATATGCGAGGAAGAATGCCAATAGAAATTATGACTTTAGTAGGAAAGAAGTGTTTTATACATTTTTATTAACATAATTTTGATACGATGTGTTTTTAATATATTACTTGTCCGTCTCTTCATCGTCTTCGGAATTTAAATGTTCATCAATTATTTCTTCACTCTCTGAAAAAGCGAAACATATGAAAACAATTTTCTTATAGATGTATGTGTATATATAGATGCCCATCCAATACATGAAGTTGATTTTAAAAATTCATTACGTGACACGGATTCATCTGATTGACTGGATTTTGACAAAACATCATATATAAACGATGGTATAATATTTCTCTTTTGCCACTTGAAGCTGTATTGGTCTTCTTCTATTACCCATCCATAATCTGGTTTGAGTGTTGTAGGGCATTCTAAATTCGTTACATCATATGCTGGTTATATATTGTGTCCGCAAAAGTTGCTGTTTAAATTCTGGTTCACAGGGCGGTAAATTGGATGCGTTATTATTCAAATATTTCTTAGTAAGAGCAGCGTTGCAACTGGCAAACTTAACGGAAATTTGTCTTATAATGTCTGTTCCCCAAACAAATAATGTAGACCCTGCATTCAGGTATAAAAAAAGCATTTCCATTATTAATTCGGAAATTCAACCTAAAGCGTTGCTACCAGTATAAATCAAAGCCAGATGTGATAGAAAACACCCGAGTCTGCGTACTTGAATATTGCAAACTATATCCGTATATGAATATAGTTCACCAGATATGTTATGTGCTTACCTCAAACGAAAGTAGTCGATTGTTTACCTGGCTCACCATTACAAGCCCGCAACCTGTTTTGGTTCAGTCATATATTTGCCGGTAGCATAGCCGTAGGTTAAATGATATTTCTTTACTTTTATTGAATCAGTTATCGAGTTGTTTATTAAACTAACATTATTTATTATAAATAAATAAATTGCATCAATTAAAAAAAATCGGTAAAGGTATTTACACAGAACTTCCCCTTTTTATTTATACCGGTCGGTCACTCTAAAAAATTATTAATTACGAAACGACATATAAGAATAATAATCGGAAGGTATTATTACATAGAAAATCTGATAATTTTTTGTCAAAAAAAATATACAGAGTGGTCATCCGATAGCAAGAATTCAATATTAAACAAAAGGTGCCTTACGTAAATACCTTTATAAATTTCCAACATAGTTGAATTGTTTCTTAGGGTGACCACCCTGTATGTTTTTCAAAAACTATAATAGGTGTCTTTCTTGCCAAGTACGTCAAATGTTAATTCCATCTGTCATATTTTCAGTTCCACATCCACGTGGTGGAGTGGAAGTATAGTAGTGGTTAAAAATTTTTCAATATTTATTACTTCCCTCGCATACCGAAGGGAAGTATTGTATTCGAGAAAAAATCACCCTCCGAGATTTTTTCGGATTCTGACGTTTCAGAACACGTAGATTCCGAAAATATAGGTTTTTCAATTCCGTCAGTCTGTCTGTCTGTCTGTCTGTCTGTCTGTCTGTCTGTCTGTTGGTGCATTAACTAAAAAACTACTTGACGGAGAGCAGTCAAATTTGGTAGTTAGTTAACCCTACTGTCAGCGAAGAACTGGTAGAATTTTCACTGAAAAATATACAGGGTGGACCGTCTAAACGGAATAAATAGTGAAAAAAATATTTTTTTGCTCAAATTTAAAATTTCCACGTTTCATGACGCGCTAAACCCATTTCAGAAAAAAAATCATTTTTGAAAAAAATTTTACCACCAAAAAAAAAATTTTTCTTTGTTCAAATTTAAAATTTCCACGTTTCGTGGCATTCTAAACCTATTTAAAAGAAAAAAAATTTGAAAATTTTTTACCAACATTTTTGAAAAAATTTTTACCACCAAAATAGATGAATTTTTTTTTCTCAAAATTTAAAATTTCCACGTTTCATAGCGTTCTAAATTTATTTAAAGAAAAATAAAAAAAAAATTAAAATTTTTGAAAAAATTTTACCACAAATAGATGGAATTTTTTTTCCGATTTAAAATTTCCACGTTTCCACGGCATTCCAAATTTATTAAAACAAATTTAAAAATGTTTTAGAAAAATTTAAAAAAAATGAAAACGTGTTTTAGTAATCTATTTATCACCATTATAGAATAGACGAAATATTTTTTTGCTCAAATTTAAAATTTCCACGTTTCATAACATTCTAAACCTATTTCGGAAAAAAAAATTTGCAACATATTTTCACCAATTTGGAAAAAAATTTAACACTAGAATAGACAGAAAACATTTTTGAAAATTTGTTCTATATTTTAATCATCACTATACTTCCACTCCATTACGTGAATGTGGGATTGAAAATGTGAGAGATGGCAATAATATTTGGCATATCCTATTATATACTTTTATTGAATAATGGCATCCCAAGAAATAATTGAGTCATGGTGGACATTTATAAAGGTATTTGCGCAAGCCTTCCATATTTGGCACCTGTTATTTAGTATATTGAACTTTTGCTGTTGGATGAACACTCTGTATATTTTTTTGACCAAAAGTTATCAGGTTTTCTTTGTAATAATACCAATAATTATATTCCGATTATTATTCCCAATGTCATTTCGTAATTAATAATTTTTTTGAGTGACTGTCATGCACAAATAACGAGGGAAGTTCTGTGTAAATAACTTTACCGATTTTCTTTTTTTCATCTATTCTATAGTGGCGGTAAAAAATATTTTTTTAAATGTTAAAAATTTTGAAAAGCATTTTTTTCTGAAGTAGATTTAAAACGTCATAAAACGTGGAAATTTTAAATTTGAGCAAAAAAATTAAAAATCATATACTTATTCTATAGTAGCGAAAAAAAATTTAAAAACATTCTCTGACAAAATATTCAATTTTTTTTTTTTTTATGAACTAGATTTAGAATGTCATGAAACGTGGAAATTTTAATTTTGAGAGAAAAATAATTTCCACTCTTTCTACTGGTAAAAAAATTTTCAAAAAGTTTTGAATTTTTTTTTCCTGATATAGGTTTAGAATGCCATGAAACGTGGAAATTTTTAATTTAAGCAAAAACACATATTTTCCACAATTTATTCTAGGTATAGTAGTTGTAAGAAAAATTTCAAAAAAATGTTTCCTCTTGAAATTTTTTTCTTCTGAAATTGGTTTAGTGTGTCATGAAACGAGGAAATTTTAAATTTGAACAAAAAAAAATCTATTATACATTCTATTGTGATGATAGTGATATTCTTTATCGGATTTTGGAAACAGCGGAAAAACATTATCTATGAGAACTAAAAGAAAAACTATATGTAAAAAATGCATTCTTTCGATAGCCTGACTTCTGGTTATGATAGCAAATCAAGATCCTAAAATAAATTTTTCCAATTTTTTATTTGACATTCTCATTATAACACTAGCATCCAACATGGTCCCCTACGGCTAAGCAGATTAAACTAATATCTACATGACCCCCTACGGTATGAAGATTCGGTTAAAAATGAGAACAAAGGACTAAAATGAAATTTATTTACCTACCTTGTCTTAAATATTTTTTCATTTATTGGATTACATTTTCATAAATTCTCTCATTTTAGACCTTCGTTTTCATTTTTAACTGAATCTTCATACCGTAGTTTAATCTGCTTAGACGTAGGGGACTATGTTGGATGCTAGTGTTATAATGAGAATGTCAAATAAGAAATTAGACAAAGAGCAGCTTTGTAAGCACAAAGCAGTTTGGTCTAACTCTTTTTAAATTTAACTATAGAAAAGTCACTTAAATTGCAATACTTTTGATGTCAGAGTCTAATTTTAAATACCTAAAATGTAAACACAAGACATTGGAGAATGTCACACTGGACTGATGGAAACCATCCCCTTTCCCTGCAATACCCAGGCAGTGGAAACGTATTACTGAAGGGATTGTGAACATGTGATCGGCTTCGAAGCTCGAGATGGCTTTATTAGAGTTACTTTTAAATCCAGAGCTGCAAAGTAGTTGGGGTGTGGGTGGGATGAGACTCACTTAGGAGACATATTTTTGTGGTGAATCCTGGGTTGATTATTTACCTGATAAGGCAGAGCAGCTTTATGAACACAAAGCAGTTTGGTGTAACTCTTTTTAAATTTAACTATTAGTACATGGAAATCGTATCAAACAAGAGGTGTGGCCTTACATCAAATGAGGTAGTTCTGTTTTTTTCACATGTTGGTAGTGATGAAATGGTAATGACAAATCCAAATTTTCCACCTCGAAAGCCCTTCGGATCATTGTTAAGTACTTGAAAATCCATTAAATTTTAGGACTTTTTTTAGTTTTTGTCAAATTTTTCCACCAAGGACCTTTGTTAGGGCAAAAGTCACTATGCACACATTTAAGTATACTAAATTAACAATAAAATGAAAATAATTTGGTCTTGGTAGGCCAAATAGTTACTAAGATACGGCCATTCAAAGTTTTGCACAATTTCAAAAAAAAGGAAAGAGGAGTTGGGATGCTGGAACCATCAGCTCCTCAAGCCCTGCTAAATATGATTTCCTGTAAATGCAAAAAAGGATGTACCAGCAGTTGCGGTTGCAGGAAAGCAGGACTCAAATGCTCAGCTGTTTGCAACTACTGCAATGGCCAATCCTGCGAGAATATACCAGACCTGATGTGTTACGACATTGATAAACCATTCATTGATGACCCACCATCAGATGACGATTTTGACCTGCCTGAGCAGGTCGACGAAGAAATGCTTCCGCAGCAAGCTGCTCCCAAAAGGAGTGCTGTGGATTCAGAGGACCAGCCTGGTGCATCAAAGATATACAGGAAATACGAGTAATAACAATTCCCCTCACTGTACTGTACATTATATACAATCAGGTGTTTCATAATACTACGTACCTTTTAAATATTAATGTTTTAATTACTAAACTGTTTATTTTTACAAATTAAAATGCTTAGTTCACTAACTAAGGGCACCTCATTTTGCAAACCTTTGTAATACATATTACCTCAACAACTTTGAACAGCTGTATCTCAGGAACTATCAACTCTATTTAGACCTAATTAGTCTCATTTTGTTTGAAATGTCTCCAAATTTGTTTTAACGTATATTGAAATTTCATAAATATAAATACAAGAAACAGCTTTAAATCTTTGAACTAATTTATACATGATACTCTTGCAGATTGACTTTTTTGAATTTTAAACAATCTGTTAAAACGACATGAGGATCCCCAAAATATTATTCCATAACGCAACGTGCAAAGTAGCGTTATTACTAATATATTTCAATCTCTACAAAGCGAGAGATAATCTATATGCAACGTCCTAATTCAAGGTGTTATCCATAAGTAAACCAAGAAATTTTGTGTTCTCTTCTTGAACAATGGACTTTTCTTCAACTTTTAACAAATAACTTTTATCCATAGAAGAATTGTTTGAAGAAAAATTCATAAACACTCTTTACTAAATTAACAATAAAATGAAAATAATTTGGTCTTGGTAGGCCAAATAGTTACTAAGATACGGCCATTCAAAGTTTTGCACAATTTCAAAAAAAAAAGGGAAGAGGAGTTGGGATGCTGGAACCATCAGCTCCTCAAGCCCTGCTAAATATGATTTCCTGTAAATGCAAAAAAGGATGACCAGCAGTTGGGGTTGCAGGAAAGCAGGACTCAAATGCTCAGCTGTTTGCAACTACTGCAATGGCCAATCCTGCGAGAATATACCAGACCTGATGTGTTACGACATTGATAAACCATTCATTGATGACCCACCATCAGATGACAATTTCGACCTGCCTGAGCAGGTCGACGAAGAAATGCTTCCGCAGCAAGCTGCTCCCAAAAGGAGTGCTGTGGATTCAGAGGACCAGCCTGGTCCATCAAAGATATACAGGAAATACGAGTAATAACAATTTCCCTCACTGTACTGTACATTATATACAATCAGGTGTTTCATAATACTACATACCTTTTAAATATTAATGTTTTAATTACTAAACTGTTTATTTTTATAAATTAAAATGCTTATTTCACTAACTAACTGTACATTTTGCAAACCCTTCTAATACATATTACCTCAACAACTTTGAACAGCTGTATCTCAGGAACTATCATGTCTATTTAGACCTAATTAGTCTCATTTTGTTGGAAATGTAGTGCACTTTAATAATTTATAAGATGACTCTTGCCATGAATTGGATCTTTAGAGAAGATCATCATAACTGTCGAAAACTAAAAAAAAAAAAAAAAAAAAATTAAATATCCTTTTTTTAGACATTTTGCAAACCTTTGAATGGCCGTATCTTAGAAACTAATTCGCTTACTAAGACCAAATTGTTGTCATTTAATTGCAAATTTAGTCTACTTAAAAGTGTGCATAATGACTTTTGCCGTAACACGGGTTCTTAAAAATGAATTGTATTATTTGTTTGCTCATAATTGTATTGAAATATTCTTTATAGGATTTTGCAAACAGCATAAAAAATAACTATCTATAACTAAAAGAAGAGCTTTGTGTAGAAATATTAATGAAATATTTGCATTCTTTCGATAACCTGAATTCTAATTTTAATTCTTAATTTGCTAGCATAACCAGAATTCAGGTTATCGAAAGAATGCAAATATTTCATTAATATTTCTACACAAAGTTCTTCTTTTAGTTATAGATAGTTATTTTTTATGCTGTTTGCAAAATCATATAAAGAATATTTCAATACGGGTTCTTGGCGGAAAAAATTTACAAAAACTGAAAAAAGTCCAAAAATGTAATGCATTCTCATGTACGTAACAATGATCCGAAGGGCTTTCGGAAAACTTGGATTTCTCATTACCATTTCGCCACTACCAACATACAAAAAACACGGAACTACCTCATTTGATGTAAGGTAAAATGTACCAATTCCATAGACTATAAAGAAAAGTCGTTTAAATTGCAATACTTTTGACGTCAGTCAGAAAAAAAAGTTTTAAATACCTAATACGTAAACACAAGACATTATGAGAGGTGACACTCACTTAGCAGACACCTTTTAGTGGTGAATTCTGGGTTGACTATTTACTTGATAAAGCAAAGAGCAGCTTTATGGACTCGTTGGATGCCAATTAATGTTTTTCTGTTTTCATTTTAAAGGTTCATAGAGGGCAGTAGATATTATCGGATTTTTCAGAAAAAAATCATGATAATAACTGAACTATAGTAACAACTATTTTTCACCATTAGAACAAATAATACAAACATTGTTTTTTTCGCTTCACCCTACATTCATTTATATGATTATCTTGCATTTTTAAAAATTTAGGGGGTGCTTTTGCAACCGCGCCAACCCTGCCAGATAATGATTTCCTCATCTAACTATTATTAAATTAGGTATACACAAAATTGTAGCTTTGTATCCCGTACGTTACTCGAAGTGGCTGCCAGCTCTAAGTCTATTACAATTTCTCACTTTCATTAAGCGGCAAATTAAACCTCACTACAGGCAATCTTTTCTATTGTATTTTTTACAGTAAATTAACAACATCATTTTAAGTATCAATAAATAGAAACCACTACTATCTACTATGTCTCTTACTCATAACATTATTAAAATGCTATTATAAACGGAGGTGTTATGTCAATTAATTACGAATTAATATCCCAACATTCCGAACCTAGCGCTGTCCCCCACAACTTCCCCTTGAACTCTTCAAATTGTCCTTTCCTCCCTCTCGGTATCTCCAGTTCTCTCCTCGCCACTATGCCCTTACGTACTGCATCATTGTTACATCAAATCCCCTCTCCCACCTAACACTTCTTCATTTGTTAACTCTGCGTGAATCAATACGGTTCTCGGCTGCCGTCGGCTCCTCTCGCTAGATAATATCGCAGGATCAGGAGTTCAGGACAATCGCGTATGCCATGACGAGTGTGTCACCCCTTATGTGGAATGAATCGCGTAAACTCCCCTAACAATTTTATTATAAGTATATCTCTCTTATAACACTGTTTACTGATAGCGGAAGTAGATCGGAAATTATATGCTGTGTGGCATGGTCGCTTGTTTAAAAAAAAAAAATGAACTAGTTTGAGAATTAAAACTTGTCTGAAGAAGGACTTTTACTAACGTTTCACGTAAATAGAAAAATTGCATGTCCCTCAAGTTATTTTGTCCAATAAGTGCCTTGCGTATAATATCAGTTCATTGCTGAAATTTTTTCACGTACCCTTAAAATAAAATAAATATTTTCTACACCTATTCTACTTTTCGCAAATACAAAACGAAAAGTATATTGCATTCGATCGGCACACTTCTAAAACCGGTAATATCAAAAAAAAATTCATATCGCTGTGTTGGTGATTGAATTCTGAAAAACTATCGAAATATCTGTCCGTCTGTCTATCTGTACGTCTGTCCATCCGTTTGTATGTTAGTATGTCTGTCTGTCTATATGTCCGTCTGTGTCTGCGTCTGTCCGTGTCTTCCTGCCTGTCTGTCCATCTATCTACCTGTCTGTCCGTCAGCCGTCACGTTTCTTGTAACCACGATAACTTAAGAACGGAAAGTCCGCTAAAATAGAATTGAATAATGTTTATTTCTGAAATATGTAGATATAAATGACACATTCCATGTCAACCGGATCACCTTGTTCTCCAAAAATTGAATGAATGGAAAAAGAATTAAGGTACCAATTTCTTCGTTAAAATCTAAGCTTTCAAATGGCGTTTTTCAAGAAAACAAAATGGTGACTTAATAAGCCGCCTGAAAATTCTTATAAAAAATTATATTTACAGTACCAATTATTGTAAAAAAAATTAAAGCAGCATAACATTTTTACTTCCCTCGCATACCGAAGGGAAGTATTGTATTCGAGAGAAAATCACCCTCCGAGGTTTTTTCGGATTTTGACGTTTCAGAACACGTAGATTACGAAAATATAGGTTCTTCAATTCCATCAGTCTCTGTCTGTCTGTCTGTTGGTGCATTAACTAAAACAACTACTTGACGGAGAGCAGTCAAATTTGGTAGCTAGTTGACACTACTGTCAGCGAAGAAATGGTGAAGCTATACTGAAAAATATACAGGGTGGACCGTCTAAAGGGAATAAATAATGAAAAAAATTTTTTCCCTCAAATTTAAAATTTCCACGTTTCATGACACGCTAAACCTATTTCAGAAAAAAAAAATTTGAAAATTTTTTTCACCAACATTTTTGAAAAAATTTTTACCACTAAAATTGATGAAAAAAATTTTTCTTTGCTCAAATTTAAAATTTCCACGTTTCATGGCATTCTAGACCTATTTAAAAAATATATATATTACTGTTTTACCAACATTTTTGAAAAAAATTTTACCACTAAAATAGATGGAAAAATTTTTTTTCTTTGTTCAAATTTAAAATTTCCACGTTTCATGACTTTCTATACTTATTTCAAAAAAAAAAAAATCAAAAGCAGAAATTTTTTAAAAATTTATTTGCTACTAGGTACCAATAATAAATGGTGGAACAAAATTTTGTTTGCTGAAATTTCAATTTTCCACGTTTCATGACATTCGAAATCTATTACAGAAAAAAAAATAATTCAAACCATTTTGAAAATTTTTTAATCAGTAGAAAGATGGGAAATGTTTTTTGCTCAATTTAAATTTTCCACGCTTTAGACATTCTAAATTTATTTCATAAAACAAATGTTTTTTGGTCAAAAACCCATGACGATTGTCTCATATGGGTAGGACCTATGAATTTTTTGGTGTTGGTATTTTAATTATTACAAGGTGTTGGCGGGTTGTAGGAAAATTTCCTAAATTCTTCCAAATACGCTACAGAATCATATATAATGCGTAAAAAATCATACAATATAAAATCTGAGTAATATCAGTTGTTTTATCTTTTCAAAAATTCATTATATACTGCCCTTTTAAAATATTTCCTACCTTTATATAGAGATGATTTTTGCATTTTTTCAAAAAAGTAAAAATATGCTCACCCTAAAACTTCTCAAAATTTAATTTGAGCCCTATAGGATTTATTTTGCTTTTTCCCTAGGCCTTCTTTGTGGTCACTCCTTGAAAAGGTATTTACGAAAGCCTTCCATATTTGGCATCTTTTGTTTAATATTGAATTTTTGCTATCGGATGACCACTCTGTATATTTTTTTTGACCAAAAGTTATCCAGTTTTCTTTGTAATGATACCTTCCGATTGCTATTCTCATGTGTGATTTCGTAATTATTTTTTTTTAGACTGACCACTCTGTATAAATAAAGAGGGAAGTTCTGTGTAAATACTTTTGCCGATTTTTTTTTAGTAGGACCTAAGCTTTCCAATGCTGTTGGGTGTTATTTCAAAAAACAAAATGGCGGCTCAATATGACTGAAAATATCCTAAGAACATAATAAAAATTAAAGTAAATGAGTCTCTATTGATAATTGATCTTAAATTACCAAAAAAAGTATGAAAAAATGTTGCATTATGTATTTGATTACAGAAGCCAACATTATTTTACCAAAAATATTTATACGGATGCAAGATGGCGCCCTAATCGGTGTCAAATTCAGATCTTCATATAAAGAGTGGAAATTGTATCCATGAATTCTTATTGCATCAGAAAACTTAGGGTAAAAGTTTTTTCGTTAGAACTGAAGGTTTTTAATGCTAGTTGACATATTTTAGAAAACAAAATGGCGGCATTACGCGCCCCTTAAAATATTCAAACGAATCAATGTTCGTTTAGTGCCGTCTAGTTAAGATTGTTGGGTTTGCCTTTCTGTTGTGTTAAATCTTGATTCGTTTAGAGTCGTTTGGTTAAGTAAAAGGCTAAAGAAGGCTTTATACGGTTAGAAGGTTCGTTAAAAAAGGTTTAAAAAAGGCTTTATATCATTAAAAGGTTCTCTGGTCACATTGTAGGGGCTTATCAGCTATCAGATCCGTGAGCAGAGGATCCAAGTATCTAAAAAGAAGATTCTTTAACTACGAGTGACATCGCCCTTTCCTCCTGACATCGATTGATGAACAACATTTTCCAGTTTCTGAGGTTTTGTGCTATTCTCAGGACATTTTCAGCGATTTACTCAAAACCGTAGGGTGCTGGAGCTAAACTGACACCGATTTCGTGATCAGTGGGTCCAAGTACATGAGAATCACATAGTGGAACCTATGGATCAAGACACTTTTGCATTTTTGTGTGCCCGTGTAATTTTTAATAATAATGGTTAATAATAGTTTTTAGTTCATTTTATATTAATTCCCAGAAGAAATCATCATTTATTTTTATTTCTGTTAGGTTTTCAGGAAAGATTCAACCGTATTGATTCGCCATTTTATTTTTTTGTAAAAATGACTTGTGGAATTATGTGGAAAATTTGTTTACTTAAGAAAAGACTACTTCTTTTATTGTATTCTTTTAACAATAATTTTGACACCAAGTGTAATACTTTTTTTACAAATTTTCAAAATACATACTCACAATTTTAAGCGCCATCTGAAGCCACCGTATATAATTGCAGTTTTCAGGACATTTTAGATTAATTTTTAGGAGAAATCATCATTTACTTCTGCCACGTTTTCAAGGCATTCTCAGCGATATTCAACCGCCATTATTTTTAAATGGCTCGTAACATTTAGAAGCTTAATTTCTAAGGAAATAAATGTTACCTTTCTTTTTATTTTTTAACATTAATTTTTGTAGTAAGTATAAATTTTTATAATATTTTGTTGAAATTCCCATTATATTAAGGACACAATGCCGCGATTCAGTTTTCTAAAATATATCAACTAACATTAAGAATCTTAAGTTCTAACGAAGAAATTGGTACTCTAAGTTTTCTTATTCAATGAGAATTATGGATATAATTTTCCACTTTTTATATGAATGTATAAATTTAACTCCGATGGTAAAATAATGTTGGCATCTGTAATTAAATACTTAATGCAAAATTCTTTCATACTTTGCAGGTGATTTCAGATCAATTATCAATAGAAAACCTCATTTAATTTAATTGGGAAGAAAACTATATTAGTTTTTGATTTCCACTTTATTTCTTGTCAACATGACAATTGTTTCGCCACACAGTGGCTTCTTCGGATGTTGAGTACTGGTATACTAATTTTGCAATGCACAAACTATATGGTTTTATACAATTTCGATGTAATCCTAATCTTAATTGCTAAGCGGAAAAGTACAATATAATTTTAATTACTAAATGGAAAGGTACATATATTTCTAGGTAATTTATTGAATCTAATTCTAATAGTCTAAGTAAATAAATATAGTAAGGGAGATGAGTTTGTTTCAATTTGGTCATTTAATAAAATATCAGACGACTTTAGTTTATTTATTTCTAGAGATTCTAGTTAATCGAGTTTTAACCCTTTTTTCTCGGTGTGTAAAATTTTAAACTCTTCGTTGAACACGTGACCTACTTCTATTAGGTGGTTAGCATAAGTTGAGTCTGTTTTATTACTAACTAAAACAAAAACTACCGACAAACCCTCCTTGGATAAGAATAATCATAAGTTTGTTGCAAGATAGCCATTTATTTAATGAAAATTGCAAAAAAAAAAAAATTATTTATATTTTCAAAAACTTCTCTGAAAATAAAGACATTTATTATCATGAAAAATACTTGATTACATGAAAAAAAAGCAAATTTGACGAAAAAAGAATTTGCCCATATCGAGGATCGAACCCGCCACCCCATTGCGCGTCAAATCTGACTATTTTCACATTGCTGAAGATATTTTGTTAAGGGTCGAAAACGCGAATAACTCTTCAGGGATTGAATATTTTTTGTAGAACTTTTTCTGGTTGATGGAAAACTTGTTAGCTTTCATTTGCACCAAACCTCCTGTCCAAAAAGTTGTTAATAAACAAATTAGAGCCTCTCACGCAATGTCACTTTTATTTCCGGTTCCGGTTATCCGATCAAGGTCTTTCTGGTTTCAAAATGTTCCTTTTTGCAAGCACTTTCATATGCACAAAATCCCATTGCGATACGCTTACCCAGAGCCGAAATATTCCATTTGTAAAATTAATTTAAACTTTAAATAAACAAAAGCAAAAAGTGGCATTCGTGCAGACTTCTATGGGGGTTATGGCCGACCTCAATATTTATCGTTTAAAGTTGGTTTGAAGTCCATCAAACTATCGAAAAGCTAATTAACAAATTATGTCAATTGTTTAAGCAATTAAAAAGCATTGAAGACATCGGGCCAAAAAAAATAAGGTATATTCTTTGGTATAAGGGGTATATATTTTGAAAAAAACAATATCCTGACCTCATTAATTTCGGAGTAATCAATTTGATAATTATGAAATTTATTTTGGGCATAACAAATGAACGGGTTGACAAAATCAGTAGTGCCTCGCACCAAACGACGCGTATTGAAATTATCTTTCGATTGAATCAAGATTTTTTCGAATCCGTCAAACCGTTATCATTTTATTAAACAAAAACGAAAAATTTTTGTTTAAACAATTATTTGACTATGACGCTCGCGGTTTACAAACATTTTTCATAAGAAAATCTTGTTCAGCGGAATTTTTCCTATAAGAATCCGTTGCTAATTTGTGGCGTTGTTTTGGAAAGGTTTTAGTTTGCCCAAGTTGTTCAAGTGTGGGCCACCCTACGAGCGACGTGGTTAGCGTCACTGGTGTAACATGGCTAGCACAGTAAAGATACGGAGAGCTAAAGGGCATGGAGTTCAAGGCTTGGGCGCCATTGATTACTGAGTGTAATCAAGGAAAATTGAAGATAAAGATAAACCAAACACAAAAGTTACATATGTACAATAGAACTGTATTACAAAATATTATATTACAAAAACAATGAGCTATCACAGCATCAACGATACTGTATAGCAAAATATCACCAAAATATGTACAAGGTAAACTATATTACAAGATACACTATATTACATATTGCTCAACAGCAAGATAAACTTGAGGTGTTTACGAGATAAAAAAACTATATTACAAAAGATACATCTCGTAACTTTACTTCAATGCTAAAAATCATATATTACAAAAGATATGAACATTTACGAGATTTAAACCGAACTATAATACAAAGGTATCTCGCAAACGATCCGACAAACAAACTATATTACAGCATTAGATATACTAAAATATTTTACAAAGATAAGATAAGAAAACTTAACTAATAGAAGATATGCTATTTCACTCGAACTTGATATTTATTTGAGCCCACCAGTATATAGCCTCCCCGCTACGTAATGCCAAATACTCGAAAACGGGACACCCCAAATTATATAACCATAAAAAAATAATACTAGAACTCATCTCTAGCAAATAAAATACGGGACAACCCAAGTTATATAACCACAAAAGATAATACGCATTTCACCGCGCCCCGAACATCCGAATTCCTTTAAATAAATAATCCACATAAGTGATGCGACTTGACGAGTCAAATCTAGGAAATATCAGATCACAGGACGCGTATTATGTGCAAATAACTGACGTGTCTAACCATTGAGACACATCTAAAACAAAAGTACTTTGACACAGCGAATTTGCGATACTGGCAAAATTCAAACAATATCACGTTATCAAGCAACTACGATTACGAAACATATATTCTTTATAGGATTTTGCAAACAGTGGAAAGAAAAGCTATCTATGAGAACTAAAGGAAAAACTATATATATAAATATTAATGAAATCTTTGCATTCTTTCGATAACCTGACTTCTGGTTATGCTACCAAGTGAAAATTCTTATCAGCCAGTCTCATTTTAACACTAGAATCCAACCTACGGCTAAGCAGGCTAAACTAGTATCCACATGATCCCCTACGATATGTAAATTCAGTTAAAAATGAGAACAAAGGCCTGAAATTAATTTATTTACGTACCTTGTCTTTAAATTTTTTTTTTTTTCCATTCTAATGAATTACACTTTCATAAAATCTCATTCAGTTTCTTGGAATGCTTAGCCTTTGAAACGTTTTTCGTCCTTATTGATGACTCATCAGAAAAGCCCAAAGCCACTCACAACGATGTTCCATGCAAAACTAAGACAATATTCATGAACAAGTTTAAAATAATTATAATTTTGATTATAATTATTTTAAACTTGTTCATGGATATTGTCTTAGTTTTGCATGGAACATCGTTGTGAGTGGCTTTGGGCTTTTCTGATGAGTCATCAATAAGGACGAAAAACGTTTCAAAGGCTAAGCATTCCAAGAAACTGAATGAGATTTTATGAAAGTGTAATTCATTAGAATGGAAAAAAAAAAAATTTAAAGACAAGGTACGTAAATAAATTAATTTCAGGCCTTTGTTCTCATTTTTAACTGAATTTACATATCGTAGGGGATCATGTGGATACTAGTTTAGCCTGCTTAGCCGTAGGTTGGATGCTAGTGTTAAAATGAGACTGGCTGATAAGAATTTTCACTTGGTAGCATAACCAGAAGTCAGGTTATCGAAAGAATGCAAAGATTTCATTAATATTTATATATATAGTTTTTCCTTTAGTTCTCATAGATAGCTTTTCTTTCCACTGTTTGCAAAATCCTATAAAGAATATATGTTTCATTACTATAAGCAAACAAATAATAAATAATTCACTTTTAAACTACGATTACGTTAAACGTTGAATACAAGAAATCGATACTACGAAGAACAACGAATTTAAGATATAAATAACTACGACGAAATATTTGTAACAACTAATTTAAGATATGAGTGACTACGAATTAATGTGTAGTACTAGATATGCGAAAATAATCCCTTTTACAGGTGATAATCAAAGGTACTTATCTTTTATTATAATATCCTGATGAGAGAAATTCCTAAGTATACCCCTGTCCTCCGATGATAATAGATTATAACCGTTGGGTAGTTAAATGGTTCATGATCTCCATTTTGCTCTAGCGAGATGTCACATGTCGTACCATTCCACTTTGAAGGTTGTGAAATCGTAGAGGCGTGCTATGCTCGAATAACATAAATAATTTCTTCGCCCAGGTTTTCGTATGCTTGATAGAAAATCTTAAGTAGGTGTTGTATCGAAAATTTCATAATAAAGATAAACGTAGTATTCTTATCCCAAAAAGTTATCAAGAAAACGTATATAAAAACGAAGTATCAACATAGAACGTAGATAATTTTGCTTAAAGCAAAGGTGTAACATTAAGATCACTTCGACGTTGAAATGAAATTTGTAATTATATAGAAAAAATAAAAGAAAGAACCTAAAACAATATGTTTAAATGTTAGATGGTATTTAACAATATATAATTATTTAACTATTACCTTATACGTCTATAAGTTTCCTCTCTACTAATATCCCCGTTAGGGTCTTACAAAATTTCTATTACGTCCACCTCGAAGGACGGCTCGAGTGAAAGAGAAGGAATTTAGTCTAACGCGGTGTATTGTGACATATGTTTCGGACCGACAGTAACGTGGCTCCGCCCAAAAAGTAGTTCTGTTTAAATTATGAAATATTAAGTTAGCTAAAGGATCTATATTGTTACTGATAGTTCTACGTTTCATGTGGCTATCCGACTTTATTATAAATACTCGACAACTTCATTTTTCAGTCAGTTTGATCTATTTATTTAATTTACTTTGAATATTATCGAGCGTGCGCTGTTTAATATACTGATGCGTAAGCATAAGCTACTACCAACCTCTCATCTGTCCAGAAATGTTCGTTATCGTACCAGAGCATAGGAGAATAAAATGTTTGATTATTAAAATTTTTCTAATAATTGTTAGAAAATGTAACGAAGGATGCTATTGTGCATTCCGCACGTTACAAACTCAAATGGCATAGAGAATTTTTGGGAAAAATCCCAGGCAGACTCGCCTATAATCGGTCAGTTATATCAATACCTTCATCATTCTTAACTATAATACAATGGAATCATATACTTACCCGTATTGCTACCACCTCCCTAGGTAATAGGTTTTACTACTCACAGCTCTCTTCTATCTAAAGATACTGAATTTTTAGCACGAACTAGTTACCTTGTATCTTATATATTACATAGTTTATATTTACGGTTAAAATATAATTCATTAAAATATCTTAGTAGACATCAGGATTATTTATATCAAAGTCTTCGTCTTCTTCATCGACATTATTGTTTATAATATCCTCCCAAATGTGATCTACTATGACAGGTACATTTACGTTATTATTATTTCCAACACTAAAAAGCTCATTTACGGATATTTTTCTGTTAGTTGCAGTAAACAACGCAGCTGCATCATAAGTACCACTGTTGACAATAGATTCGATCAAAGCCCGCATATGCCTTTGATTGTGATGTCAAAATATTTACGTTTGGACAACAACTTGAAAAATTTACATGACTGTATTCTAATTTCACCAAAGTAAAGTGTTCAAATATTTACATCTGGTTAGTAAACAACATAAATTTGTACTTTTGACAAGGGCTTGAATTGTTAGTTCCTTTGCAATTTTCCATTTTTAATAACTGCAAAGTCTTACAGTATTTTGAAAGCTTTTCAGTGACAGCATTAATGTCATATGTCTTATTGAGATTACTTACTTAAGGAAAGGAGAATTTTCTATCCATTTACATAATATATTAGATGAAGCCTCATTTTGTGCGGCTATTTCCTCCCTAAGGACAGGTTAACACGTTAACATATACCACCGTTTACATATTCAACGGACAAGGGTGTGCAGATTTTTATGTGACAAGTATGAGAAAATATGGAGTAGGATTTCATTTGCTAAACTTGAGCAATGGTCACAGTTTTGTAAGTGTTTGGCGGGGATGTATACTTCTCTGCTACATACATGATTTTTATTTTGGTCTTACTGAAACTGGACCGCGAAGTAGCGTTGACTGTTGGTATGATATACTATCAGCCAACGATACCGCTACTTACATAAAATATTAGACGGAATCTCGTGTTGGGCTGTTATTAGAAGAAAATAACAGGCCAAAACGAAATTCCGTCTTATATTTTATGAAACTGTATAGAAAATTCTCCTTTGCTTAAAGAAATTAATCTCAAAGATGTTACATTAATACTGTTATAGAAAAACAGTCAAAATTGTACGATTTTGATAGTTTTTCTGTAACAGTATTAATGTCACATCTTTCTTTGAAATTAATTTCTTTAAGCAAAGGAGAATTTTCTATACACTTTCATAAAATATAAAACGTAATTTCATTTTGGATTATCATTTTCTTCCAATAACAGCCAAATACGAGATTCTGTGTAATATTTTATGTAAGTAGCGGTAGCTATGGCTGATAGTATGTCATACCAACAGCCAACGCTACGTCGCTGTCAAATTTCAGTAAAGACTGCATTAAATATGCAGCATGTTTTCACATTCCAAAAACAGCACATCACGCAGCCAAAATAAAAATCATACATGTAGTAGAGGAGTATACATCCCTGCCAAACGCTTACGAAATTGTGATCATTCTTCAAGTTTACCAAATGAAATCCTACTCCATATTTTCTCATACTTGTCACATAGTGAACTGTACACCCTTGTGCGTTGTGTATGTAAACGGTGGTATATGTTAACGTCATCTCCTGTCCTTTGGAAGAAAATAACCGCCCAAAACGAGGTACCATCTAATATATTATGTAAATGGATAGAGAATTCTCCTTTGCTTAAGGAAATTAATCTCAAAGAGAGATGTGACATTAATTCTGTCACTGAAAAGCTATCAAAATACTGCAAGAACTTGCAGTCATTAAAAATTGAAAATTGCAAAGGTACTAACAATTCAAACCTCGTTAAAAGTACAAATTTATGTCGTTTACTAACCAGATGTAAATATTTGAACAATATTTACTTTAGTGGAATTATAATAAAGTCATGTAAATTTTTCAAGTTATTGTCCAAACGTAAGCATTTTGGAATCACAAAGAAATGTAGCTATTATGGGCCTGTCAGTCAAAAGCAAATGCGGGTTTTGATCGAATCTATTGTCAACAGTGATACTTATGATGGAGCCACGTTATTTACTGCAAATAACAGAAAAATCTCCATAAATGAGCTAAATGTTGGAAATAATAATAACGTAAATGTACCGGTCACTGTAGATCACATTTGGGAGGATATTATAAACAATAATGTCGATGAAGAAGACGAAGACTTTGATATAAATAATCGTGATGCCTATATGGATGTCCACTAAGATTTTGTAATGAATTATATTTTAACTGCAAATATAAAGTATGTAATATATAATATACAAGGTAATTAGTTGGTGCTAGAATTTCATTATCTTTTTGATAGGAGAACTGTGCGCAATAAAACCTACTAGCTAGGAAGATGGTAGCAATACGGATAGGTATATGATTTCATTGTAGTTAACAACAAGCTCACCGTTATACTCTTCGCCGATTTACTGCTCTATAGGATACTCTTCGCAGTTTTTTTGTAAATCGTGTTAGTTTCAAATATTTTTTGTTAATTTACAAAACAAAACAAAATTATGTAAGGAATTTTTTTTTTATTTCAGAAATTTATAACTTTTTTATTTATTGATCGATTTTGTTCAAAAATAATAGGGTTTATCCCCTTACTTACTCTAATTTACTGACCCAATTTCAATACAATCGGACTTTTCGTTCTTAAGTTATCGTGCTTACAAGAAACGTGACGGACAGACGGACAGACAGACAGAAGGGCAGACAGACGGACAGACAGACTGACAGACTGTCGGCCAGACAGACGGACGGACAGACGGACAGGTAGACGGACGGACGAACGGACGGACATTTTGAAAGTTGTTCAGAATTCGATCACCAACACAGTGATATGAAAATTTTTCTCTACGAGCAATATTACCGGTTTTAGAAATGTGCCGATCGAGTGCAATATACTCTTCGCTTTGTATTTGCGAAGAGTATAATAACAAATTAAGTTTGAACTGGTACATCTACAGATAATATTATTACCTACGACTTTCATTTGAAACATTATTTTATTATTCATATACTCTATCCAATATTTAATATAAGGAAACAACTAAGCATTGATTCACTGTATATACTGATCATTTACTTCTGCTCATGCTAATAATAATAATAATAATAATAATGATGTTTATTTGTTTAAGGTATTATAATTTACAATTTTGTTATGATTTTCATTGTCATTCACAAATAAACGATGACCACAAAGCTTAGATCTCTCCGTGGTGCAATTTATTTATTTATTGATGAATATAATATAATAACAATAATGTAAGTAACTATATTAACATATTTAAAAATGAATTATTATATGTTTCAATTATATTAATCTACTGGAACAAAACCTACCTGTTATAAAATAACTAATTTATTACTAAATTTAGATGATATTAAAATAAAATTTTAGTACTTTTTTGGAGTAAGAACATTTTTAGGGGTAACGATTCATGATTTTATTGTATCATTTATTTTTCATTGCAATTAAGTCATTTTTTATTTTTGTTCTATTTGAATTCGAGATAAAAGCTTTGGAATGTTTTTTAAATAAATGATAATTCGTTAGATTTCTAATTTTGTCGCGAAGTTCATTAAATAATTTGGGAGGAAGAAATATAAAATTTCTTTGTTCTATAGATTTGCCACAAAATGGTGTTTTGTATTTTAATTTCTGCCTGGTTACATAGGAATGTTGTGGTCGAGTTAAAGCATCCTTGTTGTTGAACTGGTACAAGATGATAGTGCAGAAATATAATTGTCTTAAATCTAAAATTTTAGCATTTATGAGTAGATGGTCTGAGAGATAAGTATTCGGTTTACTAAGCATTATTTTTTTAAATATCTTTTGAATTATTTCTAATTTTTTTAGGTGCTCTTTTACAGCACTTCCCCACTCAATAATACTGCACAGAGAGAAATCGCTTTGGAGCATTTTGCACAATGTTGTGGAACAACGTTTTGTTGCATTTTTTTAAACAATTGTAACATTTTAAGGCACAACGTTATATAGTTTTACACATTTTAATTGTGCATAATTCTTGTGCGTTTTATTTATCCAATATAAAGATTTAGTTACGATGAATTTATTGAAAACTTCGACCAACAAATTGACGAAATTTAGAGTTAAATTTATTTATTTTTTCTCAACAAATCATAGCCAATTTAACTAAATTAATTGTTAATAGTATCCTCAAACTATATATTTTGTTGCCATTCTATTTAGAATTTGTTTTAAGTAATTGTTTATAGGATTTGCACAACTTGTGTAACATAAAAGTGTGATTTTATTTTATAAACGGTTGTTGACAAACTTGTGAAAGTAAGAGTCCCAATATATTTATTTCCGCTGAGCAAGTACTTACATTTGTGATGGAATTTGTTGAAAACTTATTAACCGAGTGGGGTTTCCTAGATGTAATTCCATGCAGCATTCACAGAGGTAAGTACTTCACACAGAGTTACAGATTTGCATATATGTTCTCTTAAATTAACTTCGTCAACATATAAATATAAAAATGTTTCCTTGTTTATATGCGAAGAATGCATGATACCTATCTTCTAATACTTGATTTCGTTTACAGCTTGAGAGTAATTTCGTTTTCTTATGGAAGCGACAGAAAGCTGTTCCTAAACTACTAAACCCAAAAGGCAAACTTGTAAAAGAACTGCTTCAAAACGAAGATATTCTGATGGTAAGCAATACATTTGATTTTGGTGATGAACTGATAAATGTTATTTTTTTTTTAAGAATATGACGTGACTACGACATAAGCTTTATTACTACAAACTGCGTTAATAGAAGCTAAACAGAGGAAGCACTGGAAGCCTTCCAAATTAGAATTATTAAATGGATTTATTTTAAGCATAAATGTAAGTCACCTACTTCTTTTCAACTAGAACTTTATACATATAAAATTTATTTGTATTTAAAAAAATAGAAATGTTTTCATTTACCATATGATAATATATAAATGCATGCTCTATTATGTATTGTTGTTCTGTTAAAATAAAATATTTATTCTTTATTTTTTTTTTTATTGAAATCCTTTAGGAATACCTCCAATTTTGGAAATAATATTTCACAATTTGTGTTACAGAATAACACAATTAAAATGAAGTGGATACATATAGTGTGTGAAATGAGTGCACAGTGAACCAAAAAATATATACATAATTTGGAGATTATAGAGTAATAAATTGTGCAAAACTGACTCCGGTTCATACATTACTGAACAGCTTCTTTGAATTAAGTATATATATTGTGCAAAATGAATTACAAAGTTGACAAAATAAACATACAATTTGAGGATTTCTCATTTAGAAATTGTGGAAAACTAAAACACATTCTTTTAAAAAACTGTAAACATTGTGTCACTTAAGAGAACAATTTTTTGTAAATATGTTTTACAAATGAAAAGGTTTAGATGTGAATGTTTGTTTAGGAAACCTTTAGAATATATTTAAAAATTTCACACAAATTGTAGAAACTATCTTCCACAAGTGGAATAAAATTATGTATTTTTATGCAACCATAATTCAAATTTGTAAAGAATTCAATTTATGTGATTTTTAAGTTTGTACAAAAATTTCAAACAATGTTAATGCATAAACTGTACAAAACCATTGCCCCAAAAATGTGTTATTTATTTGCACAAATTGTTCCTGTCACCATTTTAAGACCAATTTGGAGTACAATTTTCTACAATTGTGGTAAAATATCACACACATTTTTCTCTGTGTGTGCTTTAGCCGAGAGTCAATCAACGCATAATATAAGGTTTTTAGAGTCGACGAATCTAGTATGTTTTTAAGACACTTCATTCTATATATTAGGCTTCCTAGGGTATTGCACACATTAATTATATATTGATCCCACCTTAGATGTCGATCTATAGTAATACTTAGATATTTTACTGTCTTTGCACCTTCGATTTTAATTGGAGAATTAATTGTGAGTGAGGAAAATTTGGGTAGCGTATTTTGTAACACACACATGGTAGAAATTTAGTTTTACTAAAATTTATAGTTAATAATTTATGATCAAACCAATCTTTTATTTTTTGTAAGTCAAATTCTGCTTGCAATTTCAAATGTTCCCACGTCTGGTTACTACATAAAATAGCAGTATCGCCAGCAAAACTATGATCGTTCCAATGAATTTTATTGTCAATAAATTAAAATACTCATAAAGTCAAACAATGACATCGTTCTGATGTGATAATACATTTTTATCTGAAAGAAGACACTGATAGATCTGCCCCTTACAACGGCCCCTCCGCGAGTCCTAAGTAGTTCTAAATATGGAATGTTAATGGATCCTGTTAACTTTAAGAAAAATCGATTTTCGCCGAAAATTAAATAAAAATTGACCTAGAAAATTTCTCACTTCGCGAAAAAACCGGAAAACACTCTTCGGCACCGTCCTTCGTCGAATACATGATAAAGAAAATTTCACTAAAAGTGCAATTGGTAATATCTTCGAACGACGGAAAATCGCCTTTGGGCAACGTCATTCGAAAATAATTTTCGAAAGTACAAAGAGCTGGACTTGAATTTTTCAGATCGCCAATGACGCCAAACCGTTCCGTCATTCGAACATTACAGTCAGGATGTAGCGAGTAGCCATTTCAAAAGACAAATTTTAACCGAAAGTTCATGGGGCGGGTTTTCCAATAAAAACCGCTATACAGATTTTTCAGTTCATATGTCAAAATTAATAACTACTTTTCTATGCAATAACAAAATATATTACTAGCCTATTCCCTATAAAAAAAATACTAAAATAGGAAACCTAAGTTAAAGAATTTCCAAATTTAAATCTATAATAAATAAACTAAATTCAATATCATTTATTTTCCAATCTATAAAATATAAAGTATTAAAGCATTTATAACATATTAAAGGACGTGAAGTATCAGATTACAATTACTAATTAATAACATCAGGTCATTAGTTTCCAACCGCTTTACATATGTAGGAAATATGCTGATCAAGCATTTATCAATCATGTAAATAGCCCAGAATCAATGGGCAGTGGCCGTTCATTCTGAGAGTCCATCTGGGAACCCATCTCTCCCAACATGTGCTTTGGTAAGAAAACATCATTTGCTGATTATTTT
Organism: Stenurella melanura; assembly: GCA_963583905.1. Classification (NCBI taxonomy): domain Eukaryota; kingdom Metazoa; phylum Arthropoda; class Insecta; order Coleoptera; family Cerambycidae; genus Stenurella; species Stenurella melanura. Next base: position 25,982,661 of record OY757317.1, on the reverse strand, counting down.
ATATTTGTGTATTTCCTACTTTGTTGTTTGACTACAACCAGTTTTATTGTTTCATTAATAAATATTATTTACTATTTAATTTGTGTTTGATAATTTCCAACTAGGAAAACCTCTCGCAGGCCAAGTGGTCCCTTATTGCAATAGTCATAGACCAGCGGTCGTGACATTACTCAGAGACCGATCCACAATAGCACGTATAAAAATAAATTCAAAATTCAATTCCAAGTAGATGAATCGATCCAACTGGACCCATCATATCCTAAAAATGAACTAGGCGGACGTCGCCATAGGGGTCGCTCGAATGCGACTAGACGCCAACATATCAGACTTGGCATCTTTTAGTATAGTACATACGATCTCAGTTGGGACAGTATAAAACCGAAAACTCGGATATTCACCAATTCTCGTCTACAGTCCACGTGGACTTGATCAACCTGCCACTTAGAAATCTGAGCGGGATTAGATGCCTAGAGTTTGATTTGTCAACTAAAGAAGTGGCCGATTTTACTCGGAGTTTTCCTTTTTATATTGTCCCAATTGAGATCGTATATACTATACATACTCCAGAGAAATAAGTTAAAAAAAAAGGCCATCTGCGGAATGAGGCCGAACAAGCTGAATTTTTGCAGAGACCTTCGTTTTGATGTTCCAATGAAGCACACAAAAATCTCACATGCCTACCCTTGTGCGTCCTGAGATATCGAAGGTCAAAGGTCATTAAAATCGGTTTTTCGCGAAAATCTCGCTTCCAGTGCATCTGACGTCATAAGAACTCATAACAAAACTTACGTAAAATAGCATTCTCTACAAAATTGTTTATATATATTTTTTTCATACGACCAACCGTTTTCGAGATATAGCATGATAAATCCTAACAGGTTAAGAAAAGTGCTTTTATAGTTATAGCTCTGCAGTATAATACAGTATTACCTATTACGAATGCGCGCTCCCGCTTTATCATGCTATATCTGGAAAACGGTTGGTCGTACGAAAAAAATTTATATCAACAATTTTGTAGAGAATACTATTTTACGTAAGTTTTGTTATGGGTTCTTACGACGTCAGATGCACTGGAAGCGAGATTTTCGCGAAAAACCGATTTTCATGACCTTTGACCTTCGATATCTCAAGACACACAAGGGTAGGCATATGAGATTTGTTTGTGCTTCATTGGAACATCAAAACGAAGGTTTCTGCAAAAATTCAGCTTGTTCAACCTCATTCCGCAGAGGAAGTTTTATTTCTCTGGGGTAACAGTCGATTGTTACAATACTCTCGCCGCTGTATGAGTTTCGATTTCTCTGAACTTAACGTCTTGCGCCGAACACTAGGACGAATTCCCAATGTGCCACCCAAATTACTCTAGAGGTCATAAAAGTTTTCGGATTCTTTTTTGAGGTCAGGATCGAAATGTCAAAAAGTGTATATGTGGTTGCCTAATAATCATTAAAATTCCGCCAAATCGACACTTGGTATTTCATAAATAACTCTTTTATAAGTAATTCAAACGAAGTTTTAAAGTGGGCAGTATTATAACAGAAGTCGGCCTAATACAACTGACCTGTTCGTTTCTATTTTAAGTGCACGATAAATTCGAAATAAATTATTAAAATTGCCTAATTATCAGACGATACATTTGTAGCTATATTAGATAATCAGAGGTATTTAAGTACACTTAATTAGGTCGAATTGATGCGTATTACAATCATTATCTCTTATCTGTGTAAAAAATTGCATAAAATTGCTTTTGTACATTGTAATGTATGAAATCAATTTTCAACACAAATCGATGAGTCATCAGAATAATTGTAAAGAATATTTAGAATAAGTTCACCATGTAACTAGAAGATGGCGCCAATAGCCTAATGAATGAAAAGAGGTAATGGTTTTGATTTATATTAATGAAATGAAAAGTGTGGCAAACTTAAATTTGTTAAATAAACTAAGCAATGAAAGTATTAAATGGTCAACAGTTTGCAACTGCATTCAAGCATTAAAATGGCACTATATCCCAAATATATAATATATACAACAAATTCTGTTAATTCTTGTCAAAAATTAGGTGAATTTTCAATGAATGTAAATATATAAATTATAGGTTCGAACCCTGAACACATATAAATCCCCTGAATATGGTTCATGGCCCCTTTCGTGATAAAATTTGTTTGGGAACCTTCTGAGAAGTTGGAAATTTGAAATTTTGGCCAGCTTTTAAGAATTTTGACCCACTGTGGCGCTAATTCAAAATTCCAGATAATCCAAACTGGTTTTCGAGTCAGATTATAGAAATGTATTATCGGTAAAAATTTTTGGAAGATAAATTCATTTTTTTATTTTATTTAATGTCCCGAGTTATTAATTTAACAGCTTTTTTATCATAAAATCAAGATGGCTCTAAAAAGACATTTATAAATTTGTGACCATTTTCATTGGAAAAACCCATATTTCTTAGTAAAAATACGTTTTTAGATGAAAGATATGGGAACGAAAGTCGAATATTCGCCATGAGAGATCAACAGAGAATTTCAAGGCGAATATTAGAAGAATAGAAAAGTCCCAAAAACTCAAAATTTACGACCTCTAGGGTAATTTGAGTGACACAGTGGGACTCTGCTTAGACTTGAATATTTCCATTTGTATTTGTTGAAGTTTACACTCAATAAATGAAAATATATTTTGAATTCGGCTCTTTATTGATCCACTAGATCTAAAATTGATAACCTTTGTGCGATTCTGTGGTGTGAATTGGATAATTGTTTTGTTGACGTGTCCGATCTCAGTCCGATTACTCACAGATTCTGTCAATGGTCTTAATAGGCTAAGCAGTGTTTCTCAAGTGCTAGTTTACAAGATGTGATCAAAAGTTCGTCGCTAAACAACAAGATACGACGGGAGGCGGACTGTAGCAATCACAGTAAGAATAATTTTCTTCATTTTCGTCTTTGGGAGTCTTAAGAGGTACTAGAATCTCCCTTGAGAGTGGATATAGCTAAGTATCGTTGCGACGGCACGGCTAGCACCTGTCGTGTCCCTCAAAAGCGCGATACTATGTTCATCCACAAGAACACTTGATCACGTGGCAAACCACATTATGAACAAGCCTTCATTTTGGCTGTTTTTTCAAAATTCTGAGGTTGAAAAAAATTAAACAGAAGAAATTTTTAGTGCAAAAATGCAAAAGTGTTGAAAATCATACAATCTAACAATTAAAAGGAACAACCTTCTTCCTATAGTTAAAGCAAGAAATTATCTGTCACGTGGTCTATTGTTGTAAAACGTTCACGGACAGGGGAATTGACGCTGTCCCTCTTTTTATCATGATGAGTGGTGTCGCCCTTATGTTAACCCCGCGCTGTTGCAAATCAAACTAATCAGCGTCAGAGTATAGAAACGCTCACAAAGCGTGGAAGTTCCAGTTAATTCGATCCCGAGGCTTTTGTATACTTTGGATGTTTTGATACTTTCGTAAACGGTTTCAATCACACGCTTTCATTTGTGGTGACAAATATAACTCTCTCACTAGCATGAATATTGAATTACCTGCTTAATATTAAACAGTTTTTCGGAAAAATGAGAAAATTTGTTTATAGATGAGGAATGTTATGTATTATTTCTATGTGAGTAATTAATAAATCTATTAAGTAACAAACTAAAAAAACCGATGCCTAAGGAATCACTACTTTCACATCCAGATTTTTTATCCAAGTCAATTTAAAGGAAACATCTTGACTAGATTTGCACCCTGGTATGTGGAAATTATTGGTTATAGAATTATAACAATATTTGGAGCAGATGTGATAGACAAGTTTGAGGCGTTGGTTTTTACCATACACGTTAAAAATTAAGTTTTTAGTTTACCCTACTTATTGTCACAACCCACCTCGTCTTACCCCTTCAGTGGAATCATCTCAATCAGATGTCATTACAATATATACGTGTACTAACTTTCAAGTAAATATTTCAATTTTATGTTATCAAACCCATTAATAATGAAGCGCAGATGGTGGTGTTTGAAAAATATTAGAAAGAAATCTGTGGCCGTGGTTTCTAGCACATACACCAAATTCCACATTTCTGTACTCTTACCAGCTTGATTTACTTATTTTCCCCTATTTACTAATATTTAGCCCTCAACCCTTCAACGGAATCATCTCGAGATATAATCTAGTTCCAGATGTCGTTATAATACTGTTACGCATTACCAGCGCTTAAGGCCTGGCGAGTGATACGCCCATGATTGCTAAATAATGAAATTAGGTGCCAATGGTTAGGCAACCAGTAATACACCACCATCTCTTCTGGAAGCTTGTAGATGCTCTAGAGTTCTATATTGTTCTGGAATTGGAAATCTCTGGATGGATCTAGAGGCAATTTTGGGATATATACGGCGAAATCGACGGCGGAGAAAGGGAAGTTTTATTAAAGTGAAGCTTGGTAACGAAAGTGAGGTTAGAAGTATCAGAAGTCACTGTGTAATCAGTAAATTATTAAATAAAGTGTTAGTGTTTACCTCTTGTCGAAATTATTTTGAAACCCACGGATTCATACAGGGTGTTTCCTAGAGGCGGAAACACGTAACAATACATACGTGTCCCAAATTTCAAGTGAATAGCTCAATTTCATTTTATCAACCCCTGTAATAATGGATGGTGGTGGGCTGAAAATATTACTAAAAAATCTGAGGTCTTGGCTTCTAGGACATACACCGAATTTCAAGTTTCTGTACTCTTATCAGTTTGCTTTACTTATTTTTCTCTATTTACCACCAATTACCCCCACTCCTTCAACGCAATCGTACCAAAATATAATCTAGTTTAAGATATCGCCATACGTGTAACAATTTTCAAGTGAAAATCTAAATTTAATTTTATCAATACTTTTAATAAGGGAGTGGGGGTGGTGGGGGGATGAAAAATATTATTAAAAATACTGAGGCCATCGCGTCTAGTATATACACCAAATCCCAAATTTCTATACTCTTACCAGCTTGCTTTACTTATTTTCCCCTATTTAACTCTATTTAACCCCCAACCCTTCAACGGAAGCTTCTCAAAATATAATCCCTAACTAGATTATATAGATGTCGTTATAATACATACGTGTTCCAAATTTCAAGTTACTGTTTCAATTTGATTTTATCAACCCCTTTAATAATGGAGTAGGAGTGATGGGGGGTGAAAAATATTATAAAAAAAAATTGAATCTTTAACTTCTAGTACATACACCGAATTTCAAGTTTCTGCCCTCTTACCAACTTGCTTTACTTATATTCCTCTATTTACCCCTATTTAACCCCCAACCCTTCAACGGAATCATCTCAAAATATCATCTAGTTCCAGATGTCGTTATAGTACATATGTGTACCGAATTTCAAATGAATATCTCAAATTTATTTTATCAACCCCTTTAATAATGGAGTAGGGGTGGGGGGTTGAAAAATATTATTAAAAAAATCTGAGGGGATTTGGCTTCTAGTATATACACCGAATTTCAAGTTTCTGTATTCGTATCAGCTTGCTTTACTTATTTTCCCCTATTTACCCCTGTTTAACCCCCAACCCTTCAACGGAATCATCTCAAAATATAATCTAGTTCCAGATGCCGTTATAATACAGACGTGTGCCAAATTTCAAATGAGTGTCTCAATTTTATTTTATCAACCCCTTTAATAATTGACTAGGGGTGGTGGGGGGGTTGAAAAATATTATAAAAAAATCTGAGGCCTTGGCTTGTAGTACATACATAAAATTTCAAGTTTCTGTACTAATAGCAGCTTGCTTTACATATTTCCCCATATTTACCCCTATTTACCCCCCAACCCTTCACTGGATATCTTAAAGAAACAATCCAATTCCGGATCTCCAGATACGAGTACAAAATTTCAAGTCAATATCTTAAACCGTTCCGGAGAAAGCGTGCGGAAGAAAAAGTTACAGACAGACAGACCGACAGACCGGCAGACCGATAGATCGACAGACCGACAGACCGACAGACCGACATACCTACAGACCTACAGACCTACAGACCGACAGACAGACAGAAATGTTTTTGTTTCGCTCAAATTTAAAATCTCGACGTTTCATGACATTCTAAACCTATTTCAAGAAAAACATTTTTGAATTTTTTTTACGATTATCATACTTCCATCGACTACGTGCATGTGGAAGTAATTAAACAGTCATCTGGTCCAGATGAAATTCCCATGTTTTTAATCAAAAAACGTATTAGATACAATCGTAGAGCCCTTGACGTTTCTGGTAAATTTGTCATTTCAAAAGGGAACTTTTTCAAAATGCTTAAAATTGGGGAAAGTAATTCCTATACACAAAGTCCATGATGCAGAGGATATGACTAATTATAGACCTGTTATAGTTACTGTATAGGGAGATCGGGATGAACTGTTTAATATCGGCCGTGCAAGAAAATCGTTTCTACGAAAATTGTGCCAATTTGTTTTCATTAAATTACCTCGATTTTTCAGCTAGGATAGTTAAGGTTGGCACAAGCCAACTTCGTAAGCTTCGACTTTTGAATACTTTGAACTCTTTTAATTATGAACTCTTCTCAAAAATCATATACCTAATTACAATATATGTCTGTGTAATATTCGGAAATACACCGGCATCTGTACTAAAAAAAACATTGGTTTAAAAAATGATTTTATAGTTATTTGCTTAGTTGCAATAAATAAATAATAAATAAATAAATAAATAAATAAATAAATAAATAAATAAATAAATAAATAAATAAATAAATAAATATGGCATGTGATATATCGTTGAAAAGGGACGAAAGTACCTTATTTGATGATAATTTTTAACAACCTAGTGCGGTTTTGAAGGTTTCAATAGAAATTAGATAAAACCTCGCTGAAATAGTTTGTTTTTGCCAAAAACTTCGCCGTACTTACCATTTTCCACATAGCAAGTTTATTTATTACCACTTATTTTTGTCCATGACCCCCCCACTGTTGCCATCGACGCGTGGGCTACACTCAATACCAAACAGGTTAGTTCTTAGTTCTCGATTATAATGCGCGAATAGAAGATCAATTGTTCAGAAGTTGCAAAATAAGGTTAGCTGTTGTGTGTTATTTGTTTTGGTATTCGAAAGTTCAAAACGATTGGAAAAATGAGTACGGGAAAAACGTTGTTGTGTTCCGAGCTGTTTCCTAATTACCTAATCATGTGAATTTTGTGCTATGATTATATTACAACAAAGGACATAACCAACAAATTTGACATTGAGTATGACATGCTGCGCGCAGGTGTTCGCTACTCGATTTTAAAACTGGCGCCATTCCCCTCTGTGCGCGTGGTCTTCCGCGGTCGGTCTAGTCTAGAGCATAAAAACGAAACCAAGTCCCATTTTTTTTACATAGAGTAGATAGGGAGTGAGTCTACTGTATATTTATATTTCTCTACTGTGTTATTACTTCTCAACATTCTCAAAGTCTAACAAAGTAATCTTTTTAGTTCATATGTAATGTTAATTAAAACAAAAATAGAAATTAGTTTGAAATCAACATCCCTGACAATCTATTCCTGGCATTAGGTCAATGCTGGCAAATTTACTGGCAGGAGTCTTTATTCCTGGGAAATGCCAGTAATTGCTAGCAAAACAGCAACACTGGGTAGGTATGACGATGCTGGCCTTGTGTCTTGTATGTAATAGTAAAGCGTTAATAAATATACTTTTACGGCCCTCGCGTGGCTAAATAATGGTATTATCATTAGTGGATATTAAATATTGGCCAATAACAATAAAGCTGCAGTTGATCGCTGATTATTTCATAATTAAGCTATACCTACTGTAATATAACTATTATGTTCTGTTCTATGACAAAGGAGACTGCATGTAACATGTAGGTGAATATTCTTATTATTTTTTTTTAATAATATCTTAGAGCAGGAAAGATATATATTTTAAGGAGTCGTAACGCTACTGCCAATGGTGCCTGCCGCCTGCCACCAGAGAGCAAGCGCGAGTGGCGGAACATATGTACAATATGTAGGTGTCAAGTTTATCACATCAAAGGAATAAAACGATACAAAACTGGTATTTTTCCAAAAACAGCTTCATAATAATACAATTAATATTCACTATCATAAATATATTTACTCATATCTTACATACCAGAATTTATTCTACATTCTATATAATATAACATCATAATCGATATACCTACGCCCATGGAAAAAGTGTCATTTCGGATGCACTGTTCTATATTCAATGAAGAAAAGATGAATGAAAATTTCAACCAAATAACGTGCAAATTGCATACCAGAAAATGATATACTATGCTTCTCATTATCATTGCATGCACACGGACATAATTAAGTAAATAATAGGCCTACAGTTAATTTAACTAGGTAAAGTGAAAACTGCATACTTTAACCTGCAAAGCGTCACTCCTTTAAATTTTTTCAGTTTTTACAGTAGTCTATAGAATATGATACCATCATGTAGGTACATTACATAAATTAGCACTAAATCACTTATAAATCACTTCTACTGGAAAATTTCATTTTGCTCTCTACCGTTTGTGTGAAACCACCGCAATGGCGTCTTAGGCACAACTTGTTTGCGTGGCGATTATGCGCTGTTACGAGTCCTCACCATCTATCTTTCCTAGTCTAAGAATAATATAGCAAACATAAATTCTTAGTTTTCTAAATATTGGTACAACTTGTACGGTTGGTACAACGAAATCACATGTTCCCCTCCTGTAGTGTTAGATGCTGTGGCGACCTTCACAAGTTCTATTTACGAACTTCATGAATGCCCACGATATAATTTGTTTTTTTACTTCATGATAGTGATTGGTTTATTGGAATTTTCAACGTTCAGACCGAGGGCTACGAGATAATGTTACAAATTAGATAGAGAATATGATCAACATAAGTTTACTTTTATATGAACATGTGAGTATTACATAACCTCAGAATACTTGCTGTAGCTTTCTCGTGTTTAATTAGTAAGTTATAGTGGAGTAAAATAAGACACAAAACGGGCTTAACTTCGCAATTCTTTGTAAAAGGGCGGAATTTTTCCATTCTCTTCTAAATTGTATCCATAATGTATGACGAAAAGTCTTCTTTCTAAAAAGTGCCGCTCTAATAGTTATAAACAAAATAGGCGTAATATTATGTTTTGTCCCGAATAACTTTTAAAATTTAGTTTTACGGTAGAAAATTGCTTACGCCAGTCGAAAGTTCGGGAAATTTCACATCAAAAACGTACATGAAGTTCTTTTGTACGATCAAAAATATAGGCTCCAGATCTTTTTGTTGAATGCACGAAAATGGAACGCAGCGACACGTAAGTACGGCGCGTGAAGCGTGCGCGATCTCGACGTGCTACACTAAATTTGTCATAACTTTTGAACTAATTAATGAAATTGACCTCAACAAAGCTTGAATGAAAGAAGAAACATATGACTATTGGTTTATTATATTTTCAAGCACAAAACTGAATGTATGTCGAAATAGTATATGAAGTCGGAGCATATAGAGAGATTTCCGATGAAATCGGTTAAAACTCTACCATTTCTACAATTTTTAAGATATAAACTTGGAACTTTCACATATTACTCTTGAAATAATGTATAAAAAGATCCGATGGATGCGTGTGCTATATATATTTTTTTTATAAAAGTTATTAACGTTTATGTTACCCCTAGCATCACCAATTATGGAGCATAGAAAAGTTTGTCTTTTATTTTCATAAAATAAAGAGGGTGAATTTAATTTTTAGGGTAAATTCCCTTAAAGCATCTTAAAGTACACGTTTCAAGTTTAAAAAATCTCACCTACACAAATCTATTAACGCGTTCTAAACCAGAATAATAGGTGGCTAAAGTTAGTTATACATACCAAATTTTACCACTTTCTGATTATTTCGAAATTTTGGTGTACATCTTCAAAAATAAATTTTTGAGATTTTTTGCACTTATCAGACCCTTATATATATTACTTCAAGACTAATATGTGAAAGTTTCAGGTGTCTGTCTTAAAGATTGTAGAAATGGTAGAGTATTTACCGATTTCATCGGAAATCTTTTATGTTGCGAATTCATATATATACTATTTCTACATACGCGCCAATATTCTTGACAAAAGATGACGATCTCGGATGATTAGAGGTCGAGCTTGAGCTCCTTGCCCCAATCATCGCTGTAGATCTGGACCGGCCTGGTAAGGGGTGGGCCTGCTTTTTAGCCTATCCCCCCCGCAAATGCGGACGGTATTGGCAATGTTAGCAAACCTCCCCTGGTCCTGTCTGTTAGATTTCTACATACACTTATTTTACTTCCACATTCACGTAGAGGATTGGAAGTATAGTAATCATAAAAAGATATCTTTTTTTTTCTTGAAATAGGTTTAGAATGTCGTGGAACGTCGAGATTTTAAATTTGTCTGTCTGCCTGTCAGCTGTCTGTCGGTCTGTCGGTCTGTCTGTCAGTCTGTCTGTCGGTCTGTCTGTCGGTCTGTCTGTCTGTCTGTAATTTTCTTTGTCAGCATGTTTTCTCCGGAACGGTTTAAGATATTGATTTGAAATTTTGTAGACGTATATAAATAGGTAAATAGGGGGAAACAAGTAAAGCAACCTGGTAAGAGTACAGACACTTGAAATTTGGTGTATGTACTAGAAGCCAAGGCCTCAAATTTTTTTATATCTTCCGTCTCTCGCCACCCCCCCCACACCATTATTAAATGGGTTGATAAAAAAATTTGAGATATTCACTTGAAATTTGGCATAGGTTTATATTATATTGACATCAGAAACTAGATTATATTTTGGGATTATTCTGTTGAGGGGTTGGGGGTTAAATTAGGGGTAAATAGGGGAAAATAAATAAAGCAAGCTGGTAAGGATACATAAACTTGAAATTTTGTGTATGTATTTGAAGCCGAGGCGTCAATTTGTTTTATAATATTTTCCACCCCCTCACCAGCCCCCACTCAATTATTAAAGGAGTTACTAAAATAAAATTGAGATATTCACTTGAATTTGGTATACGTATATGTATATTAGAATGACATCTGGAACCAGATTGTATTTGGGGATTATTCCGTTGAAGGGTTGGGGGTTAAATAGCTGGTAAGGGTACAGAAACTTGGTATTTGGTGTATATACTAGAAACCATGGCCTCAGATTTCTTCCTAATATTTTTCAACTCCCTCACCCCCATCACCTCCACTCCATTATTAACGGGATTGATAACATAAAATTGAGATATTCACTTGAAACTTAGTACAGTATTGACATCTGATTGAGATGATTCCATTGAAGCGGTTGGAGGTAGTAAGTTGTGAATAGCGCCAAATAAGTAGACCACTCTAGAAACTTCATTTTTAACGCATATGGTAGAAACCAATGCCTCAAATGTTTCTATGATATCTGCCCCAAATATTATTAAAATTCTATGACCAATAATTTCCACTTACTATAGTGCAAATATAGTCAAGATGTTTGCTTTAAAGTGACTTGGACGAAAAATCTGGATGTGGAAGTAGTGATTCCTTAGGCACCTGTTATTATATTTAAAAATATAATAAACCATGACTTGGAGATTTTATTCTTGACTGTTGTTAATGCACTTTTTTATCGAAAAAGAAAATACAATAATGTGGCAACCTTGCAGTGAAAATTCAAATACGATATACGCCAGTATAGAGAAATAGGAGTCAAATGTAAATATATAAGTTACTACGCAGTGTTCCATCGAAAGATACACAGTAAATGCTTGCCACCACTATGTCAGACATCCTGTAGATGTCAGAATAATTTTAAAATATGTTACTCTAGATCTCGCACAATTTTTATATTGGACATTTTTTCTAATTTTAAATAGTTGAGGAGATATTGACTGTCCATTTAATTACTTCCACATCCACGTAGTGGATTGGAAGTATAGTAATCGCAAAAAAATTTTCAAAAATTTTTATTTGCGAAATAGGTTTAGAATGTCATGAAACGTCGAGATTTTAAATTTGAGCGAAAAAAAATTTTCTGTCTGTCTGTCGGTCTGTCTGTAATTTTTTTTTGTCCGCACGCTTTCTCCGGAACGGTTTAAGATATCGACCTGAAATTTTGTACACGTATATGTTATAACGAGATCTGGAACTGGAATGTTTTTTGAGGAAATCCGGTGAAGGGTTGGGGGTTAAATAGGGGTAAATAGGGGGAAATAAGTAAAGCAAGCTTGTAAGAGTACAGAAACTTGAAATTCGGTGTATGTACTAGAAGTTAAGGCCTCAGATTTTTTTATAATATTTTTCAACCCCCCACCACCCCTACCACATTAAAGGGGTTGATAAAATAAAGTTGAGATATTCATTTGAAATTTCGTACACGTATGTATTATAACGATGTCTAGAATTAGATTATATTTTGGGATGATTCCGTTGAAGGGTTGGGGGTTAATTTGGGGTAAATAGAGGAATATAAGTAAAACGTTGGTAAGACTACAGAAACTTGAAATTCGGTACTAGAAGCCACAGCGTCAGATTTTCTTATAATATTTTTCAACCCAACCACCCCTACTCCAATATGAAAAGGGATGATAAAATAAAATTGAGATATTCATTTGAAATTTGGTACACGTATGTATTATAACGACGTCTGAAAATAGACCATAATTTGAGATGATGCCGTTGAAGGGTTGGGGGTTAAATAGGGGCAAATAGGGGAAAATAAGTAAAGCAAGCTGGTAAGACTACAGAAATTTGGGATTCGGTGTACCTATATACTAGAAACCAAGGCCTCAGATTTCTTTCTAATATTTTTTAAACTCTACCACCTCCGCTTCATTATTAATGGGATTGATAACATCAAATTGAGATATTCACTTGAAAGTTAGTACACGTATGTATTGTAGTGACATCTGATTGAGATGACTCCATTGAGGTGGTGGGTTGTAAATAGTGGAAAATAAGTACGGTAAACTAGAAACTTCATTTTTAACGTATATGGTAGAAACCAACTCCTCAAACTTTTCTATGACATCTACCCCAAATATTATTAAAATTCTATGACCAATAAGTTCCACATACTAGAGTGCAAATATAGCCAAGATGTTTCCTTTAAAGTGACTTGGACGACTAATCTGGATGTGGAAGTAGTGATTCCTTAAGCAGCGGTTTTTTCCATGGAAACAATAAAAGAGATTTTCCCACCATGATGAGACCTTTTTGAAAAACACTGTATATTAGATTTTTAACATGTCAGTATAATTTTTGTGGTGTGTTATTATATTTACTAATATGATTGTAAAATTTATTCATTAAATAAAGTTTTATTTATTTATTTGATTAGTTAGTTGTTTAGTTGTCTAGGTGTTAACATTGTGTGCTATCAAGTGTGAGAAAAAAAAGTACATGGGGATCTAACAAAAAAATTTCACCTATCTATATTAACCTCTCTATTTTAACCCTCTTTTATTTATGGGATCATTCTTGGTAAGGTAATCTGAGTAATAACAGGAAATGTAATATATCTGGCGGGATAAAATTTCTACCCTGTATATTATCAACCCTGTAGGAGGATTAGCCAAAATGGCGATTTTCCAAAAATTCAAACGGGGTATAATTTTTCGATAGTTTTATAAATTTTCTAAATGAGTTTCCCAATTATAAATGGATTTTACAAAAAATGACACAACTGTTGATTAAGGATTAAGAAAAAAAGAGATCGTTAATTACTCAAAAAGTAATAAACCGATCTTGCCGAAACTCTTTATACATTATCGGGACAACATAGACACCATGTTCAATTTTTAGCCCTCTGTGTGCAGTTGTTCTCGAGTAAAGAAATAGTGAAAACAAGCTAACAATTATACTTTTCGTCGATTTACTACACTTGTTATAAAATTGGTGCACATTCTATAGGATACTCTTCGCAGTTATTTTTGTAAATAATATTAGTTTCAAACATTTTTTGTTTAATTACAAAACAATTTTTTATTTCAAAATTTAATAACTTTTTTATTTATTAATCGATTTTGTTCAAACAGGGCTTTTCCTCTAGCTAACACTAACTTACTGTCCAAATTTCAATACTATCGGACTTTTCGTCCTTAAGTTATCGTGCTTACAAGAAACGTGACGTACGGACAGACAGACAGACGGACGAACATTTTGAAAATTGTTCAGAATTCGATCACGAACACAGTATGACAATTTGTTCTCTACGAGCAATATTACTGGTTTTAGAAATGTGCCAATCGAATGCAATATACCCTTCGTTTTGTATTTGCGAAGAGTATAATAATAGGTGCCAAATATTGAAAGCTTGCGCAAATACCTTTACAAGTGTCCACTATGGTTGAATTATTTCTTGGGATGACCACCCTGTACATTTTTCAATAAAACTATAATAGGTGCATATGCCTAATATTATTGCCATCTATCACTTTTTTAGTTCCACATTCACGTAGTGGAGTGGAAGTATAGTAGTGGTTAAAATTTTATTTTTTTGGCATTTTTCAAAAATGTTGGTAAAAAAATTGTCAATTTTTTTCTTTCTCTGAAATAGAGTTAGAATATCATGAACGTGGAAATTTTATATTTGAGCAAAAAATGTTTTCCTTCTATTCTATAGAAGTGGTAAAAAGAAACATTTTTTCAAATATATTTTCAAATTTTTTTTAAACAGATTTAGAATGCTATGAAACATCGAAATTTAACCACAAAAAAAATGTTTTCCGTCTATTCTAGTGGTAAGAAAATTGTATTGGATTAAAGCGTGAACGATTCTGCATTGATTGGTATAAATTAGCGCGGGCCTGGCTATTTCATATAGTTGATATTTGATTGAATTATGTTGGTAGAATAAAGCAACACAAAATAGTGTATAAAAACAACCCGAGAAAGTACACTACGTGACCGTGGAATCTATACCTGGATTCGTCGTACTTGAAGTTGGTGATATAAAATAAGCAACAGCCAGCCAGATGTGTGAATGAAACAGATAAGTTATTGTTTATGTAGCATTAGCATTGGTTTATTTATTTGAGTCTTTATTAAATTTTAAACAAGAAATTAAGATGAAAATTGAAAAGGTATTAAACATAATATATAGATGATGAAACGGAAAAACTGCCCGAAGTCCCTTCGGATCTCTTTTCTCATAACGCGAAAAAAAAAAATTACCGCGAGATAGGGCCCTTCCCAGCAACTCCACTGTAAATGGGTATTTACCTGTGGAGCGAATAATAAACAAAAACAAAAAAAAACAAAATTAAAATAAAAAATAAAAGCTGCCAGATTTAAAAACAGAAGAAACAGAAAACTTAGTAGAAGAAACCGCTGCCTAAGGAATCACTACTTCCACATCCAGATTCTTCATCCAAGTCACTTTAAAGGAAACATCTTGACTGTATTTGCACTCTAGTATGTGGAAATTATTGGTTATAGAATTTTAACATTTGGAGCAGATGTCATAGAAAAGTTTGAGGAATTGGTTTCTATCATATACGTTAAAAATGAAGTTTCTAGTTTACCCTACTTATTTTCCACTATTCACAACCTACCACCTCCCACCTCTTCAATGCAGTCATCTCAATCAGATGTCACTACAATACATACGTGTAGGTACTAACTTTCAAGTGAATATCTCAATTTGATGTTATCAATCCCATTAATAATGAAGCGGAGGTGGTGGAGTTTGAAAAATATTAGAAAGAAATCTGAGGCCTTGGTTTCTAGTATATACACCGAATCCCAAATTTCTGTACTTTTACCAGCTTGATTTACTTATTTTCCCCTAGTCCTTCTGTTAACCCCAACCCTTCTACGGAATCATCCCAAAACATAATCTAGTTCCAGATGTCGTTATAATACATACGTCTACCAAATTACAAGTGAATATCTCAATTTTATTTTATCGACCCCTCTAATAATGTAGTAAGGGTAGTGGAAGGGTTGAAACATATTATTAAAAAATCTGAGGCCTTATCTTCTAGGACATACACCGAATTTAAAGTCACAGTACTCTTACCAGCTTACTTTACTTATTTTTCCCTAGTTACCTCTACTTACCCCCACTTCTTCTACGCAATCATGTCAAAATATAATCTAGTTTTAGATATAGTTATAATACATAAATGTACCAAATTTCAAGTGAAAATTTAAATTTAATTTTATCAACTCTTTTAATAAGGGAGTGGGGGTGGTGGGGAGATGGAAAATACTAATAAAAAAACCTGAGACCTTCGCTTCTAGTATATACACCAAATCCCAAATTTCTGTACTTTTACCAGCTTGCTTTACTTATTTTCTCTTATATACCCCTATTTAACCCCCAACCCTTCAACGGAATCATCTCAAAATAGTTCCAGATGTCGTTATAATACATATGCGTACTAAATTCCATGTGAATATCTCAATTTTATTTTATCAACCCCTTCAATAATGGAGTAGGGGTGGTGAGGGTTTGAAAAATATTATTAAAAAATCTGAAGCCTTCGCTTCTAGTACATACACCGAATTTCAAGTTTCTGTACTCTTACCAGCTTGCTTTACTTATTTTTCCCTATTTACCCCTATTTAACCCCCAACTCTTCATCAGAATAATCCCAAAATATAATCTAGTTCCTGACGTCATTATAATATATACGTGTATCAAAATTGAAGTGAATATCTCAATTTTGTTTTATCAACCCCTTTAATAATGAATTGGAGGGGGTGGGGGGATGAAAAATGTTACAAAAAATTTTGAGGCCTTGGCTTGTAGTAGATACATTAAATTTCAAGTATCTGTACTCTTACCAGCTTGCTTTACATATTTCCCCCTATTTACCCCCCAACTCTTCACCGGATATCTTCAAAAAACAATCCAGTTCCAGATCTCGTTGTAATATATACGTGTACAAAATTTGAAGTTAATATCTTAAACCGTTCCGGAGAAAACGTGCGGACAAAAAGTTACAGACAGACAGAAATTTTTTTTTCGCTCGAATTTAAAAGCTCGACGTTTCATGACATTCTAAACCTATTTCAAGAAAAAAAGAATTGAAAATTTTTTTGCGATTACTATGCTTCCAATCCACTACGTGGATGTGGAAGTAAAAATTGATAAAATTCAATTTAAAAAGTTCTTAATTGAAAAATGATTTTAGGCCACCCTGTACAGTTTTAAAAAATGAAAATGATTCAAAAACATTAATTAGATGTCTCGTAACTGGTATTCATATAAGTGTTTCTTAAAACCCATAATTGTGACTGTGGTGATTTTTTTAATATCCATCTGCAGATTGCATTATTTCAACAAAAAAATTCATTACATCCAAGTGGTTGGGAGATATTCAATGTAAATACAGGAATGAATAGAACCCAGAAAGAGGCTTCAGAAAATGTACTGACATACATAGCATTCCACTTAAAGAAAGGCACTTGATCCTGTAATTTCGTCTTGGCTCGCCCTGTATGTTCGAAAATAATTTCCAGTAGACTTTTTTATCTAGTTTACTAAAAATTTTTTTAAAAATTTCTATCTATCGTAGAACTCGAGATATCGAGGTCCGACGCACTATTGTTCCACCATGTACAAACAGGATAAAATTGTAGTTCTCACAAGATGGCATTGGAAATTTGAGTTCACTTTACGTGATATTGTACCATATTCATAAGGCCGGTTATAATATTATCCGTGTTAAATTCTAGACCCTTTGGAATTAGTTCCGCTATTTGTCAAACAATAAGTTTCATATTCTCAGACTCGATAGAGAAATACTAAATTATAAAATCAAAGGAAATATTGTAATTATTTTACACCCACTCATAACAACAGTAAATGAATAAAAGTGTTTGTAGGGATATCCATTTATTAGCCCTTTCAGAAGCATCATTCATAAAAGGGGAGGATTGTGAAACTGGAAAATTGCTTTCATTCATAAATATTCTATAACAATAATTGTAATTTACCCGGAACAAATTTAGCAGGTGTGCATCATTCAGGTATTATTTAAAGTGTAGATAATTGTTTCGAAAAATATTTATATTAGGTATTGGGAATCTGTTGGGTAAACTTAGATACTACTTATGATATTTCGAAGGTGTAAGTACTTAATATATAAAATGAAAATATGAAATCATAAATGTAGGTAAGTATTAATAATTTGTGTAATAAAATGTCTAAAGGTATTTACTCAAATCTTCCATTTCTATTTGGCATCTTTTGTTTATTAATTTTTACTTCCCTCGCATACCGAAGTGAAGTATTGTGTATTGTATTCAAGAAGAAGTCACCCTCCGAAATTTCTTTGAATTTTCACGTTTCAGATCATGTAGCTTACGAAAATTTAGGATTTTCAGTTTCGCCATTATTCTTGAGTAAAGATGACGGTCTCGGATGATTAGGGGTCGTGCTTGAGCTCTTTGCCCGAATCATCGCTGTAGACCTGGACCGGCCTCGTAAGGGGAGGGCCTGCTTTTTCGCCCATCCCCCCGCAAATGCGGACGGTATTGGCGATGTTAGCAAACCTCCCCTGGTCCTGGCTGTTGGACCCTGCCAGCTGGGTCGTGTCTTCTGGCGCTCTTCTATCTTGGTCTTCTTTCTTCGCTGGCATGTAGAGGCTCACGGGAGCGTCTTTCGTCTGTCGTGAGGGGGAACGGCTGTTACCGAGCCCTCTCGGAGTTTGAAAGGGATTTGGGAATGTTGACCAGTCTGAAGCCTAGGGTGCCAGTTAGCATCATGTGCTCCGATTTCATCGGAGGGAACTATGAAATGTATCCAACATAATTTGCATATCCGATATCGAGTCCAAAATCGAATTCTTTGCAGGAATATAACTGTTGTCGTTTGCAAATATAACTAATTGCTTACTACTGTCAATGCTTGGAAGAACATTAACAAATAGAAGATACAGCAGTGGGCCCAAGACCGACCCCTGTGGTACACCGCAATTAATTCCTATTTCCTCTGATCTCACTCCATCAATATCTACTAACTGTGTCCTGTTTGAAATATATGTCCTTATTAGATTGTTAACTAATCCCCTTTAACCATAAGCTTCCAACTTTGTCAAAAGTAAAGTGTGATCCACCAGATAAAACGCTTTACTTATATCCAAGAATAAGCCGACACATTTCTTATTACTATCCATATTTACATATATTTAATTTAGGAAGTTGTAAATTGCTAAATTTATAGACTTACCTTTTCTAAACCCATGTTGAGCGTCGTTTAAAATATTATTTTCTGATATAAAGGTAGTAATAATCTCAAAAATTACTTTTTCTAATATTTTAGAAATAGTGGATAACAACGACACAGGCCTAAAAGTTATCAGGTTTTCTTTGTAGTAAGAGAATCACTCTCTACATTCCGATTATTATTCTTATACGTCGTTTCGTAATTATTAATAATTTTTTAGTGCTAATAAAGACGAAAGTTCTATATAAATACCTTTACTGATTTTTTTTTTGTTGGCATGCTACTATGAATGTTTCTTTAAAAAAAATACATCATATTTTCTTCCTGGTAATAGTGGTAACTATATTTCAAATATTATTTTCTATTCTAATTCCATGTAAATGATCTCTAAATTAAAGCAAAATGGATTGATGATAACACGCATCTTCGAGACCATGATGTTCTTCAAATTGTGCAGATAATTATAATTTGTTTAAATAATCACACTTTGGTTTAAGGTTGAGATATCTAAAGTGAGAGAAAAGGTGATTTCTTTCTGATTTAATATAAATACTTACCAAACCAAATATTGTGTAATTTTTAGAACGATATTAAGCACTTTCTCATTGTAACAGCACAATATTTGACTATAACTAATTGTGTAGATAATTATAATTTGTTTAAATAATCACATTTTGGTTTAAGGTTGAGATATCTAAAGTGAGAGAAACGGTGATTTCTTTCTGATTTAATATAAATACTTACCAAACCAAATATTGTGTAATCTTTAGAACGATATTAAGCACTTTCTCATTGTAACAGCACAATATTTGACTATAACAAAAAAAACGCTGCCTAAGGAATCACTACTTCCACATCCAGATTTTCCATCCAAGTCACTTTAAAGGGTACATCTAGACTACATTTGCACTCTAGTATGTGGAAATTATGGATCATAGAATTAAAATAATATTTGTGGCAGATGTTATAGAAAGGGGGCGGGTGAAATATATTAGAAAGAAATATGATGTACACGAAATTACAAGTTTCGGTACTCTTACCAGATTGCCTTACTTATTTTTCCCTATTCACACCTACTTCCCATCCCCCCCACACCTTCAACGGAATCATCTCAAAATATGATCTAGTTTCAGATATCGTTATAATATATACATGTACCAAACAAGTGAAAATCTCAATTTTCTTTTATTGACCTTTTTAATAATGGAGTGGGGGTGGCGCGGGGTTAAAAATATTATAAAAATCTGAGACCTTCGCTTCTAGTATATGCAAGAAATCCCAAGTTTCTGCACTCTTACCAATTTGCTTTACTTATTTTCTCCTATTTACCCCTATTTAACCTCCAACCCTTCAACAGAATCATCTCAAAATATAATCTAGTTCCAGATGTCGTCCAGATACGTGTACCAAATTTAAAGCGAATATCTTAATTTTACTTTATCAACCCCTTTAATAATAGAGTGGGGTTGGTGGCGGGGATGGAAAATATTATAAAACAATCTGAGGTCCTCTCTTCTAGTATATACACCTAATACCAAATTTTTGTACTCTTACCAACTTGCTTTCCTTATTTTCCCCTATTTACCCGTATTTAACCCCCAACCCTTCAACGGAATCATCTCAATGATCTAGTTCCATATGTCGTTGGAATACATACGTGTATCAAATTTCAAGTGAATATCTCAATGTTACCTTATCAACAATTTTATATTAGAACTGAAGGAAAATCTCAGATAACATTTTTTGTTATGTAGATCTTTATAATTATTGAACTAGGTATATTAAGATTGCTGAAAATTAAGCAACGTTCTACGGTATTTTCTGCTTCATGAAAAGTGTGCACTATGCTGCTTTATTTATGTACTGGTTAAAAGAATAATTAGTAAATAATGACTTTATTTTATTGAAAAACAATTATGGGGAAAAAAAAACAAAAATGATATTTTGGAGGAGCTGGGATTTGAACCCAGGACTTTCAGCATGCGAAGCAGACACTCTACCACTGAGTTACACCCCCATGTAAGAAGTTTTCGCTACAGCACAATTTCAACAGAAGCATCAAAATATTTACTAATAAATTAGTTTGGTGAATTTATTTGACTTCTGTTTATCGCATTCTTATCTAATACCATCACTAACAAAAAATTACAATATTTTGATTTAATGTAATATATGATATTCAAGAAAAATTAAATAAATTACACTTCTTGCACTTTCTCTAATTAAATTTCTACGGAGGTGTTAAATCAATTGTCCATTAATAGTAATTAACTCACTTATCCACAGAAAGTTAACAATTTGTCAACTGATAATTTGTAAATTTAATCAGCCACAGATTTATTTTAAATGCGACCATTGATATTATAGAACCCACTGTAATGCGGTGTTAATTTAGTTGCATAAATACAGTAAAGTACCTTAAACTTACTCCTGAAAAAATATACAGTGTACCAGCATCACATCCCATAAATGTCTTATAAAGATTTCAAAGCTCAGTGGATAATAATAATAATAATATTTATTAATTCATGTGTAGCGGTACATGTACAGATATGAAACGTCAAAATATACATATAAATTTAAACATAAAAGTCGAAAAATACATAAAAATAAAAACTAGGTATATGAAAAGCACATATAAAACAGAAATGCAAAATAATTTTAATAGTTTTAAAACATATAACATTACACCCTATATACAAACAATTGTTACAATAACAAACAAACTACATAGTCGTAAAATAAATTATATAATAGTAAATATAATTAATAACTTACGACCATTGCAAACAAAAGGAAATAAAATAACTACAGCATGGATAAAGGGTCAAAGCAATAAAACTGTGAACCAAATGGCTAAATCAAAGTTAAAAGAACTAAGCATAGCAAATTACTTGATCCTCTGGAAGATATATTTGTTAAATTGAAACGAAAAATATTAAGCAACTGGCAGGTCACCTATTACAATGACAATAAAGGCAAATATTATAAGGGTATAAATCAAAATCCCGATAGCCCACCTTGGTACAGCAAATATGAATACAACAGCAAGTCATAAGAACTATGAGCAAGTTAAGAATAAATGGTGAACTATTTCCTTGTCACTTGTTTAGAATTAAATTATCGAAGACACCAAATTGCAGCTATGGAGAATTAATTAGGAACAGCTCAGCATTTAATTCTGGAGTGAACAAAAAAACAAAATTCGATAAACGCTTTAATAACCAAAATTTTCAAATTATCAATTCAAACACCAGTCAATCTACAAAGTTTACTAACAAAATAGCAATTATAACATGGATTTAGCTATTTATGAATACATCTCTAAAGAAATAATAAAAATCTTAACACAAAAGTAATGAAGTAGTTATTGTAAATAAAACAACAAAAACAAGATATTAATATAAGGTAAAAAGTAACAATAATTATAGTATTATATATAATATTATTTACGAACTCAGTTGGAACAACACGAAACTAGAGGATATTACGGGGCATTGTCAATATATCTCTTCATATTGAATGAGAGAGCACAGAACTTTACACATTTATATTCACCACTCCTCGTCTACAGTCCACGTGGACTTGATCCGCCTATCACATAGAAATATAGGTGGGATTAGATGCTCAGCGAGTTTGATTTGTCAACACCAACCTTGTTCAGAGTTTTTGCATACCACAATATATATAAAAAATACATATGAACTATTTGTATCGTATGATCTGTCTAACCTTTACTTCAAATTACAGGCCCATCAGTCTCCTACCTACGATGAGTAAAGTAGCAGAGAGGATCATCCTGAAGAGACTTAAAACCCTGACCGATGAGCTCCAGATCATCCCAGATGAGCAGTTCGCCTACCGAACAGAACATTCCACCGAGCTCCAAGTACTTCGTCTAACGGAGTACATCACGGAGGGTTTCAACCACCGTCAAGTCACAGGAGCGATCTTTTTAGATGTAGCCAAGGCCTTCGACAGGGTTTGGCATGAAGGTCTCCTGGCGAAGATGTTGTCGATGGGTTACCCTGTCGGCATAGTCAAGCTTGTGAGATCCTACCTTCATCAGAGGCAACTCCGTGTGAAGATTGCCGACAAGCTATCAAACTACACGCCCATGGAAGCAGGTGTACCGCAGGGATCGGTACTCTCTCCCCACCTGTTCACCATCTACACCTCCGACATGCCAAGAACCGCAAGGACCTCTTTGGCGCTCTACGCAGATGACACGGCCATAATCGCAAGATCATGGAGTGCAAGACTGCCACCCGCAACCTCCAGGAAGCAGCATCCCTTCTGGAAGAGTGGTGCAACAAGTGGAAAGTCAAAATCAACGCAGAGAAGAGCAAAGCCATCCTCTTCAAGAGAGTCAGGAAGCAATCTCCCACAGGACACGTCTCCTTGAACGGCGAGAACATTCAACGGCACGATACCGTCAAGTACCTTGGCGTTATCATGGATAGAAGCCTGACGTGGAGACAGAACACAGAAGCGATAATACAGAAAGCGAGGACGAGGAGAACTCTACTTTACCCTATGATAGGTAGACAGAGCCAACTCAACCTGAGGAACAAGCTCACGCTTATCAGGACCCTCATTGCACCTATTCTGACCTACGCCTCCGTTGCCTGGGGATACCAAGCAGCCACCCATCTGAAGAAGATACAAGCCGTGGAAAATGTCGCATTTCGGTGCGCCGTGGATGCACCATGGTTTGTCAGAAACGCCGACATCTTCAGAGATCTGGAATACACCCCAGTAACTGAAGTCATCCGGGACAGAGCGAAGAACCTATATGCCCGTGCAGCAGAGCATGGGAATCCGCTGGTCAGACAGGCGACTGACTATGACCCCAACGACGCTCCGAGGCACAAGAGGCCGAAGCTCCCGATCCTGGATAATGGGTAAGTATAACTAACCCTTTATTTGTCAGCCTACAGCTCGATCTGCAAACCACACCGCCAGGAGACAATGACCAAAAACATCCAATTACCCGATCCTGGGGGTACCAAGCAAACAACCAGCTCGGTACCCTTACCCTATCCCGTGCCGGCCTCTGACGCTAAGAAAGCGCCTCTGGCCGAACACAATCCTGAACTACACAGTTCACACTTCCTTCCGACGAAATCGGAGCACATGATGCCAATTGGCACCCTGGGCTTCCGACTAGTCAACACCCCCAAATCCCTTTTAAACTCCGAGAGGGCTCGGTAACAGTCGTTCCTTCTCACGACAGACTAAAGACGCTCCCGGGAATCTATACATGCCAGCGAAGAAAGAAGACCAAGACAGAAGGGCGCCAGAAGAAACGACCCAGCTGGCAGGGTCCAACAGGAAGGGCCAGGGGAGGTTTGCTAACATCGCCTACACCGTCCGCATTTACGGGGGGGATGGGCGAAAAAGCAGGCCCACCCCTTACGAGGCCGGTCCAGGTCAACAGCGATGATTGGGGCAAAGAGCTCAAGCTCGACCCCTAATCATCCAAGACCGTCATCTTTAGTCAAGAATACTGGCGTATGATCTGTACGAGGCAGTGCAGTGCAGCCAGGCAGCGTTATAAATTAAATAATTCTAGTGAATATTTAAACACATTATTAGTTTTATTACTGTGTTTGAGTGATTTCTTGCAATTAATTGTTTAATAATAATTTCGATAGCAGTGACAACGAAACGGACGATTTTGTTACAGAACCTATACAAGCGGAATTTGAAAATAAAGACTTACACGTTCAAACTCAAAGGGTTATTTTGAATATTTGCTCGTGTTTAAAAAGTGAAAATATTGAATCTTCATATAATCAAATTATGAAGAGGATTTGTGAATTAGCCAAATTTAGCCGTACTACAATTTATAGGGCTATTAGAGCCGGGGATGTAGTTGATCCTTCTATTGAACGGAAAAGAGTTGGACAAAAACTTAAAAAACTTGATAACGCGTCGAGAGATGTCATTCGTCGATTTGTGTATGACTTTTACAATGAACAGAAGGTGCCCACATTAGAAATAATTAGGGATAAGTTACGAGACTATTCAGATTATAGTTATAAATCATTAGATACTTTGCGAAACCTTTTGTTCGATTGCGGTTCTAGGTACAAAAAAAATTGGATAAGCGAATGGTGGTTCTGGAATCAGCAAGCAACGTTGCTCATCGTCACGAGTACCTGCGTAAACTAAAAGAATACCTAGATGCAAATAGAGACATAATTTATTTTGACGAAACATGGTTTGATACCCATGATGTAGTTCAATGCGGTTGGGTAGATAACACCAAAAAGTGAAATTTAAGTGGTCCATGTTCTAACGGTAAAAGAATTATAATTCTACATGCTGGAAGTAAAAACGGTTTTATTCCAAATGCGTTGTTGTTGTCTGCTAAAAATAGCAAACAATCCTCTGCCGACTACCACGAGGATATAACGGCCGAATTATTTGAGAAGTGGGCAAAGGAACACGTGTTACTAAATATCCCACCAAATTCTGTAATTGTTATGGACAATGCGTCATATCATTTGTGGCAACACACAAAAATTCCGAACACCAACACAGGAAAAGGCTATATCATTGAATTTACGAAAGATAAAGGCTTGGAAATACCAGAAAAAAACACAAAAAAGACTTTATTAGAACTGATTGGAAAGCAATATTTTAAAAAGGAATATGAGGTTGAAAAAATTTTTGAAACACGATCATACTACTTTACGTCTATCTCCATATTATTTCGTTTTCTACCCCATCGAAATAGTGTGGGCTGATGTAAAAACAAGAACGTCAATATAATCAATTCCCATAATTAAGTGAGTTTATCTTAAAGAATATAAAGACAATAGTAGAAGAAATAGGCAAAAGCGATATATGGAGGAAGTATACACACTTCCTCCATATATCGCTTTGTGATAAAAAAGAAAAATTAATATTCTATATTACTACCTATTGTTGAGTATTTTCCACCTTTTTGGAAACACCCTGTATGAATCCGTGACCTCTAAATAATTTCAACAAGAGATAAACACTTTATTTAATAATTTACTGTCTATACAATACTTCAAAATAACCTTTACACTGTATTTACTTCTTATTTAACCTCACTTTTTACCGAACGTCACTTCTATAAACTTCCTTCTTAATAAACTTCCCCTTCTGCGCCGGTAATCGCGCCTTATATACTCTGAAATTACCTCTAGATTGAACCAGAATCTTCTTCCACCACACTCTAGAAAAGTCCATGGCTCTTTCTAGAGTCTTTCCAGTCACTATATGTAGGCATAGGCGTATCATCTCCAGTTCCAAGGGGGTGTAATTCATAACACTATCAATCCAATTATTATTAATGTAAATACCGATTCAAGTTCTGAAAACTCGGATAGTGACGAATGAAATATTGTTTATTTAAAGTTCATAGACAAAAGTTTTGCCGATGCCAGGAAACGAGTTCCCCCTTTAAAATTTTGCCAAGTCTTTCCTTTATAGAATAGTAGAAATTTTCTACCCGCCTAACATCATGATACTGCAAAGTTCATAGTATCATGGCCTAACATTTAATAAACAATACAATCGCTGCTTTACACCCCTTCGGAAGGATTATGTATTATGTATCATCTATGCAACTTCCGCCTAAGATTACATAACTTTGCCGCTAGAAGATAGAACGAGAGGTTGGTCACTAAACAATCATTTATGTGATAAACATATTTTTTCATTAACCACTTCTATTGAATAAAGTTATTATAGAAATCCCTTTCTTTAAGAATTAAAAAATAATTATTTAGTATTTAAAGAATTTTTACATTTCTACCGCCGCCTATGTCCCATAAAGGAGATGCCGACTTTACGCCGAGTTTTCGTTTTTATGCTATCCCAATTGAGTTCATATATACTATAAATGTAGGATGTATCTTTAAATGGTTAAAAATGTGTTGTAAAGTAGAATGAAGTACTTTTGTATTTGGAAAAAAATAATAACAGCAAAAAAAATCGGTAAAGGTATTTACACAGAACTTCCCTCGTTATTCGTGCATGGCGGTCACTCTAAAAAATTATTATTTACGAAATGACATTGAGAATAATAATAATCGGAATATAGTTATCACTATTATTACAAAGAAAACCTGATAATGTTTGGTCAAAAAAATATACAAAGTGCTCATCCAACAGCAAAAGTTCAATACTAAATAAAAGGTGCCAAATATGGAAGGCTTGGGCAAGTAATTACCTTTATAAATGTCCAACATGACTGAATTATTTCTTGGGATGACCACCCTGTACATTTTTCAATAATAGCCTAATAGGTGCATATGCCTAATATTATTGCCATCTGTCACATTTTCAATTCCACATTCACGTAGTGGATTGGAAGTATAGTGGTGGCTAAAAAATTTAACTTTTTTGACATTTTTCAAAAATGTTGATAAAAAAATTTTCAAACTTTTTTTCTTCTGAAATAGGTTTAGAGTGTCATGGAAATTTTAAATTTGAGCAGAAAGAAAAGTTTCCTTCTATTCTATAGTAGTGCTAATTTTTTTTTTTTTTAAATAGGTAGAATACAATGAAACATGGAAATTTTAAATTTGAGCAAAGAAAAAATATTTTTCCATCTATTCCAGTGGTACTTTTTTTCCAAAATGGTAAAAAAAATGTTACAATTTTTTTTCCGAAATAGGTTTGGAATGTCATGAAACGTGGAAATTTTTAATTTGAGCAAAGAAGAATTTCATCTATTCTATAGTACCTAAGTAGTGATAGATTAAAAACTTTTCCAAAAAAATTTTAAACGTTTCAAAAATTTTTTTAAATTTGTTTGAATAGGTTTTAGAATGCCATGGAAACAAGGAAATTTTAAATTTGAGCAAAGAAAAAATATTTTTCCATCTATTCCAGTTTTACTTTTTTTCCAAAATGGTAAAAAAAAAATGTTGCAATTTTTTTTCCGAAATAGATTTGGAATGTCATGAAACGTGGACATTTTTAATTTGAGCAAAAAAAAATTTCATCTATTCTATAGTAAGTACTTGTTTGAATAGGTTTTAGAATGCCATGGAAACGTGGAAATTTCAAATTTGAATAAAGGAAAAAAAATGCTCAATCCATTTTAGTGGTAAATTTTTTTCAAAAATGATAAAAACAAATTTCTATTTTTTTTTAATAGGTTTAGAACGCTATGAAACGTGGACATTTTAAATTTGAACAAAGAGAAAAAAAATTCCATCTATTTTAGTGGTAAAAATTTTTTCAAAAATGTTGGTAAAAAGAAATTTCAAAAAAAAAAATTTTAAATAGGTTTAGAATGCCATGAAACGTGGAAATTTTAAATTTGAACAAAGAAAAAAACATTCATCTATTTTAGTGGCAAAAAAAATTTTTAAAAATGTTGATGAAAAAAAATTTCAAAATTTTTTAGTGCAATAATTCGGATCAAGCTACTTACGAAAAGTAATCGTTTGAAATCATTTGATCTGCATTATCGATCAGCAGAAACTTTTAAAGATTTTCGGTAAATATTAGTTCGTGATATGTAAACAGGTAAACCACGCCTTGTCGTAGACCAACGCAAGGCATTGGTTGGTATTCGTTCCTAGCACCACCACAGTTTAACATTATACAGTTGGGTCACTCCTCTCATTTTTCACCATAACCCCCCACTCTTGCCATCCACGCGTGGGCTACACTCAGTACGAAACAAGTTAGTTCTCGATGCTAGCGCGCGATAGAAGGTCAATTGTTCAAAAGTTGCAAAATAAGATTGCCTGTTGTGTTATTTGTTTTCGTATTCAAAAGTTCAAAACGATTGGATAATGGATAAGTCTGCAAGCCATTTTAATCATTAAGAAATTCGTTTAATAACACCTCCAGCTGCTTCCAGTGCAATTTTTTTAGAAATAGTACAAATCACAATGAACTATTTGATTCATTACATTATTATTATGCGTGTAACACTATGACGATATTGTTTAATGTTTGAAACTGTTTCCTATTCATGTGAATTTTGTACTATGATTATATTACAACATAGCACATAACCAACAAATTTGACATTTAGTTCAGTACATCACGGGCCGGTGTTCGCTACTAGATTTTAAAACTTGCGCCATTCCTCTCTGTGCGCGTGGTTTTTGCGCACTCGGTCTGGTCTAGAGCATAAAAAGCAAAAGCAAGTTCCGTTTCTTCTAGATAGAGGAGATAATAAGTCAGTCTGCTGTATATTTCTCTGCTGTGGCACCACCGCTTGGACTTGTCGACGGATCCATGATCCCACGCATTCTGCTTTCAGTGGCCTAGCCATAAAGGCATGGGAATAAAATAAATTAATCTCAACTTCGTTAAAGTGCAAATAGTGAAGTGGTACTTTGCCATTCCAATTTTGTGCAAACATTACCCCAAATCGACTCAATATGAGAGATTTATTATATAAGCGGTTTGGCACAAGAGGGTGGTTTGTTTGAACCCTTGCTTCATTAATTAATTTTTTGAAATTATTAGTCGATTTTAATTTCTGATAGTTTAATTTTATTTCAATGCTCTATTTTTATTTCGTTTTTAATAAGCATAATTTATTTTTTGATAATAATTATTAGTTGATTTTAATTTCTGAGAGTTTAATTTTATTTCAATGCTCTATTTTTATTTCTTTTTTAATAAGAATAGTTTATTTTTTGATAAATTTTAGCTCATTTTAATTTATGAGAGTTATTTAATTTTATTTTAATGCTCTATTTTTATTGAAACATATTCTTTATAGCATTTTGCAAACAGCAGAAAAAACAGGCTAACAATTATACTCTTCCCCGATTTACTTGCTACACTTGTTATATAATTGTTGCACATTCTATAGGATACTTTTCGCAGTTTTTTTTGTAAATGGTAATAGTTTCAAACATTTTTTGTTTGATTACAAAACAAACATTTTTTTTTCATTTCGAAAATTAGTAACTTTTTTATTTATTGATAGACTTTGTTCACTAGGGCTCTTCCTCTAGCTAACACTAACTTACTGTCCAAATTTCAATGCAATCGGACTTCTCGTTCTTAAGTTATCGTGCTTACAAGAAACGGGACGGACGGACAGACAGACCGACAGACAGACGGAGAGACGGACAGACGGGCGGACATTTTGATAGTGATAGGAATTTTTTTTCTCTCCGAGCAATATTACCGGTTTAAGAAATGTGCCGATCGAACGCAATATACTCTTCGTTTTGTATTTACACAGTCCACTACGGCCATGCAGATGAAACTAGCATCTACATAACCCCCTATGGTAATGAAGGTTCGGTTAGAAATGAGAACAAAGGCCTAAAATGAATTTATTTACCTACCTTGTCTTAAAACTGTTCCATTTTCATGAAATCTATCATTCTGTTTTTGGAAATGCTTAGCCTTTGAAACGTCTTTATTGTGGAGCTCATCAGAAAGGCACAGTGCCACGCATACAGATGTTCCATGCAAAACCAAGACAATTGCTATGAATAAGTATGAAAAGTTATATTTGACATTGTCTGACAAAGACAACAGATCTTCACCTATCCGTTAGCTAACTAGTAATGGCGCCTATATACTCTATGCATGTTTAAAAATGAATTATTATTTGTTGCTTAATTGTATTGAAACATTCTTTACAGGATTTTGCAAGCAGCAGAAAAAATAACTATGAGAACTAAAAGAAAAGCTATGTGTAAAAATATTAATATTAAGGTAGGTAAATAATTGTACATTATACACTAAGGGAGAGAAACGTCTTATTTTTCCTGAGGTGTAATTTGAGGCCAGAGGGCGAAGCCCGAGGGCAACAAATACATCGAGGGAAAAATGGCGGTCTCTCCCGAGGTGTATATATACTATTTTTTCCACGATCGAGAGTAGAAACATTTATTTCATAAATAAAGAATTATAATACATCGAAGCGAAATTACAATATTTAGAAGCCTTTGGGATGTTTCCATTCAACGTATCATGGCAACAGATATTTGTTTACAAATACATTTGTCAAGTGCAAAAGTTGAGTTTTGACATTTTTGGTATGGAAAACCAAGAAGAACCGCAAGATATCGTTGAAGCTGTCGGTGCGGCAGTTTTAAACTTATTTCCTA
The DNA here is from genome assembly GCA_963583905.1 of Stenurella melanura. Lineage (NCBI taxonomy): Eukaryota > Metazoa > Arthropoda > Insecta > Coleoptera > Cerambycidae > Stenurella > Stenurella melanura. The sequence goes on along the minus strand of OY757317.1, from coordinate 25,951,420 downwards.
TAAAATCAAGAAATTTGTATGATAAAGCGTACAATCAGTTCAGAGAATGGTGCAAGAAAAAGAAGGTACAAACGTACACGGAAAATGTTATGCTGGCCTATTTTCATGAAAAATCAAAGGAATATAAATCTTCCACGGTATGGGCCCAATATTCTATGTTAAAATCGTGTATGATTGTGTACGATAACATAGACATAAGTAAATATGCAAAGCTGATGGCATTTTTGAAAAGAAATTCCGATGGTTGTAAAGCAAAAAAATCAAAAATATTGACAAGGGATCAAATTGACTCTTTTTTATCGCAAGCAAATGACGATGAATATTTAATGATAAGGGTAAGATTATATTAAAGTGTTTATTAAGGTATGATTATACATTAATGTTTTGTTACTTTTTTAGATTGCGTTGATTTTCGGAATTTCAGGCGCATGCCATGGAGACAAATTAACTAATCTAAAAGTTGATGATATTCAAGATGTAGTATCATCTTTAATAATAACAATACCTAATACCAAAACTAAAATATCCCGAACCTTTGTAGTAACCAAAAATGAAGGAAACATAAACTTATTCGATCTATATCGTAAATATGCCGCACTGCGTCCCTCTCACACCAGTCATGGTCGATTTTTTGTATTTTATAAATCAGACAAATGCACTACACAGCCAGTAAGCAAAAACGCTTTTGGAAAAATCCCAAGTATAATAGCCACCTACCTAGGATTATCAGATCCAACCTTATATACTGGCCATTGTCTACGTAGATCTTCAGCAACTCTATTAGCGGATGCAGGAGCAGACATCACGACTACAAAACGTCACGGAGGTTGGAAGTCGACGACAGTTGCTGAGGGGTACATTGACAATTCGGTGCAAAACAAAACAACTATAGCAAATCAAGTACTACAAGCTGCAACTACGGTTCAAAAAATTATGAATCTGAGTAAAAAAAATGTTTCATATAGTGAAGTTCCTTCGAACATTAATTTCAATAGTTGTGATAATGTAACATTTACTATCGATGTTAATAAATAAGAATTACATTTTGTTTAACTATTGGGCATGAAATAAAAACTCCCCTAGGGAAATTGTGGTATTATTTCGTCCATAGGGAGTAAATGCTTTACTTCTGTCACAATTTTGATGCCATAGAAATCGATTTCTACTCCCGGTCGTGGAAAAACTCGCTTTAGGCCTTTGTTCTCATTTTAACTGATTCTTCATTACTGTAGAGGGTTATATAGATGCCAGTTTAATCTGCATGGCCGTAGGGGACAGAGAATCGATCGCCCAAGGCAAGAACACAAAATTTCTTGGATTTGATATAGACAATGCGTTAAATTGGGAAATGCACACAGATACTCTTTGTGCTAAACTTTCATCTTTATGTTTTGCCCTCTTCAGATTAAAAAACATACCTAATAATAATATTCTTCACGCTCAATTTGTGTCACGGTATTTTATTCTGCGGGTCATCAACCTGCTTAAACAGGGCACTTAAATTACAAAAAATATTCATAAGGAATATAGCAGACATATCATTTTATTCATCATGCAGGCCATATTTAAAAAAAATACGATTACTAGCATTGTCTCGTATACACATCCTAGAAATTTTAATAAATATCTAATCAAACCTAAGTAAGTTTGTAACCAATGGCGACTTTCACGAACATCAAACCACACATGACTATTTACTATCAATTCCATCACATCATTTATCAATGTAAGAGAAAATCCCTATGGATGTAGGAATTAAATTATATAATAAATTAAATCCAGAAATCAGGCAATTTAGACATTCTAAAATCGTTCAAAACTAGAGTCTGTAATATGTTACTTGATGTGTGTTTTACAGTGTTTCTGAATATATGAATTTCCACATATAGTTTTTCTTTTCTTTTTTATATTGTATTTTAGCAATATGTTCTTATATACTGATAATATTATGTTTCTACAAATTCCCGTATAATTAATTGTTTTCCGTTTCAGATAATATCTTACCTTGTCATGTATTTATATAATTCTTGCGTACCCTGTTATAGTGTTATGTCGTTTTAAGTGTATACTAAATTTCTTACACATATTATAGTATTTACGAACTCAATTGGAACAGCACGGAACTAGAGGATCTTACGGGGTATTGTCAATATATCGCTTCACATTGAATGAGAGAGAACAGAATTTTACAGATTTATATTCACCACTCCTCGTCTACAGTCCACGTGGACTTGATCCGCCTGTCACATAGAAATATAGGTGGGATTAGATGTTTAGCGAATTTGATTTGTCAACACCAACCTTGTTCAGAGTTCTTGCATGCCATAATATATAAAACAGAAAATACGTATGAACTATTTGTATCGTATGATCTGTACGAGGGACTGCAGTACAGCCAGGCAGCGTTATAAGTTACTTAATTCTAGTGAATATTTGAACAAGTAGTTTTATTATTGTGCTTGAGTAATTTTTTGCAATTAATTGTTTGAAATGGCATTCTGGAGGCCCTTCGATAGTAGTGACAACGAAACGGATGATTTTGATACAGAGCCTATACAAACGGTAAGTTTTATCATAAAACTAGCTCACACGAAAATTGTAGATCAGATAATTATGTATCAAAAATGCCTCAATACTTTTTTTCCTAAGAGCCACCGTTTCTGAGATATGACGATTCAAAAAGTTGGAAGAGTTGTAATCGTCATAATATGCAGCACACGTTTCCACGCCACCTTTGAGGTAGTGTAAATATTGATATTAACAACATAAATGCGACATACATCATTGATGGAGGATATTTATTACACCGCGTTGTGTGGGATAACGAAGAAACATTCAACGTTATCTTAGATAAATACGTGCAGTATGTACGTCGACATTTTGGTCCCAGAGTTACTGTCTTATTTGATGGCTATAATGATTGTACGAGAAATATTAAAGCCGCAGAACAGCGACGTCGAACTTCAGCAAGATCTTCATCTTCTGATATTTTATTTGATCAATCTATGACAGTTCCTACTAGTAAACAGAAATTTCTTGCAAATACTCACAACAAATCTCGGTTCATTTCAATGTTGAAAGAAAAGTTTACTGCTGAAAATATATTGGTAAAACAAGCTAGTAATGATGCCGATGTACTGATAATTGAAACGGCAATAGAGCAATTCAATTTAACAAATGCAACTATTGTTGTTGATGAAGATGTAGACTTACTATTATTACTCACTGCTCGAACTCCAACCGAAAAAACTATTTTTTTAAACCGGAAAAGCTCAACATCAATCGGAAATATATTTATCGAAAAGTTTATCTACTTTTGCAAAGTGTCAAAATCATGTACTATTTTACACGCAATCACTGGCTGTGATACGACACCTGCATGTTTCAGAGGGGATAAAACAACAGTTTTTAAAATGTTTGAAAAACAAGATTTAGTTCAATGTGCTGAAGTTTTTGAATTCAACTTCACAAGAAGTTATCACCAACGGAATTTTCTTTCTTCTTTCTATGTACGGAGCTTCTAAAAAAAACTACGTGCTTATAGTTTCGATATGCATGTTTCGTTAAAAATACTCGAAATAAAAAACAAGTGCAATTAGCTTGTCTTCCTCCAACCTCAGTGGCTGCTCATCAACATCTTTTTCGGGTATATTACCAAGTTCAAGTGTGGCTTGGTTATCAGCTAGACCCAAAAGACTGGGGTTGGAAGTTGGTCGACAATACATTAGAACCCGTTCAGACTTTACTCCCACCTGCGCCAGAAAAACTTCTAAACACAATTTTTTGCAACTGTAAAAAGGGATATAGTGCTAAATGTGGTTGCAAAAAAGTTGGACTGTTTTGTTCTCTACCATGTACAAATTGTCAAGGTCGGTCGTGCTCCAATGTTAAATCAGCAACAGTAGAGGATTCGTTTGATAGCAACGAGGAGACATGCGATGCATCACTATTGAGGCAATTTACTTGCACCCAGGATGAAGAAGAACAAGAAGAACAAGAAGAAGAGGAAGCAGAAGTATTAGAGAATTATGAATCAGACGAATAAATTTCCCAATTTTTTTTGTTTTTATTTACACCGCTTTTATCATTTTCAACCCTTGCTAATATCTTTTATTATTCAATAGTTTCAAACTAAACAGAATCACAACAGATCCGTGGAATAGGCCTATCGGGGAAACCACGTTAAAACAAAGCGCTAAGTACACTACCTCAAAGGTGGCGTGGAAACGTGTGCATATTATGACGATTACAACTCTTCCAACTTTTTGAGTCGTCATATCTCAGAAACGGTGGCTCTTAGGAAAGAAGTATTCAGACTTTTTTTATAGATAATTAACTGATGTACAATTTTCGTCTCAGCTAATTTCATGATAAAACTTACCGTTTTGCTGAAAATCGCGAAAACCCCATTTTTGTCACCTTTGACCCCGCGTAAATTTTGTCCGGGTATCGGATCGATGAGGACTTTTTTGAGTTCATTTATAATGCTGTTTTGAACAATCCTACCAACTTTCAGCTGGGTGTGAATTTTTGTACCTTCACTCCTATTTTTTGGTCTAATTTGACCGGATTATTGTGTAACCGAAATATATCTTGACTCATTTGACTTTTCTTATACTACTTGTAATTTAGTCTCTTGGAATAAACTATCTATCTATCTATCATAATTGACGATATTTTTATTTTAAACATCATATTATGTATTTACTATCACTCCGTACATATTTCGTTAAATGCTTGAAACGATGAGCAAGAAGAGAGCAAAATTATATTTAATCCAATATAAGTAAAAAGTAAAGTAAGTAAAAAATTTCATTCAGTCTAGTCATCGGCTTCAGTGATACATCCCCTTTAATGAAATGATAAGACAGGGTTCGTTTTTGCAGAGTGATTAAATGGCACAAGTCATGTACGATTTGCGTTATGATTTTAGGAATATCGTGAAGACTTAGAACATTAAAAACCATATTCATCCTTTATCGCACCCGATTTATGTTTTCATCTTCCTTTCCGTTCGCGTTTACCCGTCTCTGTTTAAATAGGCGAGTGGAATGGAATGAACATCAGTTGAGAAGGGTAACCATAGACGTTCGTGTAATTCTCAGGTAATATTTTAATTTTGCAATTTATTTTATGTCCAAAATGGATAGAAATACCGAGAGTGCGTCCAATGTTTAAAAAAGGTAATAAGGGTTACATCGTTAATTATCATACTAATTCAATAATTTGTAATTTCGTCATTATTTTTAAAGAACTCCGCACATTTCTTGTGTAAAATGGCTTTCTGTTGAACTGTCTAAAATTGTGCCATTTACTACTTTGTATTGTGCTGATGAAAAGTTGTCTGTGTCCATGACGTGAAATTAATTTCACCTTAATTTGAGTTTATATTCAGAATTCTACGTTGTGAAACTCGTTGACGAAACGCAGCTCTAGTATTCCCAAAAACTATAAACACACACCATATTTACATATTGAAGATTGGAGTAGATGTGTGGCATTGTTTATCACTTTTAAGGCTGGTTGTATCAACTAAGTTTAAACTCAGCTTGATCAGGGATCAAAAGCCATACTTACGATTATTGTAATAATTGTAACCATAGATTTCGATCTTTTGTCAAGCTGATTTTAGTTTTAACAAGTCGATACAATTCGTCCATAGGAAAACTCAACCAATTACAAATTACAAGTGACTGTTTGGTACTAAATTCAGGGTGGGGCAATAGTGCGTCGGACCTCGATATCTCGAGTTCTATGATAGCTAGATAAAAAAGTCTGTAACTGGAAATTAATTTCGAACATACAGGGCGGAATGGAATGCTATGTATATCAGTACATTTTTTTAAGCCTCTCTCTAGGCTCTATTCATTCCTATATTAGCATCGAATATCTCCCAACCACTTGGATTTAATGAATTTTTGCGTTGAAATTGTTAATGGAATCTGTAGATGGATTTTAAAACAATCACCACAGTCACAATTATAGGTTTTAAGAAGAACTTATGTGAATCCAGTTACGAGACATCTAATTAATGTTTTTGAATCATTTTCGTTTCCTAAAACTGTACAGGGTGGTCAAAAATTATTTTTCAATTTAGAACCTTTTAAATAGAATTTTCTCAGTTCAAATTGAACACCCTGTATATTTTACAAGAATGTGATGCAGAAATGAAAAACATTTTTTGTAAGTGTTTCCCTATGGCTAATTGCAACCAATTTTGTTTTATTGAGCAATAATTACAAAATTCAAAAATAACGTTAAAAAAAGAGGTTTCGTAAAAAATTATAATGAATATTCCACATGTTGCCCATTTTGATTGACATACATCTCTATGCGCTTTTGAAATGAGGTTCCCACTGTTCCAAAAACTGCCGGTGTGATAGATTTAAAAGCAGTTATTATTATTTCCTTCATATTTTGTACTGTTGTTGGTGTGTCTCTATAAACAATTTTCTTCAGGTATTCCCATAAAAAAAACGATTTTTGTAAGATGGGGATTTAGTGGGTCCATTTTTTCCAATTCATTGATGAGGGTAGGTATTGTTTAAGACAAGCGTCTAGAGAGACCGAAATGCAAAAGCTTCGACACGCCCAACACGTGATATCATTAGTTTGACTATTTCTTCTTTGCTCTAGCGTTTGCGTCCAGCGAGATGGTTAGCTCATAGGTTACGCTTTAGCTTATGGCGCACATAACCAAACCGATTCACTCTTTCCTGACAGACAGGTCGCTGCAGGTCAGAGTGAATAACAAACTCTCAACACGGCGGGATATTCGCGCGGGCGTCCCCCAGGGGTCGTGCTTATCACCAAAGTTGTGCAATCTGTACGTGTCAGACTTCCCGGAATTCCCGAATACCAAACTTGCCAAGTACGCTGACGACACAGCCATGTATGTGCATTCGCACAACGCCCAAGCAGCAAATATGCTGCTGAAGGCACACGTGGCTCGTGCCACGGCGTATTACGACGAGTGGAAGATTCGGGTCAACACCGAGAAGTCTGAGACCGTACTCTTCACGCGCCGAGCTACAGAAAATCGTATTTTAACGCCAATTTCGATCAGGGGTCAAGAAATTCCAATTAAAAGGTGCGTGAAGTATCTGGGGATACATCTGGACAGACGGCTGACCTTCAACATACATATTAACGAGACAGTACGGAAGGTCTACTCCATGTCCAGGGGTCTGTATCCGTTCCTGGCAAGGGGTAGCGGACTAAACAGGACAAACAAAAAATTATTGTACACAATGGTGATCAGGCCGGCCTTTCCTGGAGCACAAATTTATGCGCCTCATCTCTGATTCGGGCAGATACACCTCCCTCAGAGATGTATATGATCGTTGTAACGACATAACACCACTAGCGGACTTCATCCGGGACACATCACAAAAATTCTACGAGTTTCGACTGGGTGACAGTCCGCTTACACGCAACATTACCCAAATAAGAATGCAAAATGCCCCATTCCAAATTAAACACCCATTACCATACCAGGCGTTGCCTATCTTTCGACAACCTCTATAGCCACACTCTTTTCTACCAAAGCTTCCAACTATCATACACTTTTCACCACCATATCTTTTATTCTATATCTATCTCTTTCCTTCTTCTTGTTTGTCATATGTTTGTATTTTTGTAATTTTTGTTATTCTGTACTTTTTGTTGAAAAATTCAATTTAGACCGATAAACTTTGTAAAAATTTTAACTATTTTAAACTCAATTTTCCTTTCCCAAAAACCAAAAATTCCTAACGGCGAGCAGACTGTTGGGGTAATTTGTTTAAATGGAGCTTTTCCAATTGAGTTCGTCTCCATCTCAACAACAAAATTATAAAATGTTTTTTCCCATATAACAGATTAAGAATTTTACCCATTGTTTAGAATTAAGTTTTAATATGTTCAAATTTACAGATAATTTTAAGCCGCCACAGGCGGCAGAAGTGTTATCTTTTTTAATCATTTTATCGAGCTAAACCGTTCACGACCCGTCCAACCGCACTAACACCATGGCGCTGCGCGACGTTCATACAAACTTTTTGATTTTTTGCATGACTTCATTGATCACCCCGTATATAATAAACTTATGGTCCTACAATAAATATACGTCATGCAGCTTAATCCGAAAAAAACTAGCTCTTAAAATTTGCAAGCCGCGTTCAAAAATGTGCATTCCTGTTGAAAATATTGAACTTTAAATTTTGCCTAAAAGTCTCTATGTGTAAGTTCGAGTGGCCAGCAGTTTAGTTTACTTGCATTTTTTTTTTTTTATTTCTAGCTATCGTAGAATTCAAGATATCGAAGTCCGAAGCACTTTTGCCCCACCCTGTATATGCTAGCCTACTTAATTAGAGTTAGTTGGTGTAATTCGGAAACAAATCAAAATTTGATTACAGCTTCTGGGTATTTATTACATATTTATAAGCAGTAACACTTCCAGAGTTCCACAGTTTTAATAAAGTAAGCGAGTATTGCTTTAAAATTTTTGTGTATTCCTTTAGTGAAAGGGCTAGAGAACGCACCAATAAAACCATTTACACATATTCCAGAAGGTCTCAGTTTGTTAAGAATCTACATACCCCAAGTTGTTGAAGCCATTGTTATGGTATTGTCATCTAAGCAGTCTTTTTTTTATTCCACTCGAAACTCCCATTATGTCAACATTTTGTAACAATAACCGTACAATGGTTATCTTATTGAAAATATTTTAGAAGAATTTATTTATAACCATATCGTCCTGTTGTAGTTGTTTGTGATATGTTATTTGCTACTATTTATTGACGTTGTGTAAAGTTTGGTCTAGTGTGAAATTGATTTTAACTAAGATGAAATTAATTTCAACATAAAATTAGAGAATACTTGATTACACGGCAAACCACATATATTATGATAATTTCAGAATTATGTCATCACTTGACTTAAGTAGCATACTACTATAGTCCGAAATAGATCGTCAGTTATAATAATAATAATAAAGAAATTTAGTCATCTGTAAAAAACAGAATTATAAAATTGATGTTATAAATCTTATTAAACTGGTCATACAAACAGACAAAATACAATCATACATACAAACATACAAAAATACAAGCATACATTGAGTCACGCACAATAAGACTACTTACAGACATAGATATAAATAAATATAAAATTGCACTTGATTGTAGATTTAAAGAATATAATCCAAAAATTCTTTCACAGAATAAAAAACATTAATTGACAAATAATTAAATAAGGCAGATTTAAACTCAGTAGTATAATTACCATTACCAAGCAACCTGGTTGCGTCATTATAGTAGACGATTCCCTGATAACTTGTCGAGTCTTGATCAACGGCCAATCGGGAAAACGATATTCTCGGTCCATTACCCCTTCATATTGTGTTTTAGATATCGTAATTCATTCTTTTGTATGATCATAGCAACTAAATACCTGTAAAGACATGGTAAACTCAGTATTTTCAAGGATCTAAATATAGTTTTGCAAGATGCTCTATGATGAGATCCTGTAAGACTCATGTTACTTTCTTTTGCATTATAAATACTTTCGTCATATGCGCCAAGTTGCCCCAGAAACATAGACCATCTGTTATTACTGATTGCACTAGTCTGTAGTATGCTACTTTAAGTACCTGCAGGGAAGCTGTTTTATACAGTTACCTGAAGACGAAACACCAGTGCTTAGCCTAGAAGTAACGGTATGAGTGTAATTTTCCCGTGTCAGTTTTTGTCCATGTTCAACCCCAGATACTTAAAGTGGTCAACTTGTTCTATAGATTTATGGTTGAGCTTCATTAGAGGATGGTAGCCATAGCTGATGTTTTTTTGTTGAGAAATCATAAAGACAGTTTTATTTACATTAACAAGCACCAGCCTACAAACTTCTTCTGTTTTTGCATTTGCAACCTCCACTGACAGTGAAAGTTTATACTCAGCTACTATCTGACTTGTATCATCCGCACAAATGATAATTTCTTGTGGTGTTTTGCAACTATGTATGTCACTGCCAAATATAATAAATAACAAGGGTGTAGGTGTTGAGCTCTGTGGAAGTACCATAGGAACTAGTGTAGCCTGAGATTTTGTGGAATCTATGTCAATAATTTGATGTTTATTTTTCAAATAGACATCAAACAGGAGGCGATCCACTCACCAGCTACCCCTCTAACTACCATTCGACACAATTTTTTTATGAGTATATCATTGACTGTGTCGACTCCCGAGTCAAATCAAAGAAGATGGCAACCGGGCATCGCTCTTAATGAATACTTAATTGTTTGTTCCTCATATTAAATATTGGATGGAGTATATGAAAGTTGCCTGAAAAATACTCATAGAGAATATTATTCTCAAATAATAAATGATTTTTTTACACAATGTAATTTATTGATTGCCATATTCGTAAGATATGCAACACTTGAACATTTACTAGGCAGTCATCACGTCATCATCAATAAAAATGTGTTCCACGACTATCCAAGCTTAGTCTTAGCTTAGTCTTAATCCCCTTTTTAATCGAGGCCAACCAGAACTTTTTCTTCTTGCGTAATGCGAGTATAACATATTTATCGACACCAACAATATTACAAAGGTGCTATTAAAACTTTTAAATACGCAAAGTTTTCATCTTTAAATTCCCTAACTTTCAGAAGAATGCATAAAACTCAACACATTTACAAGATTAAATTACCGTGTTCTCAGAAATTAAAGTTAATATCTAAAGTAGACCGTCACGTTTCGTGAGGATACAAATAAACGTCAGAATTCGGGGAGGAACGATCGGATTTTCCCTTCATTAGCGTCCGGAGAGGGTGTAAATGAGCCGGTGTTTATTCTTGAAATTTCTATTACATTTAGCGATGTTACCGCCGAACTTTGAGGAAGTTTTCTGAGAGTTGACTTAAATATATTAAGAATGTAAAGAATTTAAAAGTTTGGAAAATAAGATATGAAAATGTTTTTCATTTTTAAATTAATAGAGTTAATTAATAGTTCTTCCATTTAACGTGCATTTACTAATAAGTACACATACAGTGTGTACAGTAGGGTGGAACGATGTTATATGGGATTTAAAAAAAAATTGTTTGGATCAACTGGGGTGCCAAAAGTTGCTAAATGAGTAAAAACTCCTACAAATTATTTTTTAACTACAAATAAAAATGGCGTCATGTTGCACATGTCACATAACGGCTGAAAACGAAAATGTGACTCGTGAAGTGAAGATATTTTTAGTTAATATTTTTAGTATTGAAAATACTACTGGGTGCATGATATATGACCCATCTTACGAAAAACGTATCGAGAGCGACAGATCTGTCTAGGCTGCTACGCCGGCCTTGTAGTAGAGTAACAAGCTACCGAACTAATAATTTACTAAAGCAAAATGACCAATTTGACTTTGGGTTTTCGGTATAAGAAACGTAATCTATGGTATAAGTTCGCGAGCGTAACATCAAATATTCTAGATTACTCTCTACGTCATTATCAAACCACGGACTTATTAGCGATTTTAATTAGGGTGTTGCACAAGGAGCTGTGAGGGACACTGAACTCCACCCTCAAGATGAGTGAACAAGTACAAACTCAACAAGAAAACTCACTCACCTGTGGTAGAATTTCTTCAGAGAAACAGTTCAGTGGCCCTCGTAATACGCAATCGTGCAGCTTCAATTTCAAAAACTCGGCATGGACTCACATGTGTTCCTCCGCAACATATCTGCTTCTAAAACATTAAACAAATACGAAGAAACTCTCCTAAGCGAATTTCCTAAGGACCTAAATCGTAAGTCTGCCATAAAATTAATACCACATTAATTTCAGCACACGTGTTCTACAACGCTGCATTAACAAAAATCGCCCACAGACACCTCCAAAATTCGCTGTTTTTTCATATCCACTTTCCATACTTTTCAATTCATGTATTCACAATGGCCAGCTTCCAGGTATTTGGAAATATTCAAAAGTATGCCCAGTTTTTAAAACAGGCGATGAAAACAATATTGCCAATTTTAGGCCTATATCGATAATATACTATTTTTGCAAGGGTTTTGAAATTTTATTGCATGATACCATATATCCCAGCATTAAAAGTCAGCTATCAATTTACCAGCATGGTTTTGTTAAAGGGCGCTCTATCACCTCTAATCTAATATGCATAACTCAATCTATCTCTGAGGCCATTGATCAACGCTTGCAAATGGACGTAATATACACAGATTTTTCTAAAGTGTTCGACACCCTTGACCACAAAAAATGTCCTCTTTCGGTTTCTCTCAATCTCTGCTCGTATTTTTTTAATCCTATCTCTTAGGTAGAAAACAATATGTCGCTTATAGTGGGTCTCGGTCTGTCGAGTACGTGGCAACATCAGGTCTTCCGCAAGGACCAATTCTGGGACCGTTGCCTTATAATATATTTATAAATGATATTGTGGAAGTTACTCAAGCCGACTGTTTACTCTATGCGGATGATCCCAAACTTTTTAGGACTATTAGTTCCACAGCGGACTGCAATCTATCACAAAACAGCCTCTCCAACATATCTGATTGGTGTGTTCGAAATAAGTTAAACTTAAATGTGTCCAAACGCATTGTTATGTCCTACACAACAATACTCATGCCCATCACTTTTAATTATAGCATAGACAATGTGGAACTCCAAAGACTCGTGACTTTCAAGGACTTTGAAGTAATTTTTGATAAAGTACTTTCCTTTATATCACACATAAGTTCAGAATCTTTTAAGATTTTGGGATCTCTATCAGTTCAAGCAGAGAGTTTACCAATACTGATGCTCTAAAATAACTTTACTTTGCTTTTGTCCGGTCTAAACTTGAATACGCGTCACTCATCTGGAACCCTCATTACGTAACTCATGTTAATAGCCCAGAAAGAGTACTAAGGCGATTTGTAGAATTATTGTGATGGAGTATATCCATCAATTGGTTTTCCACATCTAGAACTCTTGAATAGATTCTCTATGAGAAAAGGCGGATTTGATATTCTCAAATATTTTTACATAGTCTAATACATAACAAGTGAAAAAAACTACATTTTGATATGCTTTTTGTCCAATTTGTTGGGATGATTCATTACATTTTCAGCAGAGGGTCGCAAGATGACTCAGTGCTTTGACATGTTTTATTTTTCTTTTTTTTTTTCTTTTTGCATTGACTAAAGTAAAAGCTAACTACATTTTGAAACACGGAAAGGGCATCGGTTCTATTTTTATTTAGTAAATGAAAATAAGGAAATGAATGATATTTTAAACATAACATTACATTATTTATTTGCACCTATATCGCACGGAGAATGTATCAATTTGTAATATTTTTTTAAATAATTCTATGGAATGCATTTTCGTAAATAACTCGTTTATTTTAAGTTTTTCGAAAAAACTCTATTTTAGATTTTTTGTCCAAAAAGGTCCGTGCCTTATACTGGTTATAGAGATCGATCGACGGAATACTTAATTTTCGATTTTTATTAGGAAACTGTTCGGAATTTGTAGAATTTATCAAAAAAATCAAGTTTTCCAGGATTTGTAGATTCGCTTTTGTTTTCTCAAATTTCTCACAAACGTCAACTAATAGAACTAATCGAGCCCTACAATTGCCATTTTTGAAAATCAAAATCGGACCTTCGGTTCGGGAGTTATTAATTTCTTTGAAAAATCATACTCGGCCCTGGAAAACATACTTGCGGTCAACGGATTCGGGCCGCCAGCAATAGGCTTGATTTGTGGCCGGGTACCTTTGATCCCACCAGGTCTCATCGAAGTCGATCAATATTCTGGACAGTTATCGTGCTTCCTAGCCCGATTTCGAGAAAACCAGTTTTTTGCAAAAAAAATCAATTTTCGTTTGTTTTTCGACATAGTCTCTGGTATACTTATTTATAGAGCTTTGCCAGCGGCACCATCTATTTTTTGAAACGTCTCGATACGACTACCCGTTATCGAGTTATTCAATTTCTCCCGAAAAACTCGAAACGTCTATATCGGGTACTTCCGGTTTCCGAACGGAGCCGAGCTTCCGGCGTTAAGGTTTTCTAAAGACCTCCTATTAACCACCCAAGTTTCATCGCAATCCGAAAACGGATTAGGGGGGCTGGGCGTGACAGACCGACAGACAGACAGACAGACAGACAGACAGACCGACTGACCGACGGACGGAATTTTCTAAATTCGCTCTCGAATCGATAGATATGACTTTCACATCGATCCGACGTTTTTTTCGGATTTCGACGGTCCACCGGAAAAATGCTAAACGTATACTACATTTTTTTTCAAAATGTAGTAACAAGATTTAGTTCAATGTGCTGAAGTTTTTGAATTCAACTTCACAAGAAGTTATCACCAACGGAATTTTCTTTCTTCTTTCTATGTACGGAGCTTCTAAAAAAAACTACGTGCTTATAGTTTCGATATGCATGTTTCGTTAAAAATACTCGAAATAAAAAACAAGTGCAATTAGCTTGTCTTCCTCCAACCTCAGTGGCTGCTCATCAACATCTTTTTCGGGTATATTACCAAGTTCAAGTGTGGCTTGGTTATCAGCTAGACCCAAAAGACTGGGGTTGGAAGTTGGTCGACAATACATTAGAACCCGTTCAGACTTTACTCCCACCTGCGCCAGAAAAACTTCTAAACACAATTTTTTGCAACTGTAAAAAGGGATATAGTGCTAAATGTGGTTGCAAAAAAGTTGGACTGTTTTGTTCTCTACCATGTACAAATTGTCAAGGTCGGTCGTGCTCCAATGTTAAATCAGCAACAGTAGAGGATTCGTTTGATAGCAACGAGGAGACATGCGATGCATCACTATTGAGGCAATTTACTTGCACCCAGGATGAAGAAGAACAAGAAGAACAAGAAGAAGAGGAAGCAGAAGTATTAGAGAATTATGAATCAGACGAATAAATTTCCCAATTTTTTTTGTTTTTATTTACACCGCTTTTATCATTTTCAACCCTTGCTAATATCTTTTATTATTCAATAGTTTCAAACTAAACAGAATCACAACAGATCCGTGGAATAGGCCTATCGGGGAAACCACGTTAAAACAAAGCGCTAAGTACACTACCTCAAAGGTGGCGTGGAAACGTGTGCATATTATGACGATTACAACTCTTCCAACTTTTTGAGTCGTCATATCTCAGAAACGGTGGCTCTTAGGAAAGAAGTATTCAGACTTTTTTTATAGATAATTAACTGATGTACAATTTTCGTCTCAGCTAATTTCATGATAAAACTTACCGTTTTGCTGAAAATCGCGAAAACCCCATTTTTGTCACCTTTGACCCCGCGTAAATTTTGTCCGGGTATCGGATCGATGAGGACTTTTTTGAGTTCATTTATAATGCTGTTTTGAACAATCCTACCAACTTTCAGCTGGGTGTGAATTTTTGTACCTTCACTCCTATTTTTTGGTCTAATTTGACCGGATTATTGTGTAACCGAAATATATCTTGACTCATTTGACTTTTCTTATACTATCTGTAATTTAGTCTCTTGGAATAAACTATCTATCTATCTATCATAATTGACGATATTTTTATTTTAAACATCATATTATGTATTTACTATCACTCCGTACATATTTCGTTAAATGCTTGAAACGATGAGCAAGTTGGAAGAGAGCAAAATTATATTTAATCCAATATAAGTAAAAAGTAAAGTAAGTAAAAAATTTCATTCACTCTAGTCATCGGCTTCAGTGATACATCCCCTTTAATGAAATGATAAGACAGGGCTCGTTTTTGCAGAGTGATTAAATGGCACAAGTCATGTACGATTTGCGTTATGATTTTAGGAATATCGTGAAGACTTAGAACATTAAAAACCATATTCATCCTTTATCGCACCCGATTTATGTTTTCATCTTCCTTTCCGTTCGCGTTTACCCGTCTCTGTTTAAATAGGCGAGTGGAATGGAATGAACATCAGTTGAGAAGGGTAACCATAGACGTTCGTGTAATTCTCAGGTCATATTTTAATTTTGCAATTTATTTTATGTCCAAAATGGATAGAAATACCGAGAGTGCGTCCAATGTTTAAAATAGGTAATAAGGGTTACATCGTACTATTTCAATAATTTGCAATTTCGTCATTTTTTTTAAAGAACTCCGCACATTTCTTTGGAAAATGGCTTTCTGTTGAATTGTCTAAAACTGTGCCGTTTGCTACTTTGTATTGTGCTCATGAAAACTTGTCTGAGTCCATGATGTGGAATTATTTTCACCTTAATTTGAGTTTATAATAAGCATTCTACGTTGTGAAACTCGTTGACGGAACGCAGCTCTAGTATTCCCAAAAACTATAAACACACACCATATTTACATATTGGAGATTGGAGTAGATGTGTGGCATTGTTTATCACTTTTAAGGATGGTTGTATCAACTAAGTTTAAACTCAGCTTGATCAAGGATCAAAATCCATGCTTAAGATTATTGTAATAATTGTAACCATGGATTTTGATCTTTGGTCAAGCTGATTTTAGTTTTAACTAGGTCGATACAATTCGTCCATAGGAAAACTCAATCAGTTACAAATTACAAGTGACTGTTTGGTACTAAATTCAGGGTGGGGCAATAGTGCGTCGGACCTCGATATCTCGAGTTCTATGATAGCTAGATAAAAAAGTCTGTAACTGGAAATTAATTTCGAACATACAGGGCGGAATGGAATGCTATGTATATCAGTACATTTTTTTAAGCCTCTCTCTAGGCTCTATTCATTCCTATATTAGCATCGAATATCTCCCAACCACTTGGATTTAATGAATTTTTGCGTTGAAATTGTTAATGGAATCTGTAGATGGATTTTAAAACAATCACCACAGTCACAATTATAGGTTTTAAGAAGAACTTATGTGAATCCAGTTACGAGCCATCTAATTAATGTTTTTGAATCATTTTCATTTCCTAAAACTGTACAGGGTGGTCAAAAATTATTTCTCAATTAAGAACTTTTTAAATTGAATTTTCTCAGTTCAAATGGAACACCCTGTATATTTTTCAAGAATGTGATGTAGAAATGAAAAACATCTTTTGTAAGTACTTCCCTATGGCTAATTGCTACCAATTTTGTTTTATTGAGCAATAATTACAAAATTCAAAAATAAACTTATAGAAAGAGGTTTCTTCAAAAAATTATAGTGAATATGTCACATGTTGCCCATTTTGATTGACATACATCTCTATGCGCTTTTGAAATGAAGTTCCCACTGTTCCTAAAACTGCCGGTGTGATAGATTTAAAGGCGGTTATTATTCTTTCCTTCATATTTTGTACTGTGGTTGGTGTGTCTCTTTAAACAATTTTCTTCACGTATTCCCATAAAAAATAGATTTTTGTATGATGGGGATTTAGTGGGTCCATTTTTTCCAACTCATTGATGAGGGTAGGTACTATTTAAGTGGTCCCTAACTGCATTTAAATAATGTGGTGGAGCACCATCTTGCTGAAACCACATCCTATTTCGAATTCTTTCACGCAGATTTACCAATAATTGTGGCAGACGGTTTTCAAAAAAATAAAAATAAATAGCTCCAGTTAATGTACGATCAAAAAATGTGGCCCTATTACATGTTCTCCAATAATTAGTTCCTCACCAAAGTTTATAGACCGGTTATCAACTTGCATAAAAAAGTGAGGAAGCATAATAATGGAAATTGTGCCTATTAACAAATCAATTTTTATGAAAAGTTGCCTTATCAGTGAATAAAACATTATTGAAGAAGTTTACATCATCTTGCATTTACCTTATACCATTATAAAATTGTAGGCGCTTTTGAAAATCATTATCAGAAAATTCCTGGTGCATTTGAATATGATTGACATTTCCAGTTACCAGAGACGTGTCGAGAGGATTATGGAAGCTGCTTACATCAGGAATCCTTCTTTCAGGATAACGTTGGTGATAAATTCTATTGGCAACTAAACAATTTCTGTCTGACTCACCCAAAACAAAAGTCATTTCTACAAGTTCCGCTATATTAAAATTCATATTGTACAATTCCAAATATTTTAAATGCAATACAAATTGTAACTAACGACCGATAAGTGTGATAAATGTTCCGTTGTACACGACAATTTATACCAAACTGAGGTTTCATTGCTTGTCGAATAACAAAAATGGCAAAAAATGTACAAAAAATATTACAGTAAAGGACCTGTTAAATACTATTTACTCATTTCAATGTCGGTCAAAATGGGCAGCACGTTGAACACCTATAATAAATTTTTCTAATGAATTATTTGAGGGAACCTCTGTTTTAAGCTTATTCTTGACAACTATTTATTTATAAAACGAAAATGGTTTCAATTAGCCATAGGGAAGTACTTACAAAAAATGTTCGTTTTTTTATTTCTACATCATATCGTTGAAAAATATACAGGGTGTTCCATTAAAAAAAAACAGATTCGATTTAAAAAATTCTTAATATCCATCTGCAGATTGCATTATTTCAACAAAAAAAATCATTACATCCAAGTGGTTGGGAGATATTCAATGCTAATATAGGAATGAATAGAGCCTAGAAAGAGGCTTCAAAAAATGTACTGTAATTTTGTCTTGGTTCGCCCTCTACGTTCGAAAATAATTTCAAGTCATAGACTTTTTTATCTAGTTTACTTGCAATTTTTAAAAAATTTCTAGCCATCGTAGAACTCGGGATATCGAAGTCCGACGCACTTTTGCCCCACCCTGTATATACTAGCCTACTTAATTAAACTTACACTATTAAGAGTTAGTTGGTGTAATTCGGAAACAAATCAAAATTTGATTACAGCTTCTGGGTATATATTACATATTTATAAGCAGTAACACTTCCAGGGTTCCACAGTTTTAATAAAGTAAGCGAGTATTACTTTAAAACTTTTGTGTATTCCTTTAGTGAAAGGGCTAGAGCAGAGACAACCGTGAGACGCCCAACTCCATGTAAAATTTGGTATCGCCAATATTGCACTGGTCCGCTATATAGGAAGGTGAGCGTAGATGGCGCGCATGTCTCTTAGAGGCGATTTAAAAATGCGCGGCATACCTTTCTATATCTATTATTAATTATTATATTATTTTCAATTAAATTTTAAGGAGAAAATGAAACAAACAGATAAAATAAATGGTTTATTAATAGAATGCTGCATATAATTTATGTAATGTTTTCTCCACCTCTTGTATACTGAATCCAAAAACAAGACACTGTTTTTGGGGCATTAGAATATCAACAGCGAACACTATACGAATAACTCTAACTAACCCAACACTACATTAATACAAAATCCGAATATTTATAAAAGTAAAGTTTTACAATTCACAATTCTGCACTAAAATTATTACCTAACATCCACAATTTTGCATGAAATTGATTTAAAAAAAACAATACACAAACCCAACCTAACCTAATACCGCTACACTAAAAGGTCCCAATGAAATAATATATACAAAAGTAGGAAATAATTTACAGTTCACATTTCGGCAATAACCACAATTCTGCACAAAAATAATTACAATAGGCATAAACTTTACAAATTCATTATCAAAACCATAGATAAAATACAAAATCAAAACAACAAATATGGCGACATGACACATGATTTCGTCCAATAGTTAATAGGTATATGTCCAATAGCAACAAGGCTCTGCTAGCGCCATCCAACTCCACCTTCCCTAACTGCGAGACAAGGATGGCTTGATGCGAAAGCAGTATGTACAACAAGGATGCAAGTATTTAATTATTTTCTTGGTTGTTCCAGCAAAAGCGATCCAATTTCCGTATGGTACTCGGCCGTCTCATGGTTGTCTCTGGCTAGAGAACGCACCAATAAAACCATTTACACATATTCCAGAAGGTCTCAGTTTGTCAAGAATCTACATACCACAAGTTGATGAAGCCATTGTTATGGAATACCAATAAAAAAAAGACTAGGTAGATGACAATAGTCATCTACCCAGTCTTTTTTTTATTCCACTCGAAACTTCCATTATGTCAACATTTTGTAACAATAACCGTACAATGGTTATCTTATTGAAAATATTTTAAACGAATTTATTTATAACTATATCGTCCTGTTGTAGTTGTTTGTGATATGCTATTTGCTACTATTTATTGACGTTGTGTAAAGTTTGGTCTAATGTGAAATTAATTTTGACTAAGATGAAAGTAATTTCAACATAAAATTAGAGAATACTTGATTGCATGGCAAACCACACATATTATTATAATTTCAGAATCATGTCATCGCTTGACTTAAGTAGCATACTACTATGGCCCGAAATAGATCGTCAGTAATAATAATAATAATAAAGAAATCTATTTATCTGTAAAAAACAGAATTATAAAATTGACGTTATAAATCTTATTAAACTGGTCATACAAACAGACAAAATACAATCATACATACAAACATACAAAAATACAGGCATACATCGAGTCACACACAATAAGACTACGTACACACATAGATATAAATAAATATAAAATTGCACTTGATTGTACATTTAAAGAATAGAATCCAAAAATTCTTTCACAGAATAAAAAACGTTTATTGACAAATAGTTAAATAAGGCAAATTTAGAAGCAGTAGTATAATTACCATTACCAAGCAACCCGGTTGCGTCATTATAGTAGACGATTTCCGGATCGCTTGTCGAGTCTTGATCAACGGCCAATAGGGAAAACGATATTCTCAGTCCATTACCCCTTCATATTGTGTTTAGTTATCGTAATTCATTATTTTGTATGATTACAGCAACTAAGTATATGTAAAGACATGGTAAACTCATTTCCAAGGATCTAAATATATCTTTGCAAGATGTTCTATGATGAGATCCTGTAAGACTCACGTTACTTTCTTTTGCATTATAAATACTTTCGTCATATGCGCCAAGTTGCCCCAGAAACATAGCCCATATGTTATTACTGATTGCACTAGTCTGTAGTATGCCACTTTAAGTACCTGCAGGGAAGCTGTTTTATACAGTTACCTGAAGACGAAACACCAGTGCTTAGCCTAGAAGTAACGGTATGAGTGTAATTTTCCAATGTCAGTTTTTGTCCATGTTCAACCCCAGATACTTAAAGTGGTCAACTTGTTCTATAGATTTATGGTTGAGCTTCATTAGAGGATGGTAGCCATAGCTGAGCTGATGTTTTTTTGTTGTTAGCACCAGCCTACAAACTTCTTCTGTTATAGCATTTGCAACCTCCACTGACAGTGAAAGTTTATACTCAGCTACTATCTGACTTGTATCATCTGCACAAATGATCATTTCTTGTGGTGTTTTGCAACTATGTATGTCACTGCCAAATATAATAAATAACAAGGGTGTAGGTGTTGAGCTCTGTGGAAGTACCATAGGAACTAGTGCAGCCTGAGATTTTGTGGAATCTATGTCAATAATTTGATGTTTATTTTTCAAATAGACATCAAACAGGAGGCGACCCACTCACCAGCTACCCCTCTAACTACCATTCGACACAATTTTTTTATGAGTATATCATTGACTGTGTCGACTCCCGAGTCAAATCAAAGAAGATGGCAACCGGGCATCGCTCTTAATGAATACTTAATTGTTTGTTCCTCATATTAAATATTGGATGGAGTATATGAAAGTTGCCTGAAAAATACTCATAGAGAATATTATTCTCAAATAATAAATGATTTTTTTACACAATGTAATTTATTGATTGCCATATTAGTAAGATATGCAACACTTGAACATTTACTAGGCAGTCATCACGTCATCATCAATAAAAATGTGTTCCACGACTATCCAAGCTTAGTCTTAGCTCAGTCTTAATCCCCTTTTTAATCGAGGCCAAGCAGAACTTTTTCTTCTTGCGTAATGCGAGTATAACATATTTATCGACACCAACAATATTACAAAGGTGCTATTAAAACTTTTAAATACGCAAAGTTTTCATCTTTAAATTCCCTAACTTTCAGAAGAATGCATAAAACTCAACACATTTACAAGATTAAATTACCGTGTTCTCAGAAATTAAAGTTAATATCTAAAGTAGACCGTCACGTTTCGTGAGGATACAAATAAACGTCAGAATTCGGGGAGGAACGATCGGATTTTCCCTTCATTAGCGTCCGGAGAGGGTGTAAATGAGCCGGTGTTTATTCTTGAAATTTCTATTACATTTAGCGATGTTACCGCCGAACTTTGAGGAAGTTTTCTGGGAGTTGACTTAAATATAGTAAGAATGTAAAGAATTTAAAAGTTTGGAAAATAAGATATGAAAATGTTTTTCATTTTTAAATTAATAGAGAGGGTGTTCTTCCATTTAACGTGCATTTACTAATAAGTACACATACAGTGTGTACAGTAGGGTAGAATGATGTTATATGGGATTTAAAAAAAAATTGTTTGGATCGGCTGGGGTGCCAAAAGTTGCTAAATTAGTAAAAACTCCTACAAATTATTTTTTAACTACAAATAAAAATGGCGTCATGTTGCACATGTCACATAACCGCTCAAAACGAAAATGTGACTCGTGAAGTGAAGATATAGTTAATATTTTTAGTATTGAAAATACTACTGGACGCATGATATAGAACCCATCTTACGAAAAACGTATCTAGAGCGACAGATCTGTCTAGGCCGCTGCGCCGGCCTTGTAGTAGAGTAACAAGCTGCCTCTATTGTGTCATTCCGTTTGCAATGTGTTGCTGAAAGCTACAACCTATTTTAAATAATGCCCCATCAAAAGAGAAGAAGATTTGATTTGGTCGTGGAAAAATCGCCCTGTACAGGGGGTTGCAGGGGGAGATTTTCCGAAAAAGTAAAAAAAAAATTTGTTGTATATTTGAAATTTACAGCACTTCAGCTTTGTTTTCGCGTAGTATTATGTACATATCTTAACACTTAATATTTTTGTCTAATTATTCAATATTGTCTACGCTATGCTTTCTTATGGAGCGCCTTCATGAATTAACGCTTGCCCTGATACGTATCAATTCACAAATCCTTTAACTCATCATAACTCGAAGCGTGTTAATTTTTCGAAAAATGCCCCTGAAGTAAACGTTGTACGCTTGTTATCGAGGATTTAGTTGGTTTTTTCAAATTTATAATAGAATTGTCGAATCTCGCCGACCCGACCACGGACATTGGAGGAAGGTTCATAATTACCGAACGCCCCTGCTCTCCTCGTCCTTATGCTATTGAGCACGCATACAGTCGATTTTCGTCCGATAACTGTTTTAATCGTTGCCTTCTGAGACCGTTTTCTTTTTAATTCTTTCTCTCAACGGTTGTACTTATATTATAGAGATATGTTATCGAAGGTATTTAATACATAATTATTCAGTTTTTCGTAGTATGATTAATAAAAATAATATTTGTACAAAATGAAATACAGAGAATAATTTGGTGTAATTTAGCAGGCATATCAATAGGACGATCCTATGGGACTTCGACCTAGAGCAGTATAGTTGCATCTGGTATTTTCAATGCGCTTAAGATACTTGCGAAAGATGCAAGGTCTGTGATGTTTTTTTTTTATGAGTTTCTCATTATTTAGCAAATTTTGCCACCCCAGCCCAGCACAGCAACGAAGCAAACATTTTTCTTTGTTTGGAAAATATTTTAATTTTTAAACGTAAAATACATTCTTGTAAATAAAAACTTAACTAAACGATAGAACATTTTCTATTGCGTTCTATACACTAATTTTGTATTAAAGGTTGGCTCATGGCTCGAGACTTAAGAGTTGGGCTAATAAAATCGTTTCTAGAGTCCTCTCCACACACTGCAGCTGCTGCTCCTGCAATTAATTAAACTGTCCGTTCAACTGTCTGTGTGTGACATGAAAAACGAGAAAAAAATTTAAAGCGGTGGTACTTCCTTTTCGATGATTTATGTCTTTTTTTTTAAATGTCAGCGCGAGTCAGTTACCTCAACCAACCGTTTGCTATGCAATGAGGTCAATATGACCGGAGGTTTCAAAATTCAGGAATAACAAAGGATCTTATCTCATTTTTCATCAGAAAGCATTGTCACCAGAATGTTTTCAGGATAGCCAAAAAATCAATTTCTTTGGATGACCAATACAATAAAATGTAATGGCAAAAAGAATGTGCAACTAGCAAAGAGACTACGTGAAACTGACAAACGAAGCTGCACAAAGAAGTCAACCCTATAATATACCATTTTAACATTTAACATTCCTATAATATACCGGATACTCCTTCTAAGGACGAAAATATCACATTATTCAGCCGAACAATTAAATTATATTCGTGTCAGTTCATAAGCGGAGATGAAATAACTAAATCCCCTTCATCTGTTAATTCAAACTTATTTTCTAAAAATGAACTACATGTACAACGTTTTTGATAATCCATAAATAATAATGGAGATATTGTAACACTTAAAACAAATGATCTGAAATATTTTGGTTCGTACTTACGACTTCATGTTGCACAATAGCTATTTTAAAGTGTGACGTCATTCGTCTTGTGCAACATGATGCGATTAATATTGTTGAATATTTTTTACTACATGGGTTTTATCCCAAAATGCAACTTTTGGCAGCTCAGCCGATTTCATAAAGAAATAAATCGGTAAAGGTATTTACACAGAACTTCCCTCTTTATTTGTGCATGGCGGTCACTCTAGAAAATTAATAATTACGAAATCACATTAAAAATAATAATGGGAATATAGTTATCACTATTATTACAAAGAAAACCTGATAAGTTTTGGTCAAAAAAAATATATAGTGTTCATCCAACAGCAAAAGTTCAATACTAAATGACAGGTGCCAAATATGGAAGGCTTGCGCAAATACCTTTACAAATGTCCACCATGACTGAATTATTTCTTGGGATGACCAACCTGTACATTTTTCAATAAAAGTATAATAGGTGCATATGCCAAATACTATTGCCATTTATCATATTTTCAATTCCACATTTACGTAGTGGAGTGGAAGTATAGTGGTGGTTAAATAATTTCATTTTTTTTTGAAATTTCTCAAAAATGTTGGTAAAAAAAATGTCAATATTTTTTCTTCTGAAATAGGTTTAGAATGCCATGAACCTTGAAAATTTTAAATTTGAGCAAAAAAAAAATTCTCCATCTATTCTAGTGGTCAAATATTTTTCCAAAATGGTAAAAAAATGTTGCAATTTTTTTTCCGAAATAGGTTTGGAATGTCATGAAACGTGGAAATTTTAAATTTGAGCAAAAAAAAATTTGATCTATTCTATAATTATTGCCGGAAATTTTTCGAGTACCTGAATTTTCTTAAAAAATTCACGTATGAGAAAAATTTCCTGCAATTAATTCAAGCACGGGGGGGATTCGGTAAGAAAATTTCACACGAAAATAAATTAAATAAACTCTTATTTTAATTGACATTAAGATTATTCTAAGACATAACAAGTTATAAGATTAGTAGGCCATGAATGGGTCTTGTTGACAAAGTGACAGAAACGCTTCGGAATTAGTACGTAGTGTTGTATCAAAAGTTAAAATTATAAGATTTATTTGAAAATGGAATACGTATAATAGATAAATAATATCTCTTCCACCCATTTTAGTTTTAAAAAATTACTGAAAATTGTTTAGGACAACTCTATTTGTGTGTTATGGAATAAGTTTTATTCACTAAAATAGGTGTAACGTTGTTTTTCTTTATATATTTTCATGTTTTATACACATAGCATAGCACAGTTTCAGCACAGTATAATTTAACAGAGATGGCTTTGAAACGTCATTAGTTATTTATCATTATTTCATTGACGGTTTGACCAGTTTAAGCTCAATATGTCTTATTGTTGAAGTTCTTTTCGAGCTTTTAAAAGAATAAGATTATAGAGTATGGAAAAAAACATAATATACAATATGCGCATATTGCGAACTTTGTGAAGTTAAAAAAGCCATTCAAAATTAGAAATACTTATCATACCCGATGAGAAGTGTAATATGGAGGAAAACCAAAATGAGAAGTTATTCACTATCATAATTAGGTATTAAACATGAAATAAAATGTTGTTTCACAAAGCTCAATAATTTTTTTAAAAATTATCTCGTTCAATTTGAAAAATAAAATTCCATTTTTATGTAATAGCAAATGTCAAATATGATCATATGTCAATAATTTGACAGAAAAATTTCCACTTATTAATTTCGTTCAGGGTACCCTGGAGGTTGAAGATTTCCGGAAATTTTTTGGGTTGCCTTGGTAACGACACAAAAACAAAGTTCTGATTGGCTAAAAAAGGTAACGTGTGAAATTTTCAAAAAAAAAATTTTTCAAAACAATTTTTAAATTTGTTTTTGTTGCCATGGAGGCGTGGAAATTTTAAATTTGAACGAAGAAAAAAAATTTTCCATCTATTTTAGTGGTAAATTTTTTTCAAAAATGGTAAAAAAAAATATTTTTTTTTGATAGGTTTAGAACGCTATGAAACGTGGAAATTTTAAATTTGAACAAAGAAAAAAAAATTCCATCTATTTCAGTGGTAAAAAACATTTCGAAAATATTGGTAAAAAAAAATAAACAAAAATTGACTGCTCTCCGTCAAGTAGTTTTTAGTTAATGCGCCGATAGACAGACAGACAGACTGACGGAATTGAAAACCGTGGATGCACCATGGTTTGTCAGAAACTCCGACATCTTCAGAGACTTGGAATACACCCCAGTAACTGAAGTCATCCAGGACAGAGCGAAGAACCTATAAGCCCGTGCAGCAGAGCATGGGAATCCGCTCGTCAGACAGACGACTGACTATGACCCCAACGACGCTCCGAGGTTCAAGAGGCCGAAGCTCCAGATCCTGGATAATGGGTAAGTACAACTAACCCTTTATCTGTTTCAGCCCGATCTGCAAGGAGACAATGACCAAAAACATCCAATTACCCGATACCGGGGGTACCAAGTAAACAACCAGCTCGGTACCCTTACCCTAGCCCGTGCCGGTCTCTGACTCTAAAAGCGTCTCTGGCCGAACACAATCCTGAACTACTTCCTTTACATCCTTTCGACGAAATCGGAGCACATGACGCCAATTGGCACCCTGGCTTCCGACTAGTCAACACCCTCAAATCCCTTTCAAACTCCGAGAGGGCTCGGTAACAGCCGCTCCTTCTCACGACAGACGAAAGACGCTCCCTGGAGCCTATACATGCCAGCTGGCAGGGTCCAACAGCCAGGACCAGAGGAGGTTTGCTAACATCGCCAATACCGTCCGCATTTGCGAGGGGGATGGGCGAAAAGGCAGGCCCACCCCTTACGAGGCCGGTCCAGGTCTACAGCGATGATTGGGGCAAAGAGCTTAAGCTCAACCCCTAATCATCCGAGACCGTCATCTTTAGTCAAGAATATTGGCGCGGAATTGAAAAACCTATATTTTCGTAATGTACGTGATCTGAAACGTCAAAATCCGAAAAAATCTCGGAGGGTGATTTTTTCTCAAATACAATACTTCCCTTCGGTATGCGAGGGAAGAAAAAAGTGAGTTCGTTCCACCCTAGTGTACAGGTTTTAAAGGATAGAAGTCACCAAGGTCTATTTAAGACCCCAAAATCACTTTCCATCTTTAAATGCAAGGCCATCTTCGATACTAAATTGCATAAAAAGAATAAAAAAATCATATTAGATATTTTTTAATCGAAAAGTTTTGTTAACAAAATAAAACTTGTTCGAAATGATTCAAAAGTCCTGAATCCGAAGTTTATTTAAATTTAGAAAAAAAATGAGATCTTGGTGAACAATAACAGAAACCGAATTGAGGCATGCACTAGGGCCGATGGAGGTTTGATAGAACATAGTATTTAATTCTTTTGGTTATTATTCATTTGTGTACATTGCTTCAAAGAAGTTTTAGAAATAATTTTTATTGAAATGACTCAAAAGGATTTTTTTCATCAGATCTCATTCTTTTTAGAATTACCTACTTAAATTCTAAAACTACGGATTCGGGGTCTTTGAATTATTTCGAACAAGATTTGTTAACAATTTATTTTAATTAAAAAATGCCTCCTATGATTTTTTATTTTCTCATACAATTTAGTGTTGTAGATGACCTTGCACTTAAAGATAGTTAAATCAGACATCCAAGTAGCATATAAATTATACCTCAATAGAGTTGAAAGTAATGTTAAAAGGTAAAGTAGTTAATGACGATGTAGTTTTTGATGGTCCTCAACCTGTTGTTGATGGATTCAGCGATTACTTTAGTAGCGTTTACTCAACATCAACCAGCCCTAATAACTTTGCTGAATTAAATTGTTTTAATAATACAGATGTCTTTAATATACGTGAATTTACCGAAAAGGACTTACTGAATTCCGCCAATAAATTGAAAAATAAAATGACGTCAGGTCACGATCAAATCCCTAGTTTTTTAGTGAAAGACTGTAGATATGCCTTTATAACTCCTTTACTCTTTATTTTCAATCTCATTTTAAAAACCTCCGTTTTTCCTGATATTTGGAAAACTGCGAGAGTATGTCCGATACTTAAATCTGGCGATCCCTCCAAATTAACCAATTATAGACTCTTTCTATTCTTTGTAATTTTGCAAAACTCTTTGAGATATCACTCTATAGTTATATTTATCCTGCGGTAAAAAATTTAATCTCACCACACCAACATGGTTTTATGGAGGGACGCTCCACCATAACAAATTTAGCAATTTTCTCCCAATATGTGGCTAATACACTCAATAACCATGGCCAGGTAGATGTACTATACACCGACTTTGCTAAAGCATTTGATCGCATCGATCACGGTATAATTTTAACCGAGCTAAATAACTTTGGATTTCATGAATCACTTATAACACTGATTAGGTCTTACTTGACTAACAGAGTTCAGTATGTATCTTACAACGGGTTCGACTCTAAAAATTTTATTGCTACTTCCGGAGTACCCCAAGGATCCAACCTTGGCCCATTATTATTCTTGATTTTCATTAATGATCTTGTACAGATCATCGATTGTGAAAAGGTGCTATTTGCTGACGATCTAAAAATCTACCATAGCATAGAGAATGATGATGACTGCTTATTTATTCAGAACCAGTTGAGAAAGATTGAAGTTTGGTGTGACGAAAATAATATTCACTTAAACACCCAAAAATGTAAAAGCTTAACTTTTACACTAAAAAACCTCAGCATCTGTTGTTAAATTCATTGAGTTTTCAATCGCTTCATCTAAGAAGAGTGTTATTTGCAGTAGGATTTATTTACAAACTTTTACATAATAAAATTGATTGCATAGGCCTTGTTAATGAAATAATATTTCGAGTTTCGCGAATATCTTCAAGAGTCTCGACTACTTTTCACTTATCTATCGCTAGAACTAATATATTGTCACGATCACCTATATATACAATGTGCAATAGTGTTAATAGCGTTGCTGTGTACTGTGATATATATATCATAATAACTTAAGCGAACTAACTAAAATTATCACGGACCATATCAATCTCATTTGACATTCATTTACATTTATATTCTTACCTAGCTTAAGTTAGTGTACTTAATTTGATCCACTTTTGTTATTTTATTATTTTTGTCATACTTTTTATTCGCTTACATATATACATATATATTTTTATTATCTCTTTCGTCACTTCTTTTCTTTATCTTCATCTTTCTCGATTCTAAATAATTCGTCCTAATATATTAATTAACCTAATTTAAATAACTTTAACTTAGTTTAGTTTAGTTTACACAAACTTAGTTTATACAACTTAAATTTTGTCCTGTAATTGGATTACTTTGTATTCTGTTGGGCAATAAAGTATTTATTATTATTTATTTATTATTATTAAAGATGGAAAGTGATTTTATGGTCTTAAATAGATCTTGATGCCCTCTATCTTTTAAAATTGGGTTGATTCAAAACGGACAAAAAAACAAGAGAATTATTACGCTATTACACTCTTAAGTGAGACACACTGTATAAAAAAAACCGCTGCCTAAGGAATGACTACTTCCACATCTAGATTTCCCATCCAAGGCTCCCTAGACGAAAGTACTTTGATATTATTTGCATTCCAGTCAGTGTGTGGAAAGACTTGCTCATAGAATTTTAATAATATAGCCTATTTGAAATCGTTTGACCCAAAAACCCTTAAAATTATGTACCACTATAAATACCTTTTTGACTGACCGACGTTTAATCAGTGTGAGGGTGGCTGATGCCACAAAATTGTTTTCAGAATTCCTGCTCTCGTGCACACTAGATAAATTACAATTTTATTCTGGTAACCAATTTAATAATGAAGTGGGAGTAGTGGTGTGGCTGGCAGATATCATAAAAAAATTTAAGGCCCTGATCTCTAGCATGTACACTAAATCTCAAGTCAAATGTTATAGTATATTGAAACTTAAGATACGACCAAATGTTAGAGATCTAACAAGATAGGATACTCAGACGGAGAAGACCAAATAGACGAAGACAGTTGTGAACTCCAATTTAAGGGGACACGACATTAAGCGGAAACGGTTTCGGGATTTGTCGGACACGCTTTAAATGAATTTGACCAAGCTCATTAGAATCGAAAAGTGCTACGTCACGTATAGACCTCGATGATAGCTGCGTGTGGCTGTTTTTTCCTCATTTTACAGAAAAAAGTTTCAAAATTACTCTTTCAGCGTACAATTCTATCGTAACTAAATAGATACCTTACATATAAACATAAAAATACTTCATGTATCTTATATTGCAAAGCAAACTGTTTTTTACGTGACCTTGGGTACTGACAGTCAGCTGAGTTCGGTCATTCTATCAGGACAGTGTTATCCATTTTTCACTATTGGCCTCTCTTTCTAATGTTACCTTCTCCGTCTAATTGTCACATTGTGGCAACTGCGCGAGAACTCCAATTTAAATATCGAGGTCAACGCTAGGCCAGTGCTAAAAGATAAAAGGTTTTCCGCCGGCTGTTCTATCTTGTTAATTCTCTAATCTTTGATACGACTATAAGAACTAACGCACAATGCTTCTTAATTTAATGTATGAATTGTTGATCATTAGCTTTTACATTATTTCCAAGACAAGCCACATAATATGATATTTGCAAATCAGCACGTAGTTGAAGTATGATATCCTGAAATTATAAAATAAAATTAAAGTCATACATTTTTAAACGGTGTTTCAAATACCACATAACAACAAAAAATTGAAATAATTTTTAGCAGAATCCACAAGTTACGTGCTTTAAAAATT
Organism: Stenurella melanura; assembly: GCA_963583905.1. Classification (NCBI taxonomy): domain Eukaryota; kingdom Metazoa; phylum Arthropoda; class Insecta; order Coleoptera; family Cerambycidae; genus Stenurella; species Stenurella melanura. The sequence continues at coordinate 25,920,222 of OY757317.1, read as the reverse complement.
TCACCAGATAGTGGATTCGTATGAGCAGAAACTTTACTGACCTAGGAAAAACTTTTGAAACAGCAATTACTTCCGCATTTACATAGTAGATTGGAAGTATAGTAATCGTAAAAAATTTTTAATTGTTTTTTTCTTGAAATAGGTTTAGAATGTCATGGAACGTCGAGGTTTCGAATTTGAGCGAAAAAAAATTCTTTCTGTCGGTCTGTCTGTAACTTTTTTTTTCTCCCCACGTTTTCTCCGGAACGGTTTAAGATATTGACTTGAAATTTTTTACACGTATATGTTATAATGAGATCTGGGACTGAATTGTTTTTAACATATCCGGAGAAGGGTTGGGGGGTAAATAGGGGGAAGTAAGTAAAGCAAGCTGGTAAGAGTACAGAAACTTAAAATTTTGTGTGTGCACTAGAAGCCAAGAAATTTGGGATTTAGTATATATACTGTAAATCAAGGCCTCAGATTTCTTTCTAATATTTTTCAACTCCCCACCCCAACCACCTCCACTCCATTATTAAAGGAATTGATAACATGAAATTGAGATATTTACTAGAAAGTTAATACATGTATGTATAGTAATGATATCTGATTGAGATGATCCTGTTGAAGGGGTGGGAGGTGGTAGGTTGTAAATGGCGCAAAATAAGTAAACCAAGCTAGAAACTGCATTTTTAACGTATATGGTAGAAACCAACGCCTCAAATTAATTATATAATTCTATGACCAATAATTTCCACATACTAGAGTGCAAATATAGTCAAGATGTTTCCTTTAAAGTGACTTGGACGAAGAATCTGGATGTGGAAGTAGCGATTCCTTAAGCAGCGGTTTTTTAATCGTTTCTGAACATCGAGGTTCATTTCTCCCGCTAAGTTTCCAACCACACACCTCGCCAGAAGGAAGTCGTATTGTCCATTGTATGACCATTTTTGAATATTTTTGTGTTTCTTTTAGTTTCTCTTGAATACCTCAACTTCCTTACATCACATCGAAATTAAAAAGAAACCAAATTGTTCGCAGTTAAATTCTCTACAACCTTGTGTTTATGTTTTTCATTGACTACATTTCGTCATATGCAATTTTCTCGACAAGTGCTAATTCTAATTAAAAAAGTTTGAAATAAAATTTACCTCCATCCTTTGTCTTTATTTCTTCCCAATATTCTTGGAATCTAATTCGAAACACAAAAAAGTGTCTCGCTTACTCTATTTCCTCTGCAAATTATTTTTTGGACATAGACTTGGAAAGTCATTCATATTTTGATATTGGTTTCTATTGTTAATATGTTAACCCGCGTTGTTAATAAAAATATAGTAATAAAGATGTAAAAATTGGAAATCAATTGCTCCATCTCCGAGTTACAACGAATTAAACTAAAATGTAATGTTTTCTTATTTTATGTTAAATGATTATTATTACTAAATAATCATTTGATGAAGTCAAATCAATGTAACCATAGACTATTTTTTAGAGTAGAGTCTTGTCTTCTCAAAAAGCTATAATTAAAGTCGATTTCTTGTACAATTAACCAATTAAGAATAAACGAAACTAGGCGCTGCACAGTGGTTTATAAGACCCCAAAATCTGGCATTAATGTCAAAACCAAAGAGCAGCAAATGCACTCGCTATTATAACGTCAATGTAGACAATATTTAAACGCATTATGAAAGCGAATATCGAGATGGCCCGTCCTGCTCCTACCCTTCAGTTGAGTTCAATTACCTGTAGAGATTCTTACTCACGTTATATTAAGCTGATTTGTTAAATGAACTTTGACCGCTGTGGTTTGTTGGTAATTCTTCTAAATTCTGCTATTTGGTTATGAAGTCGTCTACTTCAGGTACGTGTTTTTATTAAATAAAAATAATAACAGCATTGTCAAATGAAAGCATCTATAAATCATAGTTATAAATTTTATTTATAATTACTGTGTTAGTATAAATAGGTAAAACTTTTAGTTGCGTATCGAGCCATATGGAGCACTTTTGTTTGCATGGTTAAAATGAGTAATTCTCACACATTTAGGGCACGTTTAAGTTTGTTGCGTTTTCTTGCGCTAGACTGAATTACCTATACCGCAAATAATGATCAAAATATTAAATTTTTCAACAATGGTTGGGCCATAAAGAGGTAGTTAAATAAATACGACTCTCAATGTCCATATGTTCAATCTTAGGACTTTTATACAGGATATCCACGAGTTAGCAAAATTTCATTTTTATTTAAATTAAAATCATTTGAAACAATTTGTAAAGTTTTTTATATGGTCCACAAGAATTTACCCAAGAGACAATCGAACACTTGCCAAGGGACGCTTTAGATTTGTTAGTGCCACCACCCGTCTTCGAATGCCAAGGTGATCATGATGATAATGACGGCGATGATGGTAGTTATGGAGACGAACAATCATTCTGATTCTGATGACAGTTTTTAACTGATCAAATATGTGCTGTATTGAATTTTGTTCATAACTGAATATATTTGTTATTTTCTTTGCCTATTATTACTCATTTGTTTCCACTCTAATCATCCCAATGTGTCAGTAATATTTTTTCAATATTTTTCCTTATAATCATGACCTTATTTGGGATTAGTTCCCTGGTTTTCACGAATTAAACCGAAAATTTCTTATTCTCACCTCACTGTGCTGGTCGTATCGTTCGAGAATAAACCACAACTTAGTGGGTTGGTAAATCAATGTATAAAACTGTTGCGTACATCTGGCAACTTTAAGTAATTTTATTAAATTCTAGTAAACAAAATGAATATTTGAGAAATATGTACAGGTATTTACCACACTCTAGTAACTAAAAAAAAAGAAAAACATTGTTACATCACTACTTGGCCCTAGAAAAATTAACAATGGTATCACCGGTTAAGGTGATAACCAAAGGCAATTCAACCAACACACAAGTAGTGACGGCGAACGGCTAGCTGATCTGGTGCGTGGCTGGGATTTCGTGGGTTCAATTAATATATATTTTTTTAAATTAGCCAAAGGTTGAACCAATATTTTTGTGATATTTTACTAAGCTAGTTTGTTCCAAAACTCAGAGGTAGCTTACAATGATGTCAATATTACAGGTGCCATCCACGGAAAAATTTAAGAGTTACTGCTACCCCTATGATGGTGAAACCAACCGCCGTGGAAAGATTTGATCTTATGGCGGACAGACAAAGAATAAAAAATGAAAAATTGAATTTTACGATAAAAGATACTTATTTATTAATAACCTTAGAGAAATCATCAATACAAGAACAAATAAACGAATTTAATCAATATAAAAAGTATAAAATAATGTTATAAATTATGAAATAGAAATATTAAGTAATATTATCACAATTCCAAGAGAAGATATTTGTAGCTTAATTAATTTATCATTAAAAAAAAAGAAATATCTTGTGCAATGAAAGTTATACAGTAAATATTACAAAAAAAATAATTGAAATTCTCAGAATCTCACCAATCCTCCTGACGATGGATAGATAGGTGAGTTCTGGTAGCTTTTCCTAACAGCCTCTCCGAACACAGACGGCTCCTCGACGTGGTTTGACGTCTTACTAACCTGTATAACGCTAAGGTTTTGCTGTTGGTTTGGATGACTGGACTGAACTGGACTTGACTAAACGGAATTTCAATAGACTATGCTGAACTTGACTAAACTGTGTTTGACTGGACTATCTGTCTTATGAAATCTAGCAGGCATTTAACCATCAAACGAAAGAAGTGATTTTCCTTGTCTAAATTATGTAAATTATTTCTATTATTTATCTGAGTTATTTATATAAATTACGTAAATTGTTTAGTTGGCAGCAAAACTCTTTTATTAGATATATCAGTAAGAGAAAGTTTGATAATAGCAGAAGTGACACAACTCGTGACTGAACGATTATCAAAAACTTTAAGTCTAAGTATATGCTGCTACAGAATTAGCTATAGAAAATCTATCTGGCGCCCAACGTGGGGCCATTGTTACATCACTACTTGCATTTGGTTATCACCTTAACCGGTGATACCATTGCTAATTTTTCTAAGGCCAAGTAGTGATGTAACAAAACCTAATCAATTTAGTAAATTGTGTTATCAACAGGTGGCGGGCAGTAAGGCATACTGGTGAACTCACGAATGGCGACACCTAACTAAATAGCTGACTACTAGAGATCTGCTACTATTGAACAGTAAGCAAATAAATAACTTCATCTAATTATCAAAACTCACAAAAAATGCAGACAATTTTGACAAACAAAGGCAGATAAATAAAAATGAGTGCTGCATAAATAGTATTGAAAAGATATTTATTTATTTATACTTATTATTTAGGCACAACATAAAATAAATAAAATACAATATTTTAAAAATATTTCACACTTTTTATCACAGATGTTTAAATTATACTTAAGATGAGCGTTATTTTTATCAGAAGATAGCAGGTTTAAGTCACTAAAGCTATACCTAATATCGTTGACAATATTTTTCACAGAAGTATATATAGTATGCGTAATCGCTAAAGGTCCGGCGCAGAAGACGCAAGACGAGGTAGAAGGTCATGGACTGTTCAAGTCGCGTTGTCAAAGGGTGCAAACAATAGTCAGGACCGTAGCTGGTAGCAGTTAGTTTTTAAATGTGTTCTAAAGCGCGTGTATATATTTTTAATTCAACAGTACCGGTAATCCGGCTCTGCCTTTTACATTGTCTTGCCTCTCACCTGTCCTAATTAACAGTTGGCCTATTAGCAATTACCCATACTATACATTTGACATTGAAACTTATGTACTACAATGAGAAATTTAGCTAGATATACAGAGTAACCCATTTAAAAGCGGGACAGGCACCTTTATAACTTTTTTCTTTTTTGTCCGACTTGAACCAAATTATACCAAAGGTTAAACAAATTAGGATCTACTTATGGCCAAAAAGACAGTCGCGTTTTACAAATGCAAAGCCACCTGCGGTAAATGGAAAAAACAAAGAGATCATATTAAGCATTTTTTCATCTTACTTTACTTTATTAACTTTATTAACCTTAATAAGGAAAGTTTTTCAGAATTGTCCAAAAACTCGGAGTCCAAAATTTCAGCAATATTAAAAAATATTTTATTTTGTTTTTGAAGTCCAAAATTTCGACAAAATTTTTAAAAAATACAAATTACTTGACAAGTACCTGACAGCTTACGTTTAATTTCAAACAAAATTGTCATAGCACAATTTACTAAAGAAAAAAAACAATTAAAATTATATTTTCGGACTCGGACATTGTTTTAAACAAAATATCAATAGTCTTTAATATAGCTGAAATTTTGGACTCTAGATTTCTGGACAATTCTGAACAACTTTCATTAATAAAGTTTTTCGATAAAAGAATGCCTAATACAATTCCTTTATTTTTTAAATTCATTGTGGTACCGCAAATAGCTTTGCATTTGTAAGACGCGAATGCTTTTTTGGTCATAAGTAGATCCTAATTTACTCTATCTTTTGGTAAAATTTGGTTCAAGCCGGACAAAAAAGAAAAAAGTTATAAAGGTGCCCCGCCCTTGAATGGGTGACTCTGTATATTTATATATTTATGTTGAATCTAATTATTCTTCATTTGTGACTAACAATTTTAATACGACACTAGAAATTCCAATGCCTTGATTATACCACAGCATAATTTAGCAATATATGAAACAAACTCAATATATGTAGGTATTAAATTCTTTAATAAACTTCCTAATCATATAAAAAGTATTAGAAGCGTGAAACAGTTCAAAAACAGTTTATATTGTTTCTTAATTTATCACTCTTCCTATGATGTTAATGAATTTATCAGCATATTAGAGTCTTATCTGTCTTGATAATTTTTAACTTATATTTTCGTTTTTTGTATGTGTCTTATTGACTACACCATATGTACATTATATATTGGTATTCCTTTGGAACAAAAAATATTATTATCATTATTATTATTATTATTATTATTTGGTTTACCCATTGCCGGACAGGGCTTCCGTGTTTTTCGACCGATACCACGTGGTAGCCGTGCGGGCGATAATTACAGTCACTCCCCGCGTGGGGCATGTGATGGTATATTTCTGAATCGCGTGCCATAAGTAGACGAAGGGACCCCAAGATAACGGCCCTCTGTATTTGGCCTGCCAACCGTTCCGCTGATTTTTGACAGACCGGCATGGTCTGTAGTTCTGAGAGCAGCGTAGGCTCCATACTTGAAAGTATACCGATTATTAGGCCGACCATCTAGACCGAGTAGCCTGGGTACAGCACTTGGAACTCGTACCGGAGATCACACGGTATTTGGTCCGTTCTTTCTTTTCTTTAAAACCGATCTTTGGCTTAGCAGGTGCAAAGAACTCGATTACAAACACCACCTTGTTTTTATGATCAAGGAGGACTATATCAGGCTTGTTGGCTTGAATCAGCATGACTGTGGGGAACGAGAAGTTCCAATAAATTCGGCACCTCTCATTATCTACAACTCGGTGTCTCCGGGGACGTAGGGCAGCACTGGTGTCTGTTCTACTCCGTAAGAGTGCCGTAAATGATAGTACAGCGCCTGTAACGCTGCGTTGTGGCGATGGATGTAGGCCGAAATCGCATACAGCGGTCATGCAAAAACTAAATGCATGAGCGATTCCGGCGCCTGACTTCACGTGCAGTTAATATCAGGAACATCTACACCCATTACGCAGGTTCGCTAAACCAAAGTGTTAACTACACCATCTTGGCAGGCCACAATCGGTCCCTCGGTCTCCCACTTGAGCCCAGTATTTCTTATAGAACACCCCGTTCATGGGTTTATCGACATGATGCCTAAACAGACATTCCTGTTCGGTAGCTTTTTATTCCTGTGTTTAGGCGAGGTGGCTGCAGTTCGGTGACTGACTCTGGATTAGCACCGCGCCGGCCTCCTCGCCTGTCGTCTAATGTCAGACCGGCTCATCTGCGGCTCTTTTTGTCTCCTTAAACAGATCTGCACCTACCCCTGCATTTTCGTGATCTCTCACTAATTGCAGAAGCGGGTCCGAGTTCCTTAGGATGTTGCATGCCATACTCAGTACTACTCTGCCATACAGATACTCCAAGCCCAAGAGTCCTTGTCCCCCTCGTTGACGTGGGAGGTACACACAAGGAACGGACGATCTAGGATGAATACTCCTATGGATATTTATCATCCTGAGGATACCTCTACCTAATTGACGCAGCGCATCTGCAGTCCATTTGACTACCCCAAAGGAGTAAAGCAGAAAAGGAACGGCAAGCATATTAGTTGCAGATACCTTGTTTTTCCCCAAAAGTTCTAACAATCAAATCTTTTGGACTAGGTATCTGTACTTGCTGCGGAGAGACTCTTTCACTTGCTACACATCCTGGATGTGATGTTGTTGCACACCCAGGTATGTGTAGGTTTCTTCGGCATCCATATGTCTTAGTGTGCTTCCGTCTTCGAGCTGCGAATCTTCAGCCTCGTCCTCTCTTGAGATGAACTACCGCGCACTTGTCCAACCCGATCTCTATGTCAGTGGCGCGCATCTTCTCCTCGACCACCCTTGAAGCATTCTGAAGTACACGCTCTCAGGAGGCATACAGTTGGAGGTCATCCATATATTATTATTATTATTATTGCTTTTACGGTTTCTCCGTTTCCGGACAGGGCTTCCGTGCTTTCCGACCAATACCACACGATAGCCGCGCCGGCCGTAATTACAGCCACTCCCCACGACCTGGGGGATTAGTTACTGTAAATACCGGAATCGTGTGCCCTAAGTAGGCGAAGGGACCCCAAGATGGCCGCTTTCTGCATTTGGCCTGCCTGCCATTCAGCTGATTTCTGACAGACCGGTATGCTCTTTAGTTCCGAGAGTACCGTAGGCTTCATACCACCGAGTACACCGATTATTAGAACTACCATGTTGACCGAGTAGCACTTGGAGCTCGTACCGGAGATAATGGTATTTGGTCCATTTTTCCTCTTTAAATGTGATGTTTGGTTCGGCAGGTGCCCAGAACTCGATCACAAACATCATCTTGCGTTGATGGTCGAGAAGAACTATGTCAGACTTGTTGGCTTAAATTAGCCTGACTCTCGGAAACGAGTAGTTCCAATAAATTCGGCACCTCTCGTTTTCGACAACGGACTCAATGTCTCCGGGGACCTAAGGCGGTGTCTGGTCTATCCCGTACGAGTCCGAAGATGATAATACAGCACTCGTAATGCCGCGTTATGGCCATGGATGTAGGCCGAAATCACATACACCGGACATGCGGAAAATAAGTGCATGAGAGATTCCGGCTCCTGACGTCCTGCAGTTTATATCAGGAACCTCTACACCCATTGCGTCGCTTCGGTAGACGAGCGTGTTAATTACACCATCTTGACATGCCACAATGAATCCCTCGGTCTCCGACTTTAGCCTAGCTGACCTTAAAAAAGAGAATGTTAGCCTCGTCGAAAACCCAGTGTGTCTAGGTTCTTGTAGAACACCCCGTTTATGGGTTTATCGACATGCTTCCTAAACACGCGAAAAGTAGTTTTAGGACACCCCCCTCTTTCCCTGCTATGAACTTAGCAGCTCCAGTGTTAGAATGATCGAAGTTTTGGAATACTACTTGCGTGTAAAAAGAGATCGTGGATGGCCAGTAGGGGTCCACACTACGCCGGAGTACCTACCGCAATGCGGTTTAACCTCCGATCGAGTGGGATAGTTATTATTGGCCGTTGTTCATATATGTCGGAACTCAGCAAGTTCGACTCGCTCGCCCAAAAAGACGGCTTGGCCTGTGGCTCGGAGTTGCGCAGCGGAATGTAATCTGGCTAGCTCCAGATGGACAGGTGGGGTCCTACATATAATGCACAAAGACTCTACAGGTACCGTTCTATAGGCCCTAACCATGCACCTCAGACAAAGTGCCTGAATCTCTCTCAGCTTTCGGACCACTCTGGAGTGTTGGAGACGGTGGCCCCAAATAGGTTAGCCGTAACTTAAAATCGGCAGAACAGCACGCTGATAGATGATTCGGGTGGAGTGTTGTGGGGAGTTCCACGCATGGTAGATGAGTCGGCGCAGAACAAGAAAGATTTTCTTGACTTTGCCAACTACATGTTCAACGTGCGATAGCCGAGGTGATCATCAAGCACTATGCCCAAATACTTCATAGTGTAGGTCCTAGAGACCGGAGAATCCTGTAGAGGAACCGTAGGGTTCCTATCTAATGGTCCGCCGAAGACCATATATTTGGTCTTTTCGACGGACGCAGCTAGCTTACAAGATGATGCCCAGTCGCTGAATATGCTCATACAGGCTGCGGCCTTCTCCTCGAGGGATCGCCTAGAGTTTTCGCCAATCATCGGCATAGGCGATGGACTTGCAGTCCATCGGCAGGACAGAAGTTAGGAGATCATCAATGACCGGGTTCCAGAGAAACGGTCCCAGGGCAGAGCCCTGAGGACAACTCTTGGTGAGTCGCTTTTCTACAAAGTAGTGAAGCGAAGCGTAACTGACAACACGATCTGAGAGGTGGTTGGAAATAAGTCTCAGTATGGAGGATGGGAAGTTCTTTCTTCCCATGGCAAAGATGATGGAAGGCCACCACAAGTTGTCAAACGGCAGCTATTATCTGGGTCTTATCTGGGTCTTCAAGGGATGTGGCTGAAGTTCAGTGACTGAGTCTGGGTCAGCACTGCGCCAGCCTCCTCGTCTGTCGTCGAATACGAGACCAAGTTCATCTGCGGCCCTTTTTGCCGCCTTAAACAATCTTGCACCCACCCCTGCACTTTCGTGATCTCTAACTAATTGCAGGAGCGGGTCTGAGCTCCTAAGGACATTACATGCCATGCCACGTGCTAATCTGCCATGCATAAACTCCAACCCCAAAAGCCCTCGCCCCCGCCTCCCGATTTCGTAGAAGGTAGACACGAGGAACGGACGATCTAGGACGAATGCTCCTATGGATATTCATCATCTTGCGGGCACCTCTGTCTAATTGGCGCAGCTCATCTACTGTCCACTTGACTACCCCAAAGGAGTAAAGCAGAACAGGAACGGCAAGCATATTAGTGGCAGACACCTTGTTTTTCCCCGAAAGTTCAGATGACCAAATCAGTAGGCATCTGTACTTGCCGTGGAGAGATTGTTTCACTTACTGCACATCCTGGATGTGATGTTGTTGCACACCCAGGTATGTGTAGGTCTCTCCAGCATTCAGATGTCTTATTATTATTATTATTATTATTATTATTATTATCATTCCTATTATTATTATTATTATTATTACTATCATTATTGTTATTATTGTCATTATTATTATTATTCATTATTAAATTAAAAAAACATATACATTATATTTTGTGATGATTCCGTTGAATGGTTGTGGGAAAATAGATGAATATAAGTAAAGTAAGCTGGTAAAAGTCCAGAAACATGACATTTGTTATACATACTAGATCGATAAGTATCATACCATAATTAGATATTTAAAAATTATTTATGTTTTGAAATGTTTTCTTTAGGCAAAGGTTTAAATGTATATGGATTCTTTCGATATGAGGTACTCACGTTAAAAACAAACTAGTATGATAGAATATAGGGAGTATTAACATTGGGCCATATCTGTTATATGGGGTGATTACTAGAATTATGTAAACTGTCATGTTGCATATAAATTATGTTTCATTATAATTTTAGAATAAGATATTACTACCGTTAGTGTACACAAAAATATATAAGTATCTGGTGTTGAAACATATTCTTTGTAGGATTTTGCAAACAGCGGAAAGAAAAACTATCTATGAGAACTAAAAGAGAAACTATATGTAGAAATATTGATGAAATCGTTGCATTCTTTCGATAACCTGACTTCTGGTGTTGCTTACTACATTTTTCTATTTGACTAGTGACCAAATTAGAACTATTTCTTTTTTCTTTCTTAACAATCTTATTTATATTAACATCCTGGTAGAGTATAGCAATTGCCATCAGCGGTCGAGCTTACTGCTACCGTCTTGGAAACACATGGAAAAAGCCGCTAAACATCCATACCTTGGTCATAATTCTAACTTGTGTCTCCGTGGTTGCAAGCCAAACACCTTAACTTAAAAAAATTGGAGTAGATACTCGTTGAACTTATGTAATTTTCTGTTGATAGCGTTCATAACTTTTCGGTTGTAGGAACTTCTTCTGAACTGTGTCATTATTAGCGGATTTGGGAGCATTATTTCGAAGATGCCAAACCCTGAACTCGTTTGACGAACTATGACCTTTGATGGCTGGGGTTTGAATTGTATTCTCCTTAGCACACGATTTGAACATCCCTTTTTACAAAAGTAGTTCCTTAATTTTTCTTCTGTTATTGATTTATCTAAACAGATTATTGTCTTATCGCGCATGTGTATAAATCGTTTTGTGTCTAATATCTCATGAAGTAGTCTCTTCTCATCCTCAATCTCCTCCTCTTCTATCGCTTGCCTGATCCTCCTCATCAACATTCTATCTAGCTTACATATTTCCAACCACTCAGGATTGGTCCTTACTGCTGCCAATAATTCGACTACATTAAGATATCTAGAACAAACGAAGTTTGATGTAAAACATGATTTTTCGATCTATCATAAATCTTCGCATACAGACACAACTATACATAACAATTCGACACATCCCTTTCAACATAAATTAGCAGCCTATCATAGCATGATATACCGATTGTTGAATGTTCCAATGTCAACAAGTAATTACAACAAAGAATATAACATCATTAAACAAGTTGCTGTCAATAACGGGTTTCACCTCCTCGTAATAGAAAGTATTATAGCTAAAAAGAAGTATAATATGGTCTTGGAATTAATATATCCCATCAAAAAGAAAAACGACTCAAAATTCAAAACAATCACGTATTTAGGCTCCCCAACGCAAACAGTTTCGGCATATATAAGAAAACGTAATCTGAATATTGCTTATAAGACAAATAATTTATTAGGAAAATACATTAAAAATAATAAAGACAAAACCCAAAAACACTATAAATCAGGAGACTATAAGTTGACTGCGGTTCTTGTCCTGGGGTATATATTGGTCAAACAGGTAGATGGTCATGAAACGTCATTATAAGCACAAAAATAGTTACATTAAGAACAAAACAGACTCTACATATGCAAGTCATTTATTAGAAGAAAAACATTCCTTTAAGGATGGATTCGAAATTTTACACGTAGAGAGTAAAGGATTGAGATTAGATTTATTGGAATGTTTAGAAATTAATAAATATAAACGTTTGGATAATTTGTTAAAGGATCAAACTGAGATAAATCATTCACCACTACTTAACGTTACTTACTTGGAAATGATTTGCATAGGTAGCATAGTTTTTCTAAATTCATTCCAAATTTAATATTTTGCATAAGGTATTTATTAGGTCTTTTATTATTATGCTAATTACTTTTATAATATGAAATCCGTTAATATTATTCTGAAAACGTATTTATTTAGGTATCCCTTCTTTTACTTCCCTCGCATACCGAAGGGAAGTATTGTATTCGAGAAAAAATCACCCTCCGAGATTTTTTCGGATTCTGACGTTTCAGAACACGTAGATTACGAAAATATAGGTTTTTCAATTCCGTCAGTCTGTCTGTCTGTCTGTCTGTCTGTCTGCCTGTTGGTGCATTTACTAAAAAACAACTTGAAGGATAGCAGTCAAATTTGGTAGATAGTTGACGCTACTGTCAGCGAAGACATGGTAGTAATTTCACTGGAAAATATACAGGGTGGACCGTCTAAACGGAATAAATAGTGAAAAAATTTTTTTTTTGCTCAAATTTAAAATTTCCACGTTTCATGACGCGCTAAACCTATTTCAGAAAAAAAAATTTTTTGAAAATTTTTTTGCAACATTTTTGAAAACATTTTTACCAAGATGAAAAAAAAATTTTTTGGCTCAAATTTAAAATTTCCACGTTTCATGACGCGCTAAACCTATTTCAGGAAAAAAAAAAATATTGAAAATTTTTTTAAAAAAATTTTACCAAGATGAAAAATTTTTTTTTGCTCAAATTTAAAATTTCCACGTTGCATTACGCGCTAAACCTATTTCAGAAAAAAAAAATTTTTTTTCACCATTTTTGAAAACATTTTTACCACTAAAATATGAGAATTTTTTTCTTTCTTCAAATTTAAAATTTTCACGTTTCATGGCATTCTAAACGTATTTCAAAAAAAAAAAAAAAAATTGAAAATTTTTTTAGCAACATTTTTGAAAAATTTTTTACCACCAAAATAGGTGGAATTTTTTTTTTGTTCAAATTTAAAATTTCCACGTTTCCATGGCATACGTTAGAGTATTAAAACAAATTTAAAAAATTTTCCGAAAAATTTTCTTGAAAAAATTTATGTATTCATCACTAAGTAGGTACTTACTATAGAATGGAAAATATTTTGTTTGCTCAAATTTAAAATTTCCACGCTTCATGACATTCCAAACCTATTTCGGAAGAAAAAAAATTGTAACATTTTTTTACCATTTTGGAAAAAAAATTACCACTAGAATAGATGGAAAATTTTTTTTTGCTCAAATTTAAAATATACACGTTTCATGACATTCTAAACCTATTTCAGAAGAAAAAATTTTGAAAATTTTTTAACCAAGATTTTGGAAAAATTTCAAAAAAATTATTTTTTTTTCTTTGTTCAAATTTAAAATTTCAACGTTTCCATAGCATTCTAAACCTATTCAAACAAATAAAAAAAATTGATAAAATCTATTTCACTACTTACTATAGAATAGATGAATTTTTTTTTACCACTTTGGAAAAAAAATTACTATTAGAATAGACGAAAAATTTGTTTTTGCTGAAATTTAAAATTTTCACGTTTCATGACATTCTAAAACTATTTCAGAAAAAAAAATTTTAAAATTTTTTTCACACATTTTTGAAAAATTTTTAACCACTAAAACAGATGGAATTTTTTTTTTCTTTGCTCAAATTTAAAATTCCCATGTTTCATGACATTCTGAACCTATTGCAGAAGAAAAAGGAGTGAACATTTTTAACCAACAGTTTTGAAAAATAAAAAAAAAAAAAAATTAAATTTTTAACCACCACTATACTTCCACTTCACTGCGTGAATGTGGAACTGTCTAATGGCAATACTATTTGACATATGCTATTATACTTTTATTGGAAAATATACAGGGTGGTCATCCCAAGAAATAATTTATGGGATACCTGTTATTTAATATTGAACTTTTGCTGTTGGATGAGCACTATTTTTTTGACCAAAAGTTATCAGGATTTCTTTGTAATAATTAGAATAACTATATTTCCATTTTTATTCTTAATGTCATTTCGTATTTAATATTTTTTTAGTGATCGCCATGCAGAAATAACGAGGGAAGTTCTGTGTAAATACCTTTACGGATTTTTTTGTTATAATAATTACTTTCATTGTCAAAGATTTAGTATTTAAGGAGATAGTTTATAGATTGTCAGTTAGTTATCAACTCACCATCCGATGAAGCCTATGTTAGGCGAAACGATAATTTATTAAGAATCATGTTCTTAATAAATTATTGTGAAAATCAAACCACGATGTGTTCGTTAAATTTAAGTTTCAAAAATAAATATAGGGATTGGGCTAATGGAGATGTTTTCTTAAAAAGTTTACTTAATCGCCTCTCAAGTCACTGATGTCCAGTGTTTTATGCTGAAGTTAGGTTATCACCTCAGAATTCTTTCGGTTAACACCGATTTTGATGAACATTTTTTGTAATTAAGCTTATCTTACCCCCCCTTTTCAAAAGTTACATGTTGTTGATGTGCATTCTTTCCAGGCATTCTATGCAAATCTAGGCATTTTAAGCCGTTTAAATCTCTAAAACATATTGTCAGTACCTAAATAAAGTAAGTGTGAAATAAATGGATTACTTTTAATTTCAATTCTTGCGGTTAAGCCAGCGGTTTCATTGCTGATTTTTCTCTAAAAGAACGAGACAACCATAACTCCGTAAGTATTTGTGCTAGCGACATATACTAAAGCTCATTTTAAAGGTCTTTTCAAGTTCTTTAAGAAAGGTCTAACAAGATTTCCTCCAGAAATTCGTCGTTTACTTTGAGTGTACTAATTTTTACCCTCGAGAAGGGGTGGTGGCATCCATCCCCAGGGGAAGAGTAGATATAGGCACTATATAACTTGTTCCTTGAGCCATACCTACTGTCCAAATTTCACGTCAATCAGTTCTATCCGAAAGAATTCTGACGTCGTTGACAGAATGTTGTTATGACGTCATTCTTGAGTCATTTTCTGACGCCATACACTTAATTTAAAAATGACGTCAAAATTACGTCACATTTTAGAACGTCGCAGACACGTCGTAGACAGAACGTTGTTATGACGTCATTTTTGAGTCATCTACTGACGTCACAATGGATTTAAAAATGACGTCAAAGTTACATTTTAGAATGTCGCAGAGTCGTCGTAGACAGAAGGTTGTTATGACGTCATTCTTGAGTCACGTTTATGTTTTGGGTATTGTATAAATATACATAAACGGTCCAAATACTCTTTTTTATATTTTCATATTTTATAATAGTTACTTTTATATATATTAGCTGTATTGATTAGTTTTAAATCACAATAACTCCTATGTTCTTACTCTATCGCGTATGTAGGTACCACAGCTACACGTGAAATCTTTACCGCATATATTCCATGTAATTTTTATTCTACTTTTATTAGGTATTTATGACATTAAAATTCAAACTTTACTGCGTATCTATCACAACTGCAGTATACATCTTTATCGCCACCTTATTGGAAACAGGTCTAACAACCGGTAGTTGACCGCTGACCTATATTTCCCTCAACCTTAACATACCTATTATATATGTATATATGTATTTCAAAGCGCATAGCGAATTAAACAAAAAACGATTATTAAAATGGCACTCTACCACCACTATAGCAAACATTAGAAAATTAACTCTTATCTTTGACCATAATGCAAAATAGAAGTGCATATACATTAAATGAAAACTCAATTTTTCCTTTAATTTTAAAACATTCAACTCTCTCATGAATAAAAAATATTCTTAAATAATTTTTAACACCCGTATGAACATAATATCCATTGCTTAATTGAACAATATTCACTATTCGCACAACGTAAGTATTTTATATAAATTTGCCATTGCACTTGATTTAATTAATGCACAAATTGTACAATGTTAAGGCTAAAAGGGAATATTATGTTTAAACCGGGTACTCAACTGCAAGTAATAAATACACTCTAAAGCAAAATTTACTTGAAGGACAATAGCTCAGAGGAAGCGTTCTGTATCAAGCAAGAGGCCGACAGTTCAAATCCCACAGTCGGATGATTTTAAGTGTTTAAAATTCTGTTACAGTGTGATTTGTAATAATATATCTATACTCAAACCATTCCTAATTAATAAAAACGTAAACTGAATAAAAATTGAAGGATTAAATAATATTCTCAAGTGAAAAAGATTTTTATTTGGACCCGTATTTGTCAAATCAAGGTCATATTAAACGTTATATTGACGTCAGCATTGAACCTTGATCGTACATCGAAATAACGTATGGAAAGGGTTCTTATTTGGAGCCATATTCGTCAAATTAAGGTCATATTGAACGTGATTGTGACGTCAGGATATAACGTCATTAGGATGTGACAGTAGACCGTCTTTTAGACGTCGTTATAATATATGACTTATGACGTATATTATGATAAACAAATGATGGCAAATTAATGTCAGTGTGCTAGCTGGTTAATTAACAATACTAAATTATTAAAATAATTTGCAGGTTCCAATAGCAAACTCATCTTGGTGCTCTATAAATGAGGGTTTAATTTAAAATGCAATTATGAATTCGTATTCTCTGGTGGCTTCTAAAGAGTAGACATGTGTGATTCTTATTTGACTATATTTACTTCCACATCCACGTAGTGGATTGGAAGTATAGTAATCGCAAAAAAATTTTCAAAATTTTTTTTTCTTGAAATGGGTTTAGAATGTCATGAAACGTTGAGATTTTAAATTTGAGCGAAAAAAAAATTCTTTCTGTCTGTCTGTAACTTTTTTGTCCGCACGTTTTCTCCGGAACGGTTTAAGATATTAACTTCAAATTTTGTACACGTATATATTATAACGAGATCTGGAACTGGATTGTTTTCTGAAGATATCCGGTGAAGGGTTTGGGGGGTAAATAGGGGTAAATAGGGGGAAATATGTAAAGCATGCTGGTAAGAGTACAGAAACTTGAAATTTGAAAAAAATTTTATAATATTTTTCACCCCCTTCAATTCTTTATTAAAGGTGTTGATAAAATAAAATTGGGATATTCACTTGAAATTTGGTACACGTATAATGACATCACGAATAATTACATCAGGAACTAGATTATATTTTGGGATTATTCGGATGAAGGGTTGGGGGTTGAATAGGGGCAAATAGGGAAAAATAACCAAAGCAAGCTGGTAAGAGTACAGAAACTTGAAATTCGGTGTATGTACTAGTAGCCAAGGCTTCAGATTTTTTAATAATATTATTCAACCCCCCACCACACCTACTCCATTATTAAAGGGGTTGATAAAGTAAAATTGAGATATTCACTTGTAATTTGGTACACGTATGTATTATAACGACAGCTGGAACTAGATTATATTTTGAGATGATTCCGTTGAAGGGTTGGGGGTTAAATAGGGGTAAATGGGGCAAAATAAGTAGAGCAAGCTGGTAAGAGTACAGAAACTTGAAATTCGGTGCATATACTAAAATCCAAAGCCTAAGATTTTTTTTTAAATATTTTTCAATCCCCCGACCACCCCTACTCCATTATTAAAGGGGTTGATAAAGTAAAATTGAGATATTCACTTGAAATTTGGTGCACGAATGTATTATAACGACATCTGGAACTAGATTATATTTTGAGATGATTCAGTTGAAGGGTTGGGGGTTAAATAGGGGTAAATAGGGCAAAATTAGTAGAGCCAGCTGGTAAGAGTACAGAAACTTGAAATTCGGTGTATATACTAGAAGCCAAGATACCGAATTATTTATAATATTTTTCGAGCCCCCACCACCCCTACTCCATTATTAAAAGGATTGATAAAATAAAATTGAGATATTCACTTGAAATGTAGTACACGTGTGTACCATAACGACTTCTGGAACTAGATTATATTTGGAGATGATTCCGCTGAAGGGTTGGAGGTTAAATAGGGGAAAATAAGTAAAGCAAGCTGGTAACAGTACAGAAACTTGAAATTCGGTGTATGTACTATAAACCAAGGCATCAGATTTTTTTATAATATTTTTCAACCCCTCAATACCCCTACTCCATTATTAAAGAAGTTGATAAAATAAAATTGAGATATTCATTTGAAATTTGGCATACGTAGGTATTATAATGACATCTGGAAAATTATTATATTTTGAGATGATTCCGTTGAAGGGTTGGAGGTTAAATAGGGGTAGATAGGGGAAAATAAGTAAAGCAAGCTGATAAGACTACAGAAATTTGGGACTTGGTGTATATACTAGAAGCAAAGGTCTCAGGTTTTATATAATAGTTTCCATCCCCCACCATCACCACTCCCTTATTAAAATTGTTGATAAAATTAAATTTAGATTTTCACTTGAAATTTGGTACACGTGTGTATTATAACGATATCTGAAACTAAATTATATTTTGATATGATTGCGTTGAAGGAGTGGGGGGTAAGTAAAGGTAAATAGGGAAACAAGTAAGGCGAGCTGGTAAGAGTACAGAAATTTGATATTCGGTGTATGTCCTAGAAGCCAAGGTCTCAGATTTTTTAATGATATTTTTCAACCACCTACCACCCTTACTCCATTATTAAAGGGGTTGATAAAATAAAATTGATATATTAACTTGAAATATGGTAGACGTATATATTATAAAGACATCAGGAACTAGATTATATTTTGAGATGATTCCGTTGAAGTGTTGGGGGTTAAATAGGAGTATATAGGGGAAAATAAGTAAATCAAGCTGGTAAGAGTACAGACATTTGGGATGTCGTGTATATACTGGAAACCAAGGCCTCAGATTTTTTCCTAATATTTTTCAAATCCCGCCGTCTCCGTTCCATTATTAATGGGATTGATAACATAGAATTGAGATATTCACTTGAAAGTTAGGACAATTATTATGTATTGTAATGACATCAGATTGAGATGATTCCATTGAAGGGGTGGGAGGTGGCAGGTTATGAATAGGGGAAAATAAGTAGGGTAAACTAGAAACGTTATTTTTATCGTATATAGCGGAAACCAACGCCTCAAACTTTTCTGTAACATCTGCCCCAAATATTATTAAAATTCTATGACGAACAATTTCCACGTACTACAGTGCAAATCTAGTCAAGACGTTTCCTTTAAAGTGACCTGAATGAAAAATCTGGATGTGGAAGTAGTGATTCCTTAGGCAGCGGTTTTTTATGATTACTTACACAAATTTACTAAAAAATGTCTTTTCCTATAAGAAATACATAAGAGACTTCATGGTCTCGACGGAACGCGTTAATACTACCAAATTATGCTCAAATTTGGAGATCATTTTTTAAGAATTCTTTTAAGTGTGAGTCAACAAATTTGAACTTTGATTTTTTGAATCACCCTTATCTACAGGGATGGGACAACAACACATTTACTCATCGATATAATATTTTATCGATACTTACTCTACTTCGCGTCCAGGAGTTAATGATGTAACCACAGACGCAAGAGTTTTCAGCAAATGATTGGACTAATTCTCTGAAAAAAAAGAGCCATAAATACAATGGGCACATCATAATCTTATCCATTGCATGACTACACTAATGTGTTTATCAAACCTATAACCTTTTTACTTATTACTTCAAAATACTTATAGTCAACACAATTTGTTCAACAAGTTTCTTGATAGATGCATATATTAACTATGCAGAAATTCATGTCCATACCCTCATATAACTACTGTCAGTAGCTCCTTAATTGGGTATTTAAATAATGATGCATTATTGCAAAATATTGTGAACAATACGGGTCATTTTAAAATGCACAATACAACATTAAGTGATTGCAATAAGCCCTAGTAGGAAAAATTGTTTTGTGTTGCAAATATGATACCCTCCGTGCTCTGAAGTCTGCAGTTTCTGACTATTTGGCCTTCCTCAGTACGGAATAGGTAGGTACATCAAACAGATTTAATTTTTTCTCTTCACATGTAAATTGAGTGAATGTGCTAATACAAATTACACGGAGAACCATCTACCGCAACTTATTGCAACCGACAGATGCTAAGAGCATAACGACTCTCGTTTTCGCACATTCTAAAGGTAACCAAACTTCTTTAAAAAGGTTATAAGTATGAATGAACTTCAAAATTATAGAGAATTAGGGGCTGTAATCACGGCTGCATTTGCTTTAAAAGATAGTCTGCTAATTCATCGGTTACTCATACATCCCTACACAGATTCAAACAATTCTTCATACTCTTTCAGAAAGTAGATTTTTCTAATTGACTGTAGAAAAACTGCTCGAATCGATTCAAGGATGTAGGCCAAATGCGAGGTTTTTAGGAAGGATTGTCGAAAAACGAGAAATATCTGCAGTTTCTCCTGGATCCCAATAGATTATCAAACAATATTTAATGGCTTTCAGAAAATTTCATTTCTGAAACAGTGTGAAAAACTTATTTGAATCGGTTTAGGAATGTACGAGAAGGTTATCTTGTAATTAGTGCTTCTGACGATACTGAGACTCTATATCCAAGACCGAGACAGTGCCTTGAGACTCTTATTAAATCTCGGTCTCGGTGCATATTCTTGTAAAAAATTTTCATCCATAAACTGCAACCACTTGCACCACAATTGCAATTAGATTTTTTATTTTAACTACAATTTGAGAGTTAGGTAACGCGGCATTGGTCATACATGCACGCTCAGATCGATGAATTTTGGATATTCCGGGTTAATAGCACCGAGACCCGAGTCTCGAGTACGAGACCAATGTCGAGACCGATCTTATCATATAACCCGAGACCGATACAGCGAACGATAATTACGATACGGACCCAAGAGCAACCCAAGACCGAGACCAGATTAACCTAGCCTCGATCTCGTCTCGCCGAGACCGAAGCACTACTTGTAAAGCAAATCTAACCATGAACCACATAATACATAATTATTGAAAATTTACTTCACTGTATTAAAGTCACTATATAGGAACTAAAAATAAGAGGCGAAAAAAACTTGTATCGGCTTCAAAAGAAAAGGTTATTCAAAATTTTGAAATAAAATTGGGTATTAATAAACTCTTCAGTACACAGGGTGTTGCATCATAAGAGGGGCATAGCTTAACAGGAGGTAGAAAACATCAGTGGTAATCAGAACCTCCCATAGAAATTTCTCATTGGGCCTTCATTACTAAGTTACAGAATGTTTTGTCATTTTTGGCAGAAACTACATTTTGTCATTACTTTGATACGGAATGAAATAATGGATTCATATTTGGTACAGCTAATACAGTAACTATCATTCAGAGGTACATGTGAGACATGAAAAGGAACTATGTCCGGCGTCATTAAAATTTAGGTTTCTTCTTTACCTCTAAAAAATATGACGCTGTATATATTTTTTTGGAATTTCTGTACGATATTCGAATAGAACACAAAAAATAAGCAAAATGGCCTAGTTCACTTTTTTGTTACACTTTTGTGGTTATTTAAATACAATGTTAAATGTACAAGAATATGAGTTTCAGAACGCTATTAAATGAAAGTCACGTGAAACAAATAATTTTGTTACTAAAATTTGTAAAAATGTTATAGAGCGTGGGTGATTCCTAATTCTGGGACGTTTAAAGATCAATTTTAGTAAAAAACGTAGCCCTAATCAGTAATCGGGTATAAATTAACAAACTATTTAATCAATCATGGTAGGCTTATTCAGAGTGACAGATAATAAAACTATTTAGACCTAAGCAACAAGTTACTTTAATCACAATCGGCAATACTTCACACCTAATAAAAAAATCGGTAAAGGTATTTACACAGAACTTCCCTCTTTACTTGTGCATGGCGGTCACTCTAAAAAATTAATAATTACGAAGTGACATTGAAAATAATCGGAATATAGTTATCACTATTATTACAAAGAACACCTGATAAGTTTTGGTCAAAAAAATATACAGAGTGCTCATCCAACAGCAAAAGTTCAATACTAAATAACAGGTGCCAAATATGGAAGGCTTGGGCAAATACCTTTATAAATGTCCACCATGACTGAATTATTTCTTGGGATGACCACCCTGTACATTTTTCAATAATAGTGTAATAGGTGCATATGCCTAATATTATTGCCACCTGTCACATTTTCAATTCCACATGCACGTAGTGGAGTGGAAGTATAGTGGTGGTTACAAAATTTCATTTTTTTTTCAATTTTTCAAAAATGTTTTAAAAAAATTTTCAAAATTTTTTTCTTCTGAAATAGGTTTGTGGAAATTTTAAATGTGAGCAAAAAGTAAAGTTTCCTTCTATTCTACACTGGCATTTTTTGTTTTTTTGAAATTGGTTTAGAATGCCATGAAACATGAAAATTTTAAATTTGAGCAATGAAATAAAAAATTTCCATCTATTTTAGTGGTAAAAATTTTTTCAAAAATGTTGGTAAAAAAATTTAATTATTTTTTTTCTCAGATAGGTTTAGAATGTCAGTCATGTCAAATGTGAAAATTTTAAATTTGAGGAAAAAGAAATTCCTTCAATTCTAGTAGTAAATTTTTTTCCAAAATGTTAAAAAAAATGTTGCAAATTTTCTTTTCCGAAATTTTTTTACCCGGTGGTGAATAGATTAAAATTTTTTGCATAAAAATTTTTAATCAAAACAATTTTTAAATTTGTTTGAATAGGTTTAGAATGCCATGAAAATGTGAAAATTGTTAATAATATGTTAAATTGACTTGTTATTGTAAGCTAGTGACATCTATTATGTTATTAGTGTACATATATTAATTTGAATATCTAGTTGTTGTATTATGAAATAGTTGTTGTATTATGAAATAGTTGTCAGTCAATATAATTTTTATGAATATATTGTTGTTTATCTTCAAGTTTATGTATTGCTATATATCTGTTGGCTGTGCACTCTCTAATAGGTTATGGGCCCAGAACGTATGCTGTGAATCTGGTATTTAAAATTAAAAAAAAAAAAAAAAATACATAAATAAGACAAGCATGGCCAGTGGAGGTGCAAATGCGTTAGCGGCTATTGAGAAGCTTAGCGGCATGGAAGATTACAAAACTTGGAAGTTTGCTATGACTATGTTGTTAAAACATGAAGACCTTTGGGATTATGTAACAGATGCAGTAGAAACTAAAGACCCAAAGAAGGATGAGAAAGCAATGGCAAAAATTTGTTTGATGGTTCAACCTTGTTTGTATGTGCATGTGCATACTGCGAAAAATGCCAAAGAAGCATGGGATAATCTGGCGAAAACCTTTGATAATCGTGGTTTAGTTGGTCGATTGTCTCTGCTAAAGAAACTTTTTGGGGTAAAATTGGCAAATTTTCCAAATATGTCACAATATGTGTCAGAAATAATGACATTGTCTCAAAAATTAACAGATATGGATGCAGCTATTGATGATGAGTTTGTGGGAGTCATACTTCTTAGTGGGCTACCATCGTCGTTTGATCCGTTGGTTATGACACTTGAAAGTAGTGGACAAAAAATAACTAGCGAATTTGTTAAAATGAAACTTCTGATGGAGGATCATCGTAGAGATAAGGATGTTAAAGAGGCAGCGTTTGTAGCTGACGGACGTTCGAAAGCATTTAAAGGTAAATGTTACCATTGTCATAAACCTGGCCACATAAGACCGGACTGTCCTGAACTTGCAAAACACGATAGCAAGTATAACCGTACCAATAAGAAATTTAACAAGAGGTCTGGATCTTCTGCTATGTTGTGTGCTTTGGGTGTCAATAATAATACACCTACTGAAGGTTGGTATGTGGATTCGGGAGCAACATGTCATATGTCAAACACAACAAGTGCGTTCGAGATCTTGGTTTAGATGATCAAATTCTGGAATGATGGTATTGAACTTTAAGTTTAACTGGTACATAATTTATTTTTGAAGTGTCTCTAGCTTAAAGGGGAATGTTAATAATATGTTAAATTGACTTGTTATTGTAAGCTAGTGACATCTATTATGTTATTAGTGTACATATATTAATTTGAATATCTAGTTGTTGTATTATGAAATAGTTGTTGTATTATGAAATAGTTGTCAGTCAATATAATTTTTATGAATATATTGTTGTTTATCTTCAAGTTTATGTATTGCTATATATCTGTTGGCTGTGCACTCTCTAATAAAAATTTGAAATTTGAAAGTGGTAAAATTTTTTCATAGTAAAAAAATTTTCATTTTTTTTTTTTTAATAGGTTTAGAACGCTATGAAACGTGGAAATTTTAAATTTGAACAAAGAAAAAAAAATTTCCATCTATTTTAGTGGCAAAAAATTTTTCAAAAATGTTTTTTGAAATAGGTTTAGAATGCCATGAAACGTAGAAATTTTAAATTTGAACAAAAGCAAAAAAATTTTTTAGTGGTAAAAATTTTTTCGAAAATGGTGAAAAAAATTTTCAAATTTTTTTTTTCTGAAATAGGTTTGGCGTGTCATGAAACGTGGAAATTTTAAATTTGAGCAAAAAAAAAATTTGTTTCATAATTTATTTCCTTTAGACGATCCACCCTGTATATTTTCCAGTGAAAGTTCTACCATTTCTTTGCTGACAGTAGGGTCAACTACCTACCAAATTTGACTGCTCTCCGTCAAGTAGTTTTTTAGTAAATGCACCAACAGACAGACAGACAGACAGACAGTCAGTCAGACAGACAGACAGACAGACAGACTGACTGACAGACTGACGGAATTGAAAAACCTGTATTTTCGTAATCTCCGATATCTGAAACGTCAGAATCCGAAAATATCTCGGAGGGTGATTTTTTCTCGAATGCAATACTTCCCTTCGGTATACGAGGGAAGTAAAATTGAAAAGCAGCATTTTAAGTGGCCCAATAAAAAGGAATCGCAAAGGTTACAATCAGGAGACCTTAAATTTTTACAATTTAATGTACTTCACGAACTAAATGCGGAGATTTCTTGTTATTGTTACGCATTACCACCCCCTAACGCCTGGCGAGTGATACACCCATGACTGCTAATAGCTGCCAATGGTTATGCAACCAGTAATACACGCCATCATCTCTTCTGGATATCTGTAGATGGCTCTAGAGTTATATTGTTCTGGAATTGGAAATCTCTAGATCGATCTAGAGACAATTTTAGGATATACAGTGTGTCCCAGGATAAATGTAACAAGAGATGTAATGTTTAAAAGTGAATTGTTTTGTTTGTAAATTTTACTGGCATAGTTAAAATATTTTCACAAGTTTTCACTAACTAAATGCGGATTATTGACACATTAAATTACTAACAAACAATTATTCAACTGTTTAGGAGATTTCTTTTTATTATCTGTCACTTTGAACAAGCCTACTGTGATTGATTAAAAATTTTGTTATTTCATACCCGATTACTTATTAGGACCACAGTTTTTTACCAAAATGGACCTTAAAAACGTGCCGGAATTAGGATTCACCCAGACCACCTAGGCTCAATAGAATTTTTGCAAATTTTAGTTATAAAACTATTTATTTCACGTGCCTCTCATTTAATAGGGTTCTGTAATCCATTTTCTTGCACATCTAACAACGTATTTAAATAACCACGAAGGTGTAACAAAAAAATGAAATAGGCCATTTTGTTTGTTTTTTCTTGCTCTTTTCGAATATCGTATCGAAATTTCAAAAAAATATATACAGGGTGATGTTTTATTGATGCAAAGAAGAAACATAAATTATAGTGAGTCCGGACCTGGATATATTTTTTTTATACATGTACCTCTTGGGGCTCGTTTGTACATTAGCCGTACCAAATATGAATCCGTTATTTCATTTCCTGTCAAAGTTATGACAAAAAACAGGTTTGGCCAAAAATTATTTAACACCCTGTAATTTCGTAGTGAAGGCCCAATGAGACATTTCTATGGGAGGTTCCGGTTACCACTGATGTTCTCTACCTCCTATTAAGCTATGTCCCTCTCATGATGCAACACCCTGTATACCCATAGTGCCACTAAGAGGGAGTCTAATTGAGGATTGGTTGTTTGGTCA
Source organism: Stenurella melanura (assembly GCA_963583905.1). Lineage (NCBI taxonomy): Eukaryota > Metazoa > Arthropoda > Insecta > Coleoptera > Cerambycidae > Stenurella > Stenurella melanura. The sequence goes on along the minus strand of OY757317.1, from coordinate 25,893,956 downwards.
AAGGTACCCTCTTTAGCATTTTATTTATATGTGTTTTTGGATATTAGATAACCTTGCATAATTGTATAAACGTCTACTGTTGATGTTAGGGAAAATCGGCACGAGGAGGTAAGCGTTTTGCATTAAATAATCATAAAAAGTAATAGCAATGTGTATATTTGTTAGTTATCGTTGATAAAATATTAAGACCGGTCATTATTATCTTTTTAGACGTTTTTGTTTGGCTTCACTTACTTTTAAGCAGTAAAAGTAATATTTTGGGAAAAATAAAGTATTACTAAGAATAACTTTTGAAATAGTCGCGAATCCTAGGGAATCAGGACAGTCAGGAAATTAGTAGAAATCTTTAGTACGGAATTTTCCGGGAGAAGCCTGAAACCGCCATCTCGTTTCACCTTTAAAGGAAGTATATATAGATAGTTATAGTGCAGGGATTATATAAGGTAATGTAAAGATCCAATTGTTTATTGTTTGTGATATTGATACCTTCATCAGAGTCTTACATTTTTTTAAGTTTATAGTAAGGGTGTTTGGACAACTAGCTGTTTTGATTTCGCGGTGTCCAAAAACTCCGACTCTTGCAAGGGTAACGTGCACGTTATAGAAAAATATTTGTGCACCACTGTTTTTGTAATTTAGGTATTTGTTGCTAATATATTTATTTATAAACAATTAAGGTCCGTGTTCTTTAATTTTGACATCATTATAAATTTACAGATTTATTTAGTGATTTTTGGCTGAGCTATCATAAATTTTAGTTAGGGTAATATTATTATGTAAATCACTTGGCGCCCATTAGTATTTACTATTTTTATTGGTTCATTAAGATCTTCGATCCACGACCCTTATCACGAGCAAGAACATTACTTGCCGAACTTAAACCTTAAAAAAAGCTATGTCCCGCTCATGATGCAACACCTTGTATAATTCCACTTTATTTAGTAAAGAATTATAAGCGATATGTAACAAATTAAATTTTGTAAAGAAAGTTGATACACATGATCAGTGAAATAGATTCGCAAACATCATACAAACAAGGACAAAAGTTTGAGATCCGCAATTGGGTAAAATTAAGTTTACCATTTAAGGTTATAAACTTTGTGGTGCTGCTTTAAGTTTTTTTATGTTATTTAACAAAACATTTAGTGAGAATGTTAAATGCCATCACGTAATTTGTTATTACCAATTTTTGTTATAACCAAATTCAAAAATGTTACTTAAAGAAATATTTTATACAATTTTAATTCATTATTAGATGAGTTCAGGGTTCAATGGCAACCGCGAAATATTATTTCACATTTTTTTGCCTACTTTGAAGGCGCATGCGGGTAAATTTTTTTCAAAAATTAGCTTGTTGAGACAAGAATGATTTTTTGAAAACTGCCATTCTGTGAAACAGGCTCTAAAAGAGGGTTATTTTTACTTTTAATTCACTAAAAACTGCGAGTGCTTTAACTGATCTTTAACTCACTGTAAAGTTTGAGCATCAAAGACAACAAAGTTTGAAATTGAAAAATACATTTTTTTAACGAAACTTGTCAAAAACAGGTGTCTTGGATGAGCGTATTTAATAATCAAACCGCACGGCTTAAAAGTAGTTACTTCAGAGACAGTCTTCACACACAAATAAATATGTTTTGAATCGAGAACCTTATCATTCATATAAGCAAGTAAATATATTATTTAAAGGAAACAAATACTTTTGACATCCCAACCAGCAAATTTGTTTTATAATTTAAATGTTCTACGATTGTTTTGTTTTATTGTTATTTTATTAATGCTTCTTAATGCCGATTGATTATATTAGAGTTCCAGAAAATACTATTTTGTTGTCTGCAACTGAGCTATTTTGTAAATTTATCATTAAAACGTTTCTACAGCAAAATTATAAAATACCTTATAATGGACCCATACAGCACAAGGACATCCTCAGAACATACTGGGGATAACTTTTCAGGACATATGAGATATCCTGGAAAGATCCCATTATCACCTTAGGACGTCCGTAGGATATCCAAATTGGACAGTTCGGGCTTTGCTGATGACGTCCTCAGGACATCAGTACGGGTGTGTACGGGACATCATCAGCTCTTATATGGGTTATGTCTGGGCTTTACTATGAACAACCTGAGGACATTGACAATACTTTTAAACTGAGCCAATAAGCGAAGACAAAGGAATACAAGTTTATAAAACGACTAATAAAAATGTGATACATATATGCACAACTCCATACACATATTTGTATCTATCAATTGGCTTATATCTCGCCTTAAAAGTAAATCTACCAAACTAATAGAGGTTATATATAGTCCAATGAAATAGGTCGACAAATCAAAATTTTAAGGTAAATACTTGAATTTTTGATTTTCCTTTGAAGTATTTGAACACGATTAATGAAAGAAATTTTTTTTCAACCCCGAGAAGGGGTGAAAAAATATATGTGTTTTTTCAAAATTACTCAAAATGTGTAAAAGATAGAAAAAAAAGTTTCAAATAAAAATTTTAAAAGCATGAAATACTTATTACATTAAAATAATCTCTTGCCTTTTTTTGGTATTATTAAAATCAACAGAGTTTAGGGTGGTTAGAAGTTATAAGGGATGATATGTACAACTTTAAAAAATCATAGCGTGCTGAAAAGTTATAATGAATTAAAAAAAAAACTCTATTCACTCAGAAAAATATAAAGGATTACGTATCTGACAATAACATCTGCGGACAATAACCAATCACATTTTCCCCTTTTATATAATATAATAAATACAAAGATATAACATAGCAGCATTTATGAAATATTTAACGTAATCTTATTTGTCGAAAGAACTTTAAAATGAACGTGAAAAAGACATCGACGCCCGGCGGATTTCTTAGAACTTTCGACTTGTCACGAAAAGGCGGCTAATTCAAAACACAGCAAATGTATTAAAACCAAATTATAAATAACTGCTATTTAAATAAGATATACATTTTTAATGAATTATTTGTACTGGAGGGGATTATCAAATAGAACAAACAAACAAGTTTTTAGAAGCAAATTTTACAAACCAATAAAATACACTATAAATAAATTGCCTCAAAATAATATACCTATATACTTTTCATTATTTTTGTTGTTGAAATCTCCTAAATAATAATACCTATAATAAGATGACTCTAGGACTTGCCCAGGATATTCCTACAGTGGATATTTTGTTAGGCTATTAACATCTTTGCAGGATATTACCAGGACATCCTGCCAGGATTTGTCTAGGATATCCCCATTTGGGATATTCTCAGGTTGTATATGTTTTATTGGGATATCCTAAGGATATCCTGAGGAATGTTGTTCTCGATTGGGATATACGGGACCAAATGAGGATATCCTAGGGATGTCATGTGCTGTGTGGGGAGTTAAGAAATCATTTTAAAAATGTTTTCGTGACTAAGTTATAAAATATTTCGGCTTATAAAACTAAATCGTTTTATAACGATTTTTTAGTATCGTTCAGCAGCATGTATAGCACCGTTATAAATATGCATTCGAATTATTTTATAGTTATTTCTTATCATCTTACAAAACTGTTACATTAAAGATCTATTTGTGACAATTTTGCTTTTAAGAATAAATGTTGTTCCAGAGCAGGTTATATAATTATTATATAGCATTGTATTTACTGTAATATGGAAACAGCAACAAAGTCGTTACAAAACAAATTTGTTTACTTAAGCATAAAAATGTGGTAGCCAGCAATAGAATAAAACATATTTGAGAAAATTGATTTTCTGCGTTAGCTGTGTATTTATATTTAGTCATAATTAAAGTCTGCCTTTTAATGAAAATTTGTCATAATTATAGTAGACAAGTTTATAAAAGAATTATTCTCCCAAAATTTTGGTTACCAACATAGACAAGAGCGGTGCAGATCTTAACAGATCATATAACGGCCAAACTATAAACATCAGATTTATGACAATGGAGAAACTTAAAAAGTGGTTTTAAAAATATTAGGTACATGTACTAACAGCGTAGTGGTTTTGGCACTGGGATACAGTTTATACAATTATAAAATGAAACGACGCATTTCACTCACTGCACTGTTAACGTGTCAGGTCATATGCTAAAATACTGTTGATTCCACTATAGTAAAAGTAACTAAGTATTTTTGGCAATAAATAAATCATAAATAAACAGCTCTGTAAATAAGGTGATTTACTGCTACTAATTTCTAGGTTATATTTATGCAAATTGAACCAATTCTGTTTCGATGGTTGCATTTACAACTCAGTCCTAACAGATTTATTATAAGCGCTACAAAAGTATCGCGAAAGTGAGTGATCTATTTTATAAGATTCCCGAAAAAGTTACACTAAGGCGCATTATTTTATAGATGTTTTATAGGAATCGTCTAATAATTTAAATATCATGAAATGCTTTCTACTAACACAAAAGTATTTGATAGAGGGAGGCCATCTCGAAAGGCCAGCACTCGTGATGGTACATATGACAAATTATGAAAATTGAAAATATCAAATGTTTATTAGAATTTATGGAGTCAGAAACGTGCTAACTACACAGTTATGACTACTAAAACAAATTAGTGTAAGTCACATTGTAAAAAAACTCAAATTCATAAAATCGATATTTATAAAATTTCAAAAATTATTAGAAATCATCAATAAATGTGAGGCCCGTTAAAAATATATTAGAAATATGGCCATAGTTCACAGTAAATTTTTCTTCGCATCAAAAATTACAGTCGTTGTAAGCCAGAACAAGTCTTAAATAATGATTATAGGTTATTAGGTAGGTACCTAGTATTAAATCACAATGCCATATGCTTTTAGTGTCAGAAATACTTCTTAAACTTTCAGGATACATTTTAGAAGTCATTTTATTTTATTAGTGTGTATAATGCAGCATATTTTTTTAAATAATGACTATTTAAAAGCTCTTATAAAACAGTTGTTTAGTTGTTTAATAGCAGTAATTTAACAAACAGTGAAGTATGTCTTATAGTACAATTACATGAAGCTTTAATAAAACTACTATATAACGATGGTACTAAATTTTCATAAGGCTTCTCGAAATGTTTATACAATTATTTTGTAATGGTTCCAATAGGTGTTACAAGATATCAACGGCGGATGAAATATTTTATAAAATGGTTGGCACCATTTTGCACTTATAGCTGCTGTGAAAACATTATGAAAGTATTTCTGAGAGTAATATTGTTTTATAAAATTTGCATCAGGAACATTCCTACAACTTTTATAGAATATCAAATTGCTAGTTGGAATAGGCATAAAAACTATTTAAAAGATTATTTATTTGCTTAAAATTGTAATGAAACATATTCTTTATAGAATTTTGCAAACAGCAGAAATAATAACTATCTATGAGAACTAAAAAATAACATAGTTTATCTTTTGGTTCTAATAGATAGTTATTTTTTCTGCTGTTTGCAAAATTCTATAAAGAATACGTTTCAATATAAAAACTATGACATAAAACTGATAAAGTTATAAATAAATAATTTATTGTTAGAAACTTGTAGAAATGATATATTTAGTGTAGTTGCGCAAATAGGTGTAAGATGTGTTTACTGAAACTCGCCGATATGAAACACCAGACTTTGGCAGCAAATTATATAAACATCTCCTATATGTTTCGTCCCAACTGTATTAAACAATTATTAATTTAAAACATTATTTTTATCTGTACACATAATATAAGCCCAACATAACGCAAGGAATTTTAAAGCCGATTCTGGATTTTACGTCATAACTACCTCGGAGTCGGGGTAGGTTAATAATCGACCCTCGTCGGCAGGTAAACTCAATAATCGAGTTTATATCTTTTTTGCCTTACCCTCCAAGCTTGTTCCAAATCTTAGAAAAATGATTACCTTCAATTTTGTGCAATATCAGGTAATATTTAACACGTGGCTCCGAGACCATGAATTTTCCGATGTATTCTTATGGTCAAAAGGCATATTTTGTAGGTTTAATGAAACAACCGCTCACAAATTACAAATTCCGTCGTCAGAATTACCCAAAGATTATGAATTAATATTTTTAATCTGGATTAAACCCCCATAAGACTCTTTTATAGGGATCCAAAATGACCCCATAAATCCAGAAACAGAACACTTTTGACTTTAATTGTTATATATTTTCGATTTTCTTTAGCACAAATTATAATTAATTAATCACATTCTAGATAATATTTTAATGTCTTGTAAATTGTCTAAAATATTATAATGTATTTAAACAAATGTATTTTACTACAAAGTTGTAAAATTTCCATTTATTTTTTTTTATTTCACAAGTATTGTTTATTAAGTTCTTCCTTCAAAATAAAGTTACAGAGTTGCGATTTTCAAAACTTTTCAACTTTTTTCAGTACATTCAAAATACAGAACACTTTTAGAGCAACTGTCAGTTTTTATCCATGCATTTCTTAGTCATAGAGTCGATGAAAAGTTTATTACTTTCTAGATATCACTCCAAGGATAGCTTCGATCTTTTCTCATGAATCACTACGTCAGCAATTGCCTGGTAGAAAGAACAGGTGATAAGTAACAGTGATGGTGATCGCTCTATTGTGCATTATAGAGGTACTATACACAATAGACCCTGAGCTCCTGGACCTACGTCATTTTAGCAAAGCTAATATTTTGAAAAAGAATAGTGTAATATGTAGTTAAGAATGTATGCGTACTTGCTAGCATGAAAGCGAGGCCCTTTTACAGGTAACAGGTACGAAGAGTACATAAAAACCTTACCTACTTTAAATTATGATAGCTGGCTTTCATATATGTTTAACAGAATACAGTTAAAAACTAACATTCATTATTGCCAGACACTTTTCGTGGGTCGTAACTTCCTCCAGACGCTTTAAAGCTCGAGGAGAACCCAACCTAACATAACACAATATAATGCTTTGTATTGGTTCGTTTTTACTTCCCTCGCATACCGAAGGGAAGTATTGTATTCGAGAAAAAATCACCTCCGAGATTTTTTCGGATTTTGAAGTATCAGATCACGTAGATTACGAAAATATAGATTTTTCAATTCCGTCAGTCAGTCAGTCTGTCTGTCTGTCTGTCTGTCTGTTGGTGCATTAACTAAAAAACTACTTGACGGAGAGCAGTCAAATTTGGTAGATAGTTGACGCTACTGTCGGCAAAGAAATGGTTAAACTTTGACTGGAAAATATACAGGGTGGACCTCCAGGTCTAAAGGGAATAAATAATGCAAAAAATTTTTTTTACTCAATTTTAAAGTCCACGTTTCATGACACGCTAAACCTATTTCAGAAAAAAAAAATTGAAAATATTTTTCACCAACATTCTTGAAAAATTTTTTATCACTAAAATAGATGAATTTTTTTTTTATTCGTTCAAATTTAAAATTTCCACGTTTCATAGCGTTCTAAACCTATTAAAAGAAAAAAAAATTACCATTTTTGAAAAAATTTTATCACTAAAATAGACGGTTTTTTTTTTCTTCGGTCAAATTTAAAATTTCCACGTTTCCATGGCATTCTAAACCTATTCAAACAAATTTTTAAAAAATTTATTTTTTTTTGAAAATATTTTTAATCTATTTATCTGTATAGAATAGATGAAAATTTGTTTTTGCTCAAATTTGAAATGTCCACGTTTCATGACATTCTTAACCTATTTCAGAAAAGAGAAATTTGAACATTTTGTCACAAACATTTTTGAAAAAATAGATGAAAACATTTATTTTATTTGCCCAGATTTAAAATTTTCACGTTTCATGGCATACTAAACCTATTTAAAAAAAAATAACAAAATTGCCACTACTATAGAATAGAAGGAAACTTCCTTGTTGCTCAAATTTAAAATTTCTACGCTTCATGATGCTAAACCTTCAGAAGAAAAAAATTTTGAAAATTTTTTTACCAACATTTTTGAAAAATTTCAATATGAAATTTTTTAACCACCACTATACTTCCACTCCACTACGCGAATGTGGAATTTAAAATGTGACAGATGGCAATAACGGCATATGGTACCTATTATACTTTTATTGAAAAATGTACAGGGTGGTCATCCCAAGATGTCATGGTGGACATTTGTAAAGGTATTTGTGCAAGCCTGCCATATTTGGGCACCTTTTATTTAGTATTGAACTTTTGCTGTTGGATGAGCACTCTGAATATTTTTTTGACCAGAACTTATCAGGTTTTCTTTGTAATAATAGTGATAACTATATTCCGATTATTATTTTCAATGTCATTTCGTAATTATTAATTTTTTAGATTGACCGCCATGCACAAATAAAGAGAGAAGTTCTGTGTAAATACCGATTTTTAACACAGTTGGTAGTAGATATGATTCCATAGTTATTTTGAAACAGAACAAAACAAAAAAAATATTGTTAGGTTAGGTTAGGTAGGTTGGGTAGCTTTAAAGCGTCTGGCGGAAGTTAGGGCCACGGAAAGTGTATGGCAATAATAAATGTTGGGTTTTAACAGTATTCTCTCGAACATATATGAAAACCAGCTATCATACTTTAACATAGGTAAAGATAGTAAAGTTTTTATGTACCTTTTGTATCTGTTACCTGTGGAAGGACCCCGCTTTCATGCTAGCAAGTACGCATACATTCTTAACTACATATCACATTATATATTGTCAAAATATTAGCTTTGCTAAAATGACCTAGATCTGAGAGCTCTGGGATCTTACTCTAAGCTATTATAACTATTATTATAATTATTCGCGGAAAGTGACATACTAATATTAATTTTGTTTTCTTTTAAGGTTATGTTGTTAACATAAATAATCGCAAATAAACAAAATTATTAGATGTAATATAATAATGTGTAATAATACGAAAACTAAATCATTATATTAGGCTGTTATAGCTATATTTTGCTGTGTATTTGCAAATCTGCATCGAAAACAATTACTAAGTTTGTGTGCTTTATTTTCATCATAAAATGCAATTATGACTCTGTTATCTGAAGATCCGATGGGTATATTTCTAGACATTTTAAATTTGTTGTTTTGCTACCTTAGTAGATATGTTTTAGTTCTGTAATAGGGCGAGTGCACAATCTGACAGCTAACGAGAGTGGAGGGCATATAACCCCAATGTTCCAAATTAATTATCGTGAAATTCTCTGTTTTCGTTTGCTTTTTTAACTGTCTTGTGCTATCAGCTATTGAAATAAACATTTTTAAGTTTAGTTTTCATTATACATAAACAATTACATGTTTTGAACAATAATATTTCCTTTGATTTAGCATTGTTTACTTATGTGCTCTTAGTTATTTTCTTCGTATTTAAACAACGTATGGGATTGATATTATTATCATATATGGAGCATATTTAGATTACTTAAGATTCAAATGCTGTTAATTATTCTGTTATCAGTTTACGACAGAACGCCACCATATTCTATGGTATTTGATTGTCGAAGTCTCACCAAATGCCATTTTAAGCTTTTAAGGGTATGTGATTATTACTTAACATTATAATTTAGTGTTTATTATATAACATATTTAATAAATACATAGTAGTAAATACCTTCTGCATGCACGAAAATAAAATTATTATTTATTTCAGAATGCCATCGATTTACACCAAAAGAATAAAAGTTTGTGCTCAATCAAAAGAGCAAAGCGAAAAGAGCCTTAGAGAGATCCGATCTTACTGAGTCAAAGATGAAATATGGTCATAGCTTCAGACATTATCTTAACGGAAAAACTTTATGGATAATAATTTCATTTAAATTTTATACTCTCTAATTTTTAGGAAAACCTGCTAAACTAGGTAAGGTAACTCATCTAGATTGACTAACAAATAAATTTATGGGTTATGTAGCCTTAAAGCATTTAACCACTTTTCTATTTGAAAGCTTAATTGACCACAAATTTATTTTCTTTCGTGTAAATCGATGGCAACCTGAATTAACGAGTAATTTATTTTCGTGCATGCGGTAGGTATACTACTATGTATTTATTAAATATGTTACATAATAAGTATTAAATTCCAATGTAAAGTAATAATCACATACCTTTTATTGGCATTAAGTGTAACTTTGACAACCAGCTTCCATACAATATAATGGCTTTTTCTGGTAAACTGGTAACAGCAAAATTAACAGAATTTAAATTTTAAATAATCTAAATATGCTCTATATATAACAGGAAGATCAATCCCATACGTTGTTTAAATACGAGGAAAATAACTAAAGGCACATAGGTAAACAATGCACATCTCGCTAAATCAAAGGAAATATTATTGTACAAAACACCTAATTGTCTATATATAATGAAAACTAAACTTAAAAATGTTTATTTCACTAGCTGACAGCACAACAAAATTAAAAAAGGAAACGAAAACAGCGAATTTCACGATAATTAATTTGGAACATTGAGGTTATATGCCCTCCACTCTTTAGCTGTTAGATTCTGTACGCGCCCTATTATAATTTGTAGGTTATTTTGTATTTGACATTTAAGTCACTTATTTAAAGTTTGTGTGTTATTTTATATTTGACATTTAAGACAATTGAAGTTTGTAGGTTATATAAGATAAGAGAGCAAAAAGAAAATAAAGGAAGGTGAGAAGAAAAAAGTGAAAAGAGAATTGAATTAAGAAAAAAAATAAGAAGAAGGAAAATAAAAATTTTTGGTTTTGAGAGGGGAAAAATGTGAAATTCAACAGAGGATCAAGAAGAGTAAATAACAATTAAATTAAGAACGAGAAGTACAAGCGGAGATAAAATAGAAAGCAAAGCAGAAAGGAGGAATATGGAGTTTGCAAATAAATTTGGAGATTAGAGAGACAAGATGAAAATTTATGAAAGAAGATTGTAGCTACGAAGAAAGAAAAAACGTGTGATATACGAGACGACGTCTACAGGATCATTACCCAATAAGGTTGTGTTTTCGAAATCATTCAAATATTTCAATTTTAGGTCAATTTGTTCATTAAATATTCATTTCAATCTAATGATATAATTAATAGGAATGCGTTTAGGCTTTTATGTCTTGCTTCATATTAATGCATTATGATGCATTAATATGAAGCTCAATTTTCTTCAAATGTATATTGCAAATGTATATTGCAAACACTCTATTGTCTAAATAAATTACAATTGTCTAAATACATTCGAAAGACATTGAAAAAGAGTAACTCAAATTAGAGTGTGACTAATCAATAATACCACGTGGAAGGAAAATCGCAAACGAACAGTAATATACGCCAAAAATAAATAATACTCAAACTTGGTGTTTTGAAAAAATTTGGGGGGTGGGACGAAAATCGAGTTCACTTTTCACAAGTATTTTGAGCCACACTACTGTTCCAAGTAATATACAGTGTCGTTGGCATGTTATATACTTAAATAATATGTAATAATAATTCACTAAAAATATTTTGAAATGTTCAGCTTACCTTAAAATTTTGCACCATATCTCTACAGGTATATATGGAGTATTTTGAATACTAACCCTCATGTTTCTTTTTGTAGATAACTTTTAACTACTGACAATAATTTTTCTCTCTGTGTATGTTGATACTCAGAGTTTTCTGCTTTCTATTTACTAGTTTAACGTAGCTCTATATAAATGGTCTCTCTAGGAATCTATTTATATAGGATATGCAAATGAATTATCATTGACCAGTAGAATTATTTATAATCAGGTACCTAATAAAGGATAATTACGATTATGATTGCTTTATATACAGGTAGAAATTCTTCTTCAATTAATCCGTAATCTTTTATGACTTAAATTTGTATTTCTCTGTTATCAGAAATGAACAATTATCTAACTCGTAAAAAATTTGACAAGATTTTCACACCTGATGATATTTTATGCATATGTTGCAGTCATATGATCCCATGGATGACAAGACTTGTTTAATAATAAGACTTATTTATTTCCAAATAGTTGCACTTTTACAACTAATTTCAATATTAGTTTTGATACAGTAAACATAATTTGACATGTCAGATGGTGAAAGAAATTAAAATTTTTACTTTAATTCAAAATTCATGAATTTGAAAATGATTTTTATGCAGCTATGGAATAGACAATTTTCAATTTTATTAAATCATATATTTTTGTTTTATATTTTGTATATTTTCAGCTACCTTACTTTTTTTTTTTTTTTTTAATTTTTATACCAAGTGTCATGTTCATGTTCAATTTTTAATAAGTTGATTTTATTTTTCTACTGTAAATTCGAAATTTCATAATAATACAATTTCCACAACCTCGTGCTATTTTAAACAAGTTTTATATAAACTTTCCTAACCTGCAATACCGTATATGATAAGGCGACGAATGAATAAATGGGTAATGTCCAATATATTTTTAACTACCCAAATTTAAAAGTAATAAATAACAATTTTTTCCCCAGAACTGTTACATGCTTGTATTTTTATTTCACTCGCTTACCGAAGGGAAGTACTACTATATTAGTGAAAAAATCACCCTCCGAGAATTATTCAGATTTCCACGTTTCAAACCACGTGCTTTACGAAAATGAAGTCTTTCAATTCCGTCAACTTGTCTGTCTATCTGTCTATCTGTTGGTGCTATAACTAAAAAACGATTTGATGGAAAACAGTCGAATTTGGTAAGTAGTTTACGCTACTGCTAGCGAAGAAATAGTTTGATACATACATACGTTTATTTATAAATAAATTACAATTTAAATACATAATAGTAAAGAGGAATATGTATATATAAATAAACACTAAATTATTCATAAGTGTTTTAAAAATAATTGAGCATAAGATACAAAAACAAATGATAATCTTAGGATTATTACATATAACTAATAAATAAAACAATATAAGTAAATATACACAATTGTTTTTTCTAATTCTTTGGGTATTTGTTCATTTTAACCAGTGCTCAGGGAATATACAAAATATCACAATTAACCAGTATGTTACTGGTAAATTACTTCTACGCCTCTGACTTTCACGTCAAAGAATCGGTTAGAGGTTGCTTTTTTTAAACAAATAACACAAATAAATATAAAAACTTGAAATTAAATATTTCTCCGACGTTTCGGAAATCTAATCTGTTACTTTTTTCAAGGCTTTTTTTATTATGTTTTTTTGGTGTGTATGATAAATACACAACTCTAAGAATGTTTGTTATATTCAATATCCATAGATACCTACTATTTACATAGAACTGTTGATATAGTTAACATTTTTTAAATTTTTATACAATGTTAAGTTTATGAAGTTCTTTTAACATGGGCAACCAGGTTGTACAGAATATACCGGTTAAAAAGAAAAAATACATGTAGTAGGAAGTCCCAAGGAATTAGAAAATGCCACAAATAACATTTAGACAATATACACAATTGCACTCGCACACATACAAGCACATGCAATTCGTTAACATTTAAATGCGCTCACTCCACTGGATAATACACAGGGTGAATCGTCTAAAAAGAATAGATAATGAAAATATAGGCAATATGTCTGACAGTGACGATCCGTATGAGAAAGAGAATGCTCTATGCTACTTGTGCCAAAAAGAAGTTAGTGATGAATTGTTTATTAAGGGTAGCGGTACATGTGAAAATATATATCACATGGCATATTTAAATATAACAAAAAGTGCGTATAAAAACATTAAAGTAACAAAAGGTTGCAAATACCTTTGTGAACTGTCATTTTAAATTAAATGCGTTAATAAACATAAAGTACAATGTCGATGTGTTAATAAGAAATCAATTGGAACAGTTAAATGAAAAGTGGGAAGTAAATAACAATAAATTAATAACACTAATGCAGGGATGTAATAAAAACAATGATGTTCAACATTCAACAAGTGGCAATTTTAATTATTCTAGTGCTGTAGAAACTGTGAATACAGAAAAAAGTAATAAAGGGAAATAATCAGAATTACACTTTAATTATAAAACCAACTGATACGTCTTTAAAAAATAGTGACAAAGCGATGAAGGAATTAAATGGAATATTGATCTGCAAAGATTGCAGGTAGGTGTAAAAAAAGTTCGGACACTAAATGATGGTGTAATTGCGATTGAATGCAGTGATAAAACCTCGATTGATATTTTTTTAAATAAAAATAATAAAATTTTGAAAGACAAATATGTTGCCAATAACACTAAGCAAAAATTACCAAAGATAAAGATATTTAATGTTGATGATGAATTCTTTAATGATGAAGATAAATTAATTTCTGCTATTGTAAATCAAAATAATCGTAAGTTGTAAAAAATATGTAAATGATAAAAAACAAAATATGCAACGGATAAAATGTTATAAAATAATGACAAAATAAATATAGGATGGTCAAGATGATATAAAAGGAAGCATATTACTGTTATTAGATGTTTTAAGTGTCAGAATTTTGTGCATATTAATAGAGATTGTAAAAAAGATAAAGTAATTTGTTATAAATATTCAGAAAATCACGAGGGAAAAAACTGCATAAAACAAGAGAAAGAATATAAATTTATAAATTGCATAAATGCAAATAATAATAATAATCTAAGCTTAGATATAAAACATTCATGTTTGGATAATAGTTGCGAATCATTAAAGATAATCCAGAAAATTATTTGAAGTAAAGAAAAAAAGGTGTAGTAATTGGAGAGTAGTAATTTAATTATAATAAATTATTTCAATTGCAGAAGTTATCTAGCACATAAGGAAGAAATAGCAGACTTTGCACAAATAGTAAAACCATGCCTATTGTTGTTCTCTGAAACGCGAAGTACTAGTGACATATATGAAAATGAATACGGAATAAAAAGTTATAAAGCATATGTGGTGAACTCAGAAAACAAACATACAGGTGGTGTGAAGGCATATGTGCATGGGGATGTAACTTGTAGTGTATATATGAAAGACTATAAATATAAAATGGTGGACATTAAGACTCAAAATAAAAATGAGCAATAAAGTAATATACGTTGGAGTAATATATAGATCCCCAAGCTCAAGTTCAAGTGAAGCTCTAGGGTGGGTATCTAGACAATTTATTAAGTATCTTTGATGATAAAAAATTTTTGTGAGGTGATTTCAACATTCACATTAGCAAAATTTCCTTTTATAGTAATAAAATTAATAATACTATAAATAATTCTCAAAAAGTTCAGTTAATTAAACAACCTACAAGAATTGTAAAAAATTGTGCATCAATAATAGACCTGGTAATAACGAATAAGGATGATGAAATATTTTCTGCGGAAGTCTTAAGCTCCCCTAAAATAACAGATCATAACATTATTAAACTTAATGTAAGACTCAATACTAAAAATAATGTGCATCATATGAAGACGATAAAAAAATATCGACAACTGAACCCGACAAATATTAAAGAAATTCAGATAAACTTCCAGACTGTAGATGAGATTTAAACAATACCAATGTAGATATACTGTATAATGAATTTATTGACAAAACAACAAAAATTATAGAGGAGTTGCTCCAACAAGATATAAAAATTATCGAGAAGATAAAAAGTGTTGGGATAATAAAATAAAAGAAAATATTAAAATAAGGGATCAAAAATATGAACAAGGGACAAGAATGGATAGCATATAAGTAAAAAAGAAATGAATCAGCAACATTAATAAGGAAAAAGAAAAACTATATTATGCAAATAAAATTGATAATCAAGAAGAGTATAATAAGAAAATATGGTGTAGTTTAAAATCATTGGTAAACATTAAAATGCAGTCAGAAGTTCTGATGAAATAATTTTGCCACATGGAACAGAAAATGGGAAAAATTGAGAAATAAATATATGTAATATATATTTTGTTGATAGTGTAAAAGAGATAGTCCAAAGTATGCCCGATCCCGATCTTAATATAGAGAATAATGAAACAAGCTACACTGAACTAAAATATTTCAAAGTGATATCATTGGCAGAATTGAGAAAAATAATTTTAAATTTAAAAACAAAATGTCTTCTGACGCAATTTTAGATGTAAAGCTGCTTAAAAATATTGTTATGGTTTCTCATCATTAAATAAAGGTGTCGTTCCTGAACAGTTAAAAGTGAAAACAGTGAATCCAATTCATAAAATAAAAAGCACCGCCCAAGGAATCACTACTTCCACATCCATATTCTCCATTCAAGTTGCTTTAAAGGAAACATATTGACTATATTTGCACTCTAGTATGTGGAAATTATTTATCATAGAATTTTAATAATATTTGGGGCAGATGTCATAGAAAAATTTGAGGCTTTGGTTTTTACCACATACGTTAAAAATGAAGTTTCTAGCTTGCTCTACTTATTTTCTCCTATTGACAACCCTCCCCACCTCCCGCCCCTTCAACGGAATCATCTCTATTAGATGTAATTACAATACATACATGTACTAACTTTCAAGTGAATATCTCAATTTCATGTTATCAATCCTTTTAATAATGGAGTAGAGGTGGTGAGGGTGGGGGATTGAAAAATATTAGAAAGAAATCTCGGGCCTTGGTTTCTAGTATATACACCAAATCCTAAGTTTCTGTACTCTTATCGGCTTGCTTTACTTATTTTTCCCTACTTACCTCTACTTAGCCTCCACTCCTTCAACGAAATCTTGTCAAAATGTAATCTAGTTTTAGATGTCATTATAATACATACGTGTACCAAATTTCAAGTGAAAATCTCAGTTTAATTTTATCAACTCTTTTAGTAAGGGTGTGGGGTGGTGGAGGGATGGAAAATATTACATAAAGAAACTGGGGCCTTCTCTTCTAGTATATACACCAAATCCCAAATTTCTGTACTTTCCAGTTTGCTTTAGTTAGTTTCCCCTATTCACCCCTATTAAACCCAAACCCTTGAACGGGATCATCTCAAAATATAATCTAGTTCCAGATTATAATACATACGTGTACCAAATTTCAAGTAAATATCTCAATTTCATTTTATCAACCCCTTTAATAATGAAGTGAGGGTAGTGGAAGGGGATGGAAAATATTGTAAAAAATCTGGGGCTTTGACTTCCAGCATATACACCGTCCTAAACTTTTGTACCCTTACCATCTTGCTTTACTTATTTTCCCCTATATGCCCACATTTACCCCCCAACCCTTCACCGGATAAGCTCAAAAAACAATCCAGTTCCAGATCATTATAGTGCATCCGTGTATAAAATTTCAAGTCAATATCTTAAACGTGCGCACAAAATTTTTTATTTCGCTCAAGTTTAAAATATCGCCATTTCATGACATTTTAAGCCTATTTCAACAAGAAAGTTTTCAACCTTTCTTCTACGATTGCTATAGTTCCACTATAATACTACATGGATGTGGAAGTAAAAAATTATGAAAAAGTTATCATTTTGAATAAATTTCACAAGCTTCAATTACATATTCTTGCGCAATCATTAAGCAGCGTTCTTCACATACATTTTTTGTTAATTAAAGTCTTCTTACAAAGTGATACCATTAAAGATGAAAATAGTATAACCGTTAAAACTAGGTGCAATATTTACATAATATATTTCTTTCTAGATAAGTTTGCTATGAATGAGGTGAAATATATTATCTCTAATGAATTATTATTACATCATATTTTTGTTTCACAATTTTTTTAATTCTTTATTAGGTGCCATAAAACTGTTACAAAATCATGTATTTTCGTGCCTACCAATATGAGAATAATTTACCCCAAATGTCAGCTTGAAAAAAACATTTTTACAAAAGTTGTGAACAAATTTTAAAAAATTTAAAAAATTTGAATTTCTCAAATGTGAATGAGCCGAATCCGGGAGCTAAAATATATATAGTGCAGGGCGTTATGTCGATCATAAAAAAAAATAATACTCAATAAATTAAATGAACATGGGGTAAAAAAAAAAATTAATTTTGCAACAATTTTTTCTCTATGAACTACTGGATGGAACACCACTTTTTTTTGCTATGATGTGCTCGTATCCTAAGTAACAACATATATTTTAGTTCCCGGATTCGGCTGAAAATGAAATTTTTTCATTTTTCAAAATTTATTTTTTATTTTTTTACACTATGAAGTAATCCTTCAATCTTATTCCAAAAAATACACGTTGTAAGGATATGAGCATATCACAGAAAAAAACAGTGGTGTTCCATCAAATAATTCATAAAGAAAAAATTGCTGCAAAATTAAAATATTTGTTTTACCCCCTATTCATTTAATTTATTGAGAATTACTTTTTTTGTAATCGGCGTAACGCTCTGCACCACATCTATTTAGCTCGTTCACATTTCCTGGATTCAGGTCATTCACATTTGAGAAAATAATTTTTTTTAATTATTCAAAATTCTTCCATAACTTTTGTAAACATGTTTTTTCAAGCTAGCATTTGGGGTAAATCATTCTCATATTGGTAGGCACTTATCTCCTAAATATAAACCAAATCCAAGCGGGGGCCCATGCTTTTACATTCTCAGGGATGATATCTATATTTACAAATAATGATCCATGAGCTGTTATCTGATGATCATCCTATAGTATTTAAATTATGCAGGCTTGTACCTTGATAACGTTTATGAATTAGTGATTTTTCCAAAAAAAAATCGTATCACGAATGAAGGCATTCCTAGGCAAGGAATATTTATTTTTCATAATTATGGTTTTAGTCTACTAATCAGAATCCCTTCCTGTTTTAACAAACCAAATTAAACATAATTAGTTCTTACAAGTTTGGACAGGTATAATCGAAGTCTGTGCCTTCATACTCAAAAGGAAATTACATGGTAAGACTTATTTAAACTTTCCAGAATAAAAGACTAATTAGAAATTTTAGGATATAATTCTCATCAATTACGGCTTACATTGTGGTTTATGTAACTTACAAGTTAGACAATGGTTAGTCAGGTATTTTTACATATCTGCATTAATAGAGAAAATAAGGCTCTAGTAAACTAAACCCCCAGATTTAAATCTAATAAAGGGTCTGACATAATAAGCATAGAGAATGTGACCCCAGAGCGAAAGTGATGAATGCTGTATCGTTAGGTAGGTTATCAAATTTCGTCACTATTGATATATTTTTGACCGCCTATCTTTTACCATTCGATTTTGAAAATTATCTTGACAACGGTGTGTTTTTCAAACTCGTTTTTCTCTAGAGCTTCTAAAGACAAAGAGGCGCCATTAACTTCAGCTGAACCCAACGAAATCACATCAGTTATGGTATTTGGCAAATGTCGACGACAAATTGAGAATGAGTTTGTAATTAAAATAGGAAACGAGACTTTACAATGTGCGCAAAGTGCCAAAAACTTAGGACTAGAATTAGATACAGATCTACGTTTGAAAAAAGATATAAAGAAAAGAATTCAAAAAGCCTACTCCTCATTAATAATGTTATTTCCAAACCGCCACTTAATCTCTCACTCCCTTAAAATAAAACTTACAGACTCTCTTGTTTTAAGTCATTTTAATTATTGTGACGCTATATATGGACCGTGTCTAGATAAACTAGACATTAATCGAATAAAAAAAGTTCAAAAGTCGTGTTTGCGGTTCATATATGGCATCAGACAGTTTGAGCCAGTGTCATATAAAAACCGCTGACTAAGGAATCACTACTTCCACATCCAGATTCTTCATCCAAATCACTTTAAAGGAAACATCTTGACTATATTTGCACTCTAGTATGTGGAAATTAATGGTCATAGAATTTTAATATTTGGGGCAGATGTCATAGAAAAGTTTGAGGAGTTGGTTTCTATCATATACGTTAAAAATGAAGTTTCTATTTTACCCTACTTATTTTCCACTATTCACAACCTACCACCTCCCACCCCTTCAATGCAGTCATCTCAATCAGATGTCACTACAGTACATACTTGTACTAACTTTTAAGTGAATATCTCAATTTGATGTTATCAATCCCATTAATAATGAAGTGGAGGTGGTGAAATTTTAAAAATATTAGAAAGAAATCTGAGTCCTTGGTTTCTAGTATATACACCGAATCCCAATTTTCTGTACTCTTACCAGCTTGATTTACTTATTTTCCCCTAGTCCTCCTGTTAACCCCAACCCTTCTACGGAATCATCCCAAAATATAATCTAGTTCCAGATGTCGTTATAATACATATGCGTACTAAATTTCATGTGAATATCTCAATTTCATTTTATCAACCCCTTGAATAATAGAGTAGGGGTGATGGGGGGCTGAAATACATTATTAAAAAATCTGAGGCCTTGGCTTCTAGTGCATACACCGAATTTCAAGTTTCTGTACTCATACCACCTTGCTTTACTTATCTACCCTTAAATAACCCCCAACCCTTCAACGGAATCATCTCAAAGTATAATCCAGTTCCAGATGTCGTTATAATTCATACGTATACCAAATTTCAAATGAATATCTCAATTTTATTTTATCAACCCTTTTAATAATCAAGTAGGGGTGGTGGGGGTTGAGAAATATTATGAATAATTTGGGACCTTGGCTTCTAGTACATACACCGAATATCAAGTTTCTGTAGTCTTACCCGCTTGCTTTACTGTATTTTCTCCTATTTACCCCTATTTAACCCCCAACCCTTCAACGGAATCATCTCAAAATATAATCTAGTTCCAGATGTCGTTATAATACATACGTGTACCAAATTTCAAATGAATATCTCAATTTTAATTTATCAACCCTTTTCATATTGGAGTAGGGGTGGTGGGGGCTGAAAAATATTATAAAAAAATCTGACGCTTTAGCTTCTAGTACGTACACTGAATTTCAAGTTTCTGTAGTATTACCAGCTTGCTTTACTTATTTTCCCCTATTTACCCCTAGTTACCCCTATTTCACCCCCAACCCTTCAACGGAATCATCTCAAATTATAATCTAGTTCCAGATGTCGTTATAATACATACGTGTACCAAATTCCAAATGAATATCTCAATTTTATTTCATATTGGCGTAGGGGTTGGTAGGGGTTGAAAAATATTATTAAAAAAATCTGACGCTTTGGCTTCTAGTACATATAATTATATGCAAATGCAACTTCCTGGAACTGTAAAAGCTCTATAACAATAGAAACAAATGAAAATATATTACCAGAAAATACTAGTAATTATTCAAACTTTTACAAAATACTTATCACAAATAAGTTTAAAACATATATCTTTCTTATAACAATTATAACAAAGAAAATATGCCCATTATGAACAGTACAACTGTTATCATAATTTTATTTTTAATTTAAATTATCCTGCTCAATGAAACCCAAAGATAATCAAAACAAAAGCACTTACCGATATAGCAGTAACACAAAACTTTAGAACATCCACAGACACGTGTTTCGACATCTATGTCTCTTCGGTGCGGCTTTTTCTAAAGTTCACAATCAACTGAAATATGTAAGCAAATACTCGTGTTATAACCATCAAAGGATTACCAGAACAGGATATTAAAAATTAAAATTAGATTATAGGAAATTCCCCGTGAAGGGATAATTATCAATATAATTACATGCAAATGCAACTTCCTGGAACTGTAAAAGCTTTATAACAATAGAAACAAATGAAAATATATTACCAGAAAATACTAGTAATTATTCAAACTTTTACAAAATACACTTAACTTCTAGTACATACACCGAATTTCAAGTTTCTGTACTCTTACAAGCTTGCTTTACTTATTTTTCCCTATTTACCCCTATTTAACCCCCAACCCTTCACCGGATATTCTCAAAAAACAATCCAGTTCCAGATCTCGTTATAATATATACGTGTACAAAATTTCAAGTCAATATCTTAAACCGTTCCGGAGAAAACGTGCGGACAAAAAAAAGTTACAGACAGACAGACCGACAGACAGACAGACAGAATTTTTTTTTCGCTCAAATTTAAAATCTTGACGTTTCATGACATTCTAAACCTATTTCACGAATAAAAATTTTTGAAAATTTTTTTGCGATTACTATGCTTCCAATCCACTACGTGGATGTGGAAGTAATTAAAAGACTCAAATTGGCTAAGCATGCAAGACAGACGAAAACTCCACTCTACAGTATTGTTTGATAACATTATTTTAAATCAATGTCCCCCTTACTTGTATAACAAAATAAAATATAGAACGGATGTCCATACCTTAAATTTAAGATTTAAAGTACTCATTACACCTCCACCTCACAAATCTGCAATGTTTAAAAGATGTTTTACATATAATGTTTATATTCTTTATAATAATGTACCAGCATCCTTAAAATCCTTAAAACAAAACTCATTTAAAAATCACTTTAAGAAATTTATTTTTAATGACTGACATTTAACTTATTTATTACGTTCTTCCTCGTATTGGCTGCCTATCCTATATTTTCCCCCCTTTTTCTATTTTCAGTCTAAAAAGATTTTAGTTTCCTTTGTTACGCGAGTATGATTTTGAATCGCTGTATATGTTCATGTATTTGTAATGTATCTGTGTCACTGTTAGAGCTGAACTTTGAACTTTTTTGAATTGTTTTCAGCGCCATTTTGCAACTTTTATTTAATTAATTATACATGATAATGTGTATATACTTCGATTGCAAATAAAATAATAATAATGATTATTATTATACAAAAATGAAATTATATAGAATTCTGTGGTGAATACTACGTAATTTTTATTTTTAATTATACTGCTGAAGTAATAATTTAAACATTATTAAATATTTTTCATTTGGGATTTTTCTTGGGTACCTTTAGAGTGATCACCTTATAAAAATTTTCAAATATAGCTCTTGATGTACAAATTAACTTGTATAAGTTTTATCAATATCGGACTACTGCAACATAGTGAAAAAGTATTCTCTTCATCCCTGGGTAACCACATGCGGTCAGATATAATATGCGCATTATAGGCTAATGATAAAGGTAGTAATAAATAAAAACTGTTTTTGGTTATTATGTTATATATTCAAAAGAGATACTACTACAAATAATAAATTATAGCAGCTTTATGTCGGTGGAAATCTTACCATATGAAACAACACAGGAACACAAAAGAAAAAATGTCTGTTACAGAGATCAGAATATTATATTCCCATATATTTTGATGCCCTAAATACGAATTGGAGGTCCAAATTGCAAAATATCTCACCATTTTTTGTTTAATTGCAAAATGACCTCATATTTAGGGATTATAAAAATGTTCTTCGCAGTAAAATAGAAAATGATATGAAATTTTACACCTTGGACTTCAAATAGGTGTCCATCGGATCAAAATACATGAAAATGTGGTATAAGGAACAAACATTTTTATCATGTCGTTTGCCTGTGTAATATAGTATCAATAAATCATGATATTTTTGTAACGTGATATAACTTAAACTTGAGTACGTTTGGTTATTGTTTTCCATATTATAGTTGAGGACTTTCTTGATCTTCAATCAATTCACTGATTTACGTGTTACTATCAAAATTCCCTTGAATTTCTTCCAGGACTGACATCTTTTCAGTTTAACGTGTGGGGCTTAGTTGAGTAGAAAATATTGAGAGAGAGCCGGGGGAGGAGAAAGATACCGGAGAAGAAATCAACTGTGCACATTTTTTTAGTTATTTATTATAGTCATACAAATATAGAGTGGTTGAGGGAACCTTAGAACTAGTGATGCGCGATATTTATCCATGTATCGAAAACATCGATGTTGCAATAGGCAATGTCCGATATTTTTACATCGATAAATCACATTCTTAAACATCAACGTAATATCGATATAACAGCAATATCGGAAATATCGCATTGTATTAAAAAATAACAAAACGAATCTGAATCAGTATTTGGCTTTGATACAATTAGGCAATCCAACGGCCTGTCAAACGTAATTCAAAATGACCGACGTGGGCAAACACGGGGTTTCTTTCTTATTAACTTGCGGAAACCTAACCAAGGCAACAGAAAAACAAACTCTTTTAACGAACGAAAATTAATGTTTGCCGGATGTTTGCCCACAACGCCATGTTAAAAGTCATGTGGTTTAGATTGCCTAATAACATTTTTTTTATTTCGGCCACCTATCGAGTAGGTACTACTGAAAGCTGCAATACATTTTTTAATTGACCACTGAACATGAGCAAATGAATATGACATGGATAATCGCTACAGCCCGGTAGCAATGCAGCAGCTATAGCGTTAAACACACCGTAGGCGTTATTTACTTCACGGAAAACCAACGCTATGGTAAAAAATCGGTAAAGTTATTTACACAGAACTTCCCTCGATATTTGTGCATGGCGGTCACTCTAAACAATTATTAAATATGAAATAACATTGAGAATAATAATGGAAATGTAGTTATTGTAATTATTACAAAAAAATCCTGATAACTTTTGGTCAAAAAAATAGTGCTCATCCAACAACAAAAGTTCAATACTAAATAACAGGTCTACCATGAATTATTTCTTGGGATGACCACCATGTATATTTTCCAATAAAAGTATAATAGTATATGTCAAATATTATTGACATTAGACAGATTTTCAGTTCCACATTCACGCAGTGAGGTGGTGTGACACCTGTTTGATTAAAACCAGACAGGTACCTCAATTTGCGGACGGCAGCCTTTGGGTTATGGGAGAGCAGAGTCTTGGGTTGATACTTACCGATTTGCTCAATAATTTTTAAAAGAAATTTAAAGATATAAATACAAGTATAGAAATACAAGTTTTAAACTAATTTGCTAAAAAGATATTCAGGGCGCCACCATAGCTTGCCTAAAAGTTATCCTGCATTGTGAAAGCTACGGAAAACAATACATAGGTTAAAATATAGTTATAGCTCACCAGTACTCTATTGAAATGTCATAAATGGGAGAAAATAAACACAATATTAATTAGTCACAACTTTACTTTAGCGGATATTCCCACTAACAATTTAATAATTACAGATTCAAAATAATCATATGATAATTATATAAATTTTAATGTTGTCTTAAGCTTAGTTGAAATTTTTAAGGATTTAATAACCAATGGTTCACTTTAAAGAATGTTATAAAATTTAGTTATATGTATAGCCAGAAATATATAAAAGAAAGTTTTATAAAATTGATATTCCCATCAATTTGGTAATTACAGATTTAAAACAACCACATGATAATTATATATATACTATCGTGCTATAAGCTTAGTTGAAATATTTAAGAATTTAATAACCAATGGTTTAATTTAAAGAATGTTATGAAATTTAGTTATATGTATAGCCAGAAATATATAAAAGAAAATGTTATAAAATGGTACCACTTTTTACAAATATAAGTTAAAATTTAATATAAGTTTATTTGAGAGGCATTACCGTAGTAACCCTCTAAATACCTGTTGGCATACAACAGCTCGTTACAGTTTCATTTCATAACGGTCTCTACATGTCCATAAGAAAAACTTTGTTCGTCCTTATAACCTGCAACTTCCAGGCCATTCACCATCGAAAAGCGTCCTTTTCTTCAGCAAAAACCCCTAGGTATTAGGGAACTTATAGAAACCATTTCCCAAAATAGGATAGGAAAGCTTGCAACTTCCTGACTTGTTATCTATAGGAAACTCTCAGGAAACATAGTGTTTAATCATGAAGTCCTCAAGTCCACACCAATAGAAAAAATGTTTAAAAAAAATGGGCCTCTTACGAGGGAGACTTGCAACCCTAAGGAATTAAAAATAACCCTTAGCAACTTTAAAGGAAATTTTCTTTACAATAACTTACCCCAAAAAACCTCTGGGGGTGCATTCAGTCTCTTAAAAATAAGCCGAAGCTTATGGCTTGACGCCTTAATGCAGCATGGCTGACAAAAATTAAATAACTCGACACACGTCTGCTCCGCCAAGCTCTTAAAATTGAAAAGAACGCTTTTGTGGCTTCTCTTTTCCCACTTATAATTTTTAATATATAAAAAAATTAAACTTCTTCCTCTCACAAAAGTTTACTAAACTAAAAGGTGCCAACATACTTGAGTTACTTGGACACAAAGAAGAAGAAGAGATGAAACTTCAGGTTTCTACTGAACCTGTTTAAATTAAATGTATTTATAAATTTTGTAAACAACATGAGGAGATAGAACTTGAAATTTATTCGAGAAACCTATTGCAGAATTTTATGTAACTGCCTAATGAAGGACAACGTCATAACCTGTTTAATTTACTGTAAAATGCCAACTTTGCAAACTGATCGATTAATATTAGTGTGTTAATTTAGTTCCGCAACTCACTGCACATGTGAAGCATTGCTGGTTGCATAAAGTTAAACACAAAGTAACGAATTTGTATAAGTTAATTTATCAAATTATAAAACAAATAACATGGAGTGTTATAGTGGAAGTATAGTGGTGGTTAAAAATTTCATTTTTTTTTTTTTATTTTTCAAAAGTGTTGGTTAAAAATTTTCTTCTGCAATAGGTTCAGAATGTCATGAAACACGGAAATTTTAAATTTAAGAAAAAAAAAATTGTTTCATCTATTCCGTAGCAAGTAGTGAAATAGATTTTATCATTTTTTTTTTAATTTGTTTGAATAGGTTTAGAATGCTATGGAAACGTTGAAATCTTAAATTTGAACAAAGAAAAAAAAAATTTTTGAAATTTTTTCATTATGTTGGTTAAAAAATTTTCAAAATTTTTTCTTCTGAAATAGGTTTAGAATGTCATGAAACGTGTATATTTTAAATTTGAGCAAAAAAAAATTTTCCATCTATTCTAGTGGTAATTTTTTTTCCAAAATGGTAAAAAAATGTTAGAATTTTTTTTCTTCCGAAATAGGTTTGGAATGTCATGAAGCGTGGAAATTTTAAATTTGAGCAAAAAACATATTTTCTTCTATTGTATAGTAACTACTTAGTGATGAATACATAAATTTTTTCAAGAACATTTTCCAGAAAAATTTCTAAATTTTTTGAATACGTTTAGAATGCCATGGAAACGTGGAAATTTTAAATTTGAACAAAAAAAAAATTCCACCTATTTTAGTGGTAAAAAATTTTTCAAATGGTAAAAATTTTCAAAATATTTTTTTTTGAAATACGTTTAGAATGCCATGAAACGTGAAAAATTTAAATTTGAAGAAAGAAAAAAATTTTCTTCATATGTTTTAGTGGTAATATTTTTTTCAATGTTGGTGAAAAAAAATTTCAAATTTTTTTTTTTCTGAAATAGGTTTAGCGAGTCATGAAAAGTGGAAATTTTAAATTTGAGCAAAAAAAAAAATTATTCACTATTTATTCCATTATTTTCAAAATTTTTTCTTCTGAAATTGGTTTAAAATGTCAAACGTAGAAATTTTAAATTTGAGCAAAGAGGAAAGTTTCCTTCTATTCTATAGTTGTGCTAAAAAAATTTAAAAATTAAAAATTACATATTTTTTAAAATAGGTTTAGAATGCCATGAAACGTGAAAATTTTAAATTTGAGCAAATAAAAAAAATTCGATCTATTTTAGTGGTAAAAACTTTTTGAAAAATGTTATTGAAAAAAATTTTCAAAAATTTTTTTTTTGAAATGCCTAGGAGAATGTCATGAAACGTGAATCTTTTAAATTTGAGCATTCTAGTGTTAAATTTTTTTCCAAACTGGTTACAAAATATTGCAATTTTTTTTCCGAAATTGGTTTGGAATATCATAAAACGTGGAAATTTTAAATTTGAAGAAATGATTGATTGATTGATTGATTGATTGATTTGCCAGCGTAAGGTGGGCATTGCTGCCAATTCCGGTGCAGGGAGATTTGTTCCACCACGCAGCCCGATCGCCCACCGATCATCCCACCGTGTGCCAGAACAAACCCCCAGTGCTTTTATATACCGCCGGACCAGCTGCATACGCTGGATTGGACATTGGACATGCTTGTTGTCAGCAGCGAGAGCCGCATGACGCATGGGGTAGGAGTATAGGATGGACCGTGTAGGTGTTTGTGAGATGTTTCTTCTTGTTTTCCTTCTGTCTTCATCGGATGGAAAGTGTAGGCGCTTGTGAGATGCTTCTTTTAGGTTTTCGTGCTTCTTTTTACTTTCAGGTTTTTGTGATATGCTTCTTCTTAGTTTCTGCCTGTGATCATCTTCTCTCCTATTCTACTTCTGAGTTTTCTGTTTCTTCTGTTTCTGAGTCTGGCAGTGTGTATATCCTTGATATTTCTTTATTGTATTCCATTTTTTGTTGTGCAAACTTTTCCCAGTGTGTATAATCCTTTCCTAGCTTATTCATAATTCTCTCGATTGTTGTAATCCATGTGTAGCATGGCCTCCCTATTTTCAGTTTGTTGCTGTTCATTCGCAGCGCTTTCTTCAGTAGGTGTGTCGTGTCCCGTCTTTGGCCATGTCTCCAGTATTTCATTGCGTATGATTCTATTCTTTTGATTATTGTTCTTCCCTCTAGTAATGTTGACGTTTTCTGTCGTTTTTGTGGTTTTCCTGTTTTTGCTAGCAGTTGGATAATGTCCCTTTCAGCTCTTCTCAGGCTTCTTCGGTTGGCCTTTATCGTTGCTGCGTTTTTGACTCCATATATCATCGTAGTAGGCATTATGATGGTCGTGTATACCTTTTTGGTTAGGCACCATGGTGGTTTGTTGTCCTCAATGAAGGGTAGTAGAGCTCTTGTGACTCTGTAGGCTGTTTTGACTTGGTCCAGGACTGTGGTGAATAGTCGGGGGGATAGGGGACATCCTTGTTTGACTCCTATATTCTTCATT
The DNA here is from genome assembly GCA_963583905.1 of Stenurella melanura. Classification (NCBI taxonomy): domain Eukaryota; kingdom Metazoa; phylum Arthropoda; class Insecta; order Coleoptera; family Cerambycidae; genus Stenurella; species Stenurella melanura. The sequence goes on along the minus strand of OY757317.1, from coordinate 25,865,341 downwards.
TTTGATTCCGTCGTCTGTCCAAACCATTGTATTGCAGTGTTTTCGTGTAGGCATGCTTTTATTATTCTGTTTATTAAGTATTGCGGTACTCCCCTGTTGAGCAAAGTGTTGACTATAGCCTCATGCCTTATAGTATCAAATGCCTTTTGGAGGTCAATTGAGACTATATATAGTTTTGTTCCTTCTTTCCACTTTTCTTCCAGGATCCGTCTGGTGGTGTACATGTGGTCGTCTGTCGATCTACCCTTGATAAATGCCGTTTGATAATCTGGTAGTTCGCCGATGTATTTTTCCATTTCTCTGAGGAGGAATTGTGCGTAGTATTTATACCCTACACTGCCGAGTGTTATTCTTCTGTAATCGTCCACGTTTTGTGGTGATTTGATTTTAGGGAGCGGTATCTGTATGGTTGTATTCCATTCCTCAGGCAGGGGTGTGGTTTCCGTCCATGCGTTGGTGATGATTTCTAGGATTAGCTGTTTTATGTTGTCCGGTCCATAGTATACTAGTTCGTTATTTATTTTATCTATTCCCGGGGCCGTGTTTCTTTTAGCTCTGGCCATTATTTCTAGTAGTTCGTCTTTTGACGGTGGCTTTCCCAGAGGCCAGTGGTCCATTTCTTGTATTGGTTCTATTTGACTTCTCTCTGCGTTTCCTTCTTCTAGTTTCCTGACCCAATGCTGCAGTGGTATGTATTTTCTTGACTGCGTATTGTTGTTTCTCCTGTATGTTTTGGGGTGTCTAAAGGTTTGGTTTAATCTCTGTCCTGCTGGAGTGGATTCTATGTTTTCGAAGAATTCCCTGCATTTTTATTTTTTTTTCTGTTCGTGCCTCCTCTCTGTGTCTCTTCTTTCTTTTCTCGCTTCTATTATCTTTTTGTCTATGTTTGGTGTATATTGTTTTCCTGTGGCCTTTATTTTCTTTAGTTTTTCGTAATTTCTTTTCGTGTCTTTTCTTTTTGGGCTCATAGGGGATTTGTTCCTTTTCAACGTTTTCCTCGCCGCTATTTTGATTTTTAAACCCATTGTTGACCAATTTAGTTCCTTTCCTGTTAACTGTTTTTCTATCTCCTCCTGGTATTTCTTTTTTATTCCTTTGTTTTGTAGCAGTGAGATGTTCCATGTGTCATTTGCTGTTTTGTTGTATCTTTTTTTTCTTTTTTTCTTCTTGTTTCTTTATTACTAGTGTTCCATATAATATTTTGTGATCTGTTTTGACGTTTGTTGCTTGTTTTGCCTTCATATTTTTTACCCTGTCCCTTATTTTTCTATCCACTAGGATATGGTCTATTTGAGGGTTGATGTTTCCTTTATTCCAGGTATTAAGGCAGGTTAGGTTCTTGCTCCATGTGTTTCTAACTGTTAGATCTAACAGATGTGTCAAGTTTTTTAGCAAGCTTCCATTATCGTTTGTCCATGTGTGAAGTAAGGTTTTTCCTATGATATTCTTGTCTTCATGTGTTTGGTCGTCCTTTCCTATATGCGCGTTGAAGTCTCCTAGTATTATTGTGTTCATTTTTCTATTCCTATTTCTTCTAGTCTCTTGGGTAATCTGCCTGAATACTCGTCCTGTCCGTTTGTCGGTGGGCACATGTACTCCTAGTATGCATATGTTTTCCTTTCCAATTTGTAAGTCTGCCATGGTTATGTTTTCGTTTGCTTTTCTTGTCTTTATCTGGATAGGGGTGTTCCGTCTTATTGCCCATGCGACTCCTCTGCTGGTTTTTTCTTTGTCCCCTCCACTTAGATGCCATTTGTAGTTTTGAGTAACTGCAGTTCCGTCTATCGTGTGTGTCTCTTGTATGCATGCAACGTGTATGTGTTCCATCATAAGAACCTCATCGATTTTTTCTCTTTTCTCTCTCGTTATGCATCCTCTGACATTCCATGTCGCCAGAATGATGTCATCGTGTTGTAATTCTTGACTGTTGGCTTCCTCTGTTCTTTGTGATATTTGGTACATGTTTATGTGCGTTGCTTCCTCTAATTCTGGGCGGGGTGTTATAGCCCCAGTTCGAGCGTATGTTTCTTCTGATTGTTCTGCTTCATGTTTTTCTTGTGCAATAATCGCGCTATCGTAGTGATTTCGTTCGTTTCAGTGCTTCCTATATACTATCTCTAGTGGTGTGTTCTCTCTTCCCTGTTGGTTAGTAGGATGGAAGATTATATGCTCTCCTTCTTCTTGATGTACTATTATTGTCCTGTTTTTCATATTTGTTGTTGCTGCAATTGTTTCCTACCCCCCCCCCCCCAAAACCTTCTCTTCTCAGATCTCGAATGAATGCATTTATTTTTCCCGTATTAGAGTTGTATCTATTGTAACGGGGTGCTAGTTCATGGATGGATGCCTGCATGAATGGCATGAAATGGTCTAAGTGATTTTCGATATACTCAGCTACTTGTTTTCGTAGGGTTTTCGTCGCATTGGTATGTGCCTGTGATGTTATATTTAATGCTCCATATAGGCAGTTTCCGTCGCCGTCGATTTTTTTTTTTTTTTTTTTTTTGTACCAGTAATTGACGTGTTCTCGTTTCAACGTCCTGTATTAGTGTGTCCATTTTATTTGCCTTGTTTTTCAAAACCAATATTAGCTTGCTGTAAGAGAGTCTTTTTATTATGTTATCTGTATCGCGGTAAAATAACTTTTTACAGCGAGTTGCAAATGAGAAAGCGGCCCGAGAGAAACCTCCGCACACCCTGTATATTGTTTTGATTTTTGTAGTCAGCCTACAGAGTCACAAGAGCTCTACTACCCTTCATTGAGGACAACAAACCACCATGGTGCCTAACCAAAAAGGTATAAAAAAAAAATTCCATCTATTTTAGTGGTAAACAAATTTTCAAAAATGGTAAAAAAAAATTCAAAATGTTTTTTTTTGAATCAGGCTTAGAATGCCATGAAACGTGGAAATTTTAAATTTGAAGAAAGAAAAAAAATTATTTCATTTTAGTAGTAAAAAATGTTTCAAAAATATTAGTGAAAAAAATTTTCAACATTTTTTTTTCCTGAAATAGGTTAAGCGAAATCAAAAATGTTGGTGAAAAAAATTTTCAAATTTTTTTTTTTCTCAAATAGGTTTAGCGCGTTATGAAACGCGGAAATTTTAAATTTGAGCAAAAAAATTTTTTTTTTCAATATTAATTCCGTTTAGACGGTCCACCCTGTATATTTTCTAGTGAAATTGAAATTTCTACCATTTCTTCGCTGACAGTAGCGTCAACTACTTACCAAATTTGGCTGCTCTCCGTCAAGTAGTTTTTTAGTAAATGCACCAACAGACAGACAGACAGACAGACTGACGGAATTGAAAAACCTATATTTTCGTAATCTACGTGTTCTGAAACGTCAGAATCCGAAAAAATCTCGGAGGGTGATTTTTTCTCGAATACAATACTTCCCTTCGGTATGCGAGGGAAGTAAAAAGTGAAATACAAAAAAATACTGCCTGAACTTTTTCATCATCAACTTCAATTTTTCGAATGTCGATAATTGATAATATCGATATTTTTTGCACTATTAATATCATATATTGATAGTTTCGTTCAATTTTATTATCGATATGAAATGTCGATACTTTCGGCTCGTTGTCGTATCACTAGTTAGAACCTCTTTTAACTTCGTAAGTTTTGACGTTACGTAAAAAAATTAAAAAATCAAAGTTATAGAAAATTATATGCATTCTCCAAAAATCATTTCAGGAGAACAATTGAAAGTCGCATTTCGAATACATGAGCTTTATTTTCTTTTTTTTATGGAATACCCTACCCCGTCTATTTTTACACAGTTTGAAATACTACAAAAATGCTTTTTAACGATATAAGTATAAAACATAATATTAACCTTAAGAAATGTTTGTCTAATTTATTATAAATGAAAATTGACAATTTGTCAAATTAGCTGTATAAAAAATAATTTAAAGTAAACAATACGTTAGTTACTTCAAAATATCTGTTGATAACTAATTTCACTTTGTTTTACATAAAATGGAGAATTTCAATTATTGCTATGTATTTTTCGGACTATCATGACATGACTTAATGGGAACAAAATATAAAAGTAAATTATACTAGAGTTTTTAGGAAAAAATACTATGTTTCAAAATCATTAAAAATATTTTTTATGACCTTTCAAATGCTGTAAAACCAAAGTAATACTCATATCTCCGAAATTCTTTTTACGTAACTCCAAAAAAAATAACGAACTTAGAACACTAAATGATAAATTATTTTTAAAAAAATTGGTGGGTGTCCCTAATGCAGAAGTGTCAACAAATTTTTTGAAAAATAAAAAACAAAAAAAACATTCCTTTGAAGAAAAACAACCTATTTTATTTATTTCCAATCCATCTGAAGTAGGTATATACTATATACAAAGTATAAAAAAATTGGTAAACACAGTGTGTCAAAAAAAAATAGAGAATTGACTTTTACTTTCCTCGCATACCGAGAAAAAATCACCCTCCGAGATTTTTTCGGATTCTGACGTTTCAGATCACGGAGATTACGAAAATATAGGTTTTTCAATTCCGTCAGTCTGTCTGTCTGTCTGTCGGTCTGTCTGTCTGTCTGTCTGTCTGTCTGTCTGTCTGTCTGTCTGTCTGTCTGTCTGTCTGTCTCTTGGTGCATTTACTAAAAAACTACTTGACGGAGAGCAGTCAAATTTGGTAGGTAGTTGACGCTACTGTCAGCGCGGAAATGGTAGAAATTTCACTGGAAAATATACAGGGTGGACCGTCTAAACGGAATAAATAGTGAAAATTTTTTTTTTTGCTCAAATTTAAAATTTCCACGTGTCATGACGCGCTGATCCTATTTCGGGAAAAAAAAATTGAAAATTTTTTTCACCATTTTTGAAAAAAATTTTCAAGACGAAAAAAATTTTTTTTGCTCAAATTTAAAATTTCTACGTTTCATGACACGCTTAACCTATTTCAGAAAAAAAAATTTTGAAAATTTTTTTCATCAACATTTTTGAAAATTTTTTTACCAAGATGAAAAAATTTTTTCTATCTTCAAATTTTAAATTTCCACGTTTCAGGGCATTTTAAGCCTAATTAAAAAAAAAATAATAATTTTTTTTTACCAACATTTTTGAAAAATTTTTTAGTACCTACTAAAATTGATGAAATTTTTTTTTCTACAAATTTAAAATTTCCACGTTTAATAGCGTTCTAAATCTATTTAGAAGAAAAATTAGAATTTTTACTATTTTTAAAAATTTTACCACTAAGATTTTTTCTTTGTTCAGATTTAAACTATCCACGTTTCCATGGCATTCTAAAACTACTCAAACAAATTTAGAAATGTTTTTGAAAAATTTTTTTAAAAATTTGAAAACATTTTTAATCTTGAATTATTATTTGTTTGCTTATAGATAGTTAATTTTTCTGCTGTTTGCAAAATCCTATAAAGAATGTTTCAATATTTTTAATCTATTTATCACTACTATAGAATAGACGAAAACATTTTTTTTGCTCAAATTTAAAATTTCCACGTTTCATGACTCCAAACCAATTGCGGAATAGTATATTCTATAACAAGTTATGGAATGGCCCATATTCCACACGAGCGAAAAGTTTGTAGGCCGAGCCGAAGGCGAGGACTACGGTTCGCGAGTGTGGAATATACGATTCCAAACGTGTTGTAGACTATACTTTCCCTAACAAGATTTTAGAAATTATACAAAAAACTTAAAACTGTTCAAAACGTCAAATGCGAAGCTACCTTTTGTTCGACATAACCATAGCAACCGAACCACTAACAGCTTCTGATTCGTCGAAAGCCGTGCGGTATTATACCATAACAGTTTGTTGGAATGATACTTGTTCCGACACAATTTTTAGTTGTGGAATTTGTAATTTCTGAAATGGTGTTGGAGAATAAATATTTTGCAACATTTTGTTACCAGTTTAACACTAGAATAGATGGAATTTTTTGTTGCTCAAATTTAAAAGTGTCACGTTTCATGACTTTCTAAACCTATTTCAGAAAAAAAAAAAAAAAAAAATTTAAATTTTTTTTCACTAACATTTTCAAAGTTTTTACCACTAAAATAGATCGATTTTTTTTATTTGCTCATATTTAAAATGTTCACGTTTCATAGCATTCTAAACCTATTTAAAAAATATATGTTATTTTCAAATTTTAAACTTTTTTATGACTACTATAGAATAGAAGGAAACTTTCCTTTTTGCTCAAATTTAAAATTTCTACGTTTGATATTTTAAACCTATTTCAGAAGAAAACAATTTGAAAATTTGTTTTTCAACATTTTTGAAAATTTTTTAAAAAATGAAATTTTTTAACCACCACTATACTTCCACTCCATTAGGTGAATGTTGGATTGAAAATGTGAGAGATAGCAATAATATCTGGCATATGCACCTATTATACTTTTATTGCAAAATGTACAGGGTGGTCATCCTAAGAAATAATTCAGTCATGGTGGACATTTGTAAAGGTATTTGCGCAAGCCTACCATATGTGGCACCTGCTATTTAGTATTGAACTTTTGCTGTTGGATGAGCAATCTGTATATTTTTTTGACCAAAACTTATCAAGTTTTCTATGTAATATAGCAATAACTATATTCCGATTATTATTCTCAATGTTATTTCGTAATTATTAATTTTTTAGAGTGACCGCCATGCACAAATAACGAGGGAAGTTCTGTGTAAATACCTTTACCGATTTTTTTACTCTAAAACTAAAAGTTTTAGTAAGTCAGAATTTTGCAGAATTGCATTCGATGCTTATATACACAGGGCCGTTTTGCAATACTTACACGGCTATACCCTTTTCCTAGAATTTGGCCATTGTTAATACAGAATATTCTTATTTAAGAATATTTTTCTGAATATATTGACAAAATCTTCCTAGAATTTGGTCATTATTAATCCAGACGATTCTTAAATGAGATCGTCAGGATTATATGGCCAAATTCTAGGAAGATTTTATAAACATATTTAGAAAAATATTTTCATTGTTCTTTTATCTCAGGGTAATGTGCAATTTTACTCTTTAATCATAAAGGTAGGAGGAGATTCTTTTAATAACTTTCCCAAATTTTTATTCCTCCTCACCCTCCTGTCGTAATTGTCATGACTGCCTGCGCAGAAATGTGGACCAGAAGAAAAGGCTTGAATCCCAGTAGAACAGAATATTTCAGGTATACATTGTCCTATTTTCCTTTCCTGTTAAATAGGTTAAAATACACAAAATTAGGTAGGTGAAAGTAGATACTTTCACCCCGGCTGGGTTATTTATTATATGTATTTTGACACCCCTTTATTTCTGTTATTATCAGACCCCGGCACAAAAGTAGTTATGCCAGAGACGGTCTCAAATCAAATGCTATTGCGGTAAGAAATAAAAAGCATGGCATAAAGATAATAATGAATAAATAATTCATTTTCATAAATTTGGAGAAATTATTTATTTGATATAGTTGAGCAAGTAGACGTAAAAGATGTTTACTGAAACTGGTGGTAAAAATAACAGACTTCGGCCGCACATTATATAATATATTGATATGGAATTACCTAAGCTCGTGTATGTGACTTGGAATCAGGAGAGGGTCGCAGCTTTTGCAGTGGATGAAAAATATAATTATTATTTTAGATTTAAGATTTAGGTTTAAGTTATTATTCTACATTATTTACCCAGAAAAGGAGATCAAGAGAGAAGACAAAAATGTCAAGGTGACAAGCGAGATAATTTTGAAAAACCGCTGCCTAAGGAATCACTACTTCCACATCCAGATTCTTCATCCAAGTCACTTTAAAGGAAACATCTTGACTATATTTGCACTCTAGTATGTGGAAATTATTGGTCATAGAATTTTAATAATATTTGGGGCAGATGTCATAGCAAAGTTTGAGGAGTTGGTTTCTATCATATAAGTTAAAAATTAAGTTTCTAGTTTACCCTACTTATTTTCCACTATTCCCATCCCTTCAATGGAGTCATCTCAATCAGATGTCACTACAATACATACTATGTACTAACTTTCAAGTGAATATCTCAATTTGATGTTATCAATCCCATTAATAATGAAGGAGAGGTGGTGGAGATTGAAAATTATTAGAAAGAAATCTGATGCCTTGGTTTCTAGTATATACAACGAATGCCAAATTTATGTACTCTTACCAGCTTAATTACTTTCCCCTAGTTACCCCTAGTTACTCATATTAACCCCAACCCTTCTACGAAATCATCCCAAAATATAATCTAGTTCCAGATGTCGTTATAATACATATGTCTACCAAATTACAAGTGAATAACTCAATTTTATTTTATCAACCCCTTTAATATTGTAGTAGGGTAGTGGAAGGGTTGAAAAATATTATCAAAAAATCTGAGGCCTTGGCTTCTAGGACATACACCTAATTTCAAATTGCAGTACTCTTACCAGCTTGCTTTACTTATTATTCCCTATTTACCTCTACTTACCCCCACTCCTTCAACGCAATCATGTCAAAATTTAAACTAGTTTCAGATATAGTTAAAATACATAAATGTACGAAATTTAATTTTATCAACTCTTTTAATAAGGGAGTGGGGGTGGTGGGGAGATGGAAAATACTAATAAAAAAACCTGAGACCTTCGCTTCTAGTATATACACCATATCTCAAATGTCTGTACTTTTACCAGCTTGCTTTACTTATTTTCCTCTATATATCCATTTTTAACCCCCAACCCTTCAACGAAATCATCTCAAAATATAATCTAATTCCAGATGTCGTTATAACCCAGCAAACATTTTTGTCAAAATTAGCTCCAATTCGACTTGGGACAAGACAAATTTACTTACCAAAGTAATTATAACGTAAAATTGACTGGAAAAATACACCTCCGATAAAAATTGACCAATTAGTCTTAATTTAGATTTAAGTTTACGTAAATAATACCAATTAATCTACCTCATACACAATTTTCTTAGAAGGTAAATTTAACGAAAACAGCAAGTGGAAAACTACTAAAAAAATCTACCAAAATTGACTTCAAGGGTAAATTTCCAATAAGAGGTTGAAATAGGTAATATAAGTAGGTAGTATTTACCTTTTTAGCGACTAAAAATATTTCTAATAGTCGAATATCTTCCTAGGTAGATTTTGTTGGAAATCCTACGTAATATATACCTAAATAGAAACTTATTTGGTCACTTTTATTACTCTTCTTTGAAGTAACATTAGGTAGACAACATCGGTAAATTCTACTTAGATTATCTACCTAATTTCACCAATTAGGTCAATTACCCTTAAACTGACCTTAAAGTTACTCTAAAAAAATACATTTTAAACCTCTTTGTCACAGTAACCTGGCAAATCGACCTCAAAGTAAACTTCACTATAAAATAGTAATTCAGAAGCTAACCCCCGTGTAACCTGTTTGTAGAATTCATATTATTTAGGTTATTTGAACCATTAGGTACTTAGGTGGTATAGTTATTATCTAAAAATTATTTCAGTCATTAAATGGGGCCATTAACGTAGCATGGTTGGATAATTCGTGGTGCCAATGTACAAATGAAGTATGCCAAAGGTAAAAAACCACCGCTTAAGGAATCACTACTTCTGCATCCAGATTTCCCATCCAAGTCTTTTTAAAGGAGAACATCTTGACTATATTTGCACTCTAATATGTGGAAATAATTGCCTATAGAATTTCAATAAAAAGGTATTGCCGAATGCCAGCCGAGCTTCCAGAACTTTCGGGCGCTGTCGAATACCAAGGCAGTATCATATGGCTCCATTATGACAACTCACTCGTCAACACAATACACTAATCGAGTTAAAATTTACACATAATAAGTAGAATTTACCAATAGGTAGTATATTCAAAATAAGGTAATATAAATAGGTTATATTTACCTACAAGTAATTATTTGATATAACAACAGAGTTAATAATACTTTCAATAGGTAAAGTTAACCAAAATGTCGTAAATTTTCGTGTAACTTGACCTGTGATAATTTCCACCTATAAAATACGTAGATTGTCATGGTAATTTTAACTTGGAGGTCTAATTAGCACAAGACGCCATATTTTCTCAGTGCAGTTGAAGTATGATTCCAAATTGTAGTTTGTAAAATGAGTGTATATGGAAACAAACTGACGAAAAGTTTAAGAAAATACATAATTATACCTGTAAACTAATATTTAACAAGTATAGTATACTTTCGGCTCAAAATATTACAATAATTTTTTTATTTGGTAACATAAATTTTCTTATAGATGAATATTTTTGAGGCGCATTAGTATTTTATGGAGTACAGCTGCTATTATTCACAGAAAAATTTTCGGCGCATTGATTTCAATAAGCGAGAACTGCAAATACTTTCCTCATAAATTGTATTTATTTTAGTTACCGGCATTCATCTTGTATTGTTATTGTGAGTTAGGTATCTCTTCAGTTTTGTAAGTGACTGACAACCATATGTCGACTACTTATAGAGAAAAATACCAAATAAGTGTAAAAATCTTACTTTTTTCCACTTGGTGTCATTTTTAAATTTCACATATGTCCGTAAATTCTACCTAAAACTAGTCAACTTGATGTCAAATTGACGTTGATTTCTAGTAAAATTTACCTAAACAGGTATTAGTAACCAAATGTACTGTGCGACTACAAGTAAGATTTATATGTAATTTTACCTATTTTAGTTGATATAACTTTATTTCGACGTCGTCTTATTCAACTAGTCAACTTGATGTCAAATTGACGTTGATTTCTAGTAAAATTTACCTAAACAGGTATTAGTAACCAAATATACTGTGCGACTACAAGTAAGATTTATATGTAATTTTACCTATTTTAGTTGATATAACTTTATTTCGACGTCGTCTTATTCTCCACTTATGTCGATTCCACGTAGCATCAACGTAAATTTTACCAAAATATGGTTAATTCTAATTTTGCGACTAAATTTATTATACATAAATTAGGTAGTCTTGACGTCAAATAATACTTAAATGTTTGCTGGGAATTCATAGGTGTACCAAATTTCAAATGAATATCTCAATTTTATTTTATCAACCCATTTAATAATGAAGTAGGAGTGGTGGGGGTTGAAAAATATTATAAATAATCTGAGACCTTGGCTTCTAGTACATACACCGAATTTTAAGTTTCTGTAGTCTTACCAACTTGCTTTACTTATTTTCCCCTATTTATTTAACCCCCAACCCTTCAACGGAATCATCTCAAAATATAATCTAGTTCCAGATGTCGTTATAATACATACGTGTACCAAATTTCAAATGAATATCTCAATTTTATTTTATCAACCCTTTTCACATTGTAGTAGGGATGGTGGGGGTTGAATAATATTATAAAAAAATATGACGCTTTGGCTTCTAGTACATACACCGAATTTCAAGTTTCTGTAGTCTTACCGGCTTGCTTTACTTATTTTCCCCTATTTACCCCTATTTAACCCCCACCCCTTCAACGGAATCATCTCAAATTATAATCTAGTTCCAGATGTCGTTATAATACATACGTGTACCAAATTTCAAATGAATATCTCAATTATATTTTATCAACCCTTTTCATATTGGAGTAGGGGTGGTAGGGGTTGAAGAATATTATAAAAAAATCTGACGCTTTGGCTTCTAGTTCATACACCGAATTTCAAGTTTCTGTACTCTTACCAACTTTTATTTATATTCCCCTATTTACCCCAAATTAACCCCCAACCCTTCAATGGAATCATCTCAAAATATAATCTAATTCCAAACGTCGTTATAATACGTACGTGTATGAAATTTCAAATGAATATCTCAACTTTATTTTATCCACCCCATTAATGTGGTAGGGGTGGTGGGGGGTTGAAAAATATTATAAAAAAATCTGGGGCCTTAACTTCTTGTACATACACCGAATTTCAAGTTTCTCTACTCTTACAAGCTTGCTATAATTATTTTCCCATATTTACCCCTATTTAACCCCCAACCCTTCACCGGATATCCTCAAAAAACAATCCAGTTCTAGATCTCGTTATCGTATATACGTGTACAAAATTTCAAGTCAATATCTTAAACCGTTCCCGAGAAAACGTGCGGACAAAAAAAGTTACAGACAGACAGACAGACAGACCGACCGACAGACAGACAGACAGACAGACAGAAAAATTTTTTTTTTGCTCAAATTTAAAATCTCGACGTTTCATGACATTCTAAACCTATTTCACGAATAAAAATTTTTGAAAATTTTTTTACGATTACTATACTTCCAATCCACTACGTGGATGTGGAAGTAAAAAGAAGGAAGTCAATGGTTTTTTAAATGAAATTATGATTCGCAGGAGCTGTATTATAATAAGGACTTTAAGTTGATAAAGGTCAGATAAAAAGTTATTTACGGAATGTTAATGGTATTTCTCTAAAACAGAAATTAAAAAAAAAGTCATGGAGTGTCGTAAACTTGATTGGCTTAGTAATTAGAACAAGTAAGGTGTAATCAAATTTTGATTTATTCTGGAAGTTGTACACCAGAGACGCATACAGGTGTTTTCCAGTGGACGTTAAATGTTAAGCCATTTTGGTTGAAAAAGTGACTATTGGGATGCTTATCCAGTTATAAAAGCATTTTCAGTGTGACAGGTTGTACACTGAGCCTTTTAAAACAAACCAGTAAGTACATCGAGCTTTTAAATAGAGGCCGAGTGCTACAAACAATAAATAAAAAATAATAGTATTGCATCAATATTAAATCACGTGTTGTGCTTCGTAAGAACTGCGTCAACAGCTTAGCTGTCAAACGTTTTCATCTATCAAAGAGAACTCTGCGGAGATCATCTTCAAAATAAGTAAGAGCTCATAAATTATAAACCTTTGCGCATTGGCCACGACATCTGTCGGATATCGGGGGGTAAATTGTTTATTGATTTTGTTTGTATTATAGGTTTTCATTCATTATATTATGTTATATGGTTTTGTTAATATGGTTAGTGTCTTATATTTAAAATGTTTTTTCATTCCATTGTACTATGTTTGAACCTGCTCTTGAGAAAGGGTGCATTTTGCTGTCACGAGCTAGGGCATTAAAATGGTAGGGTCACGGCCTATTAAACCGTGTGGCGTCCAAATCATTGATTAAAAATAAAATTGCAAATATGAACAAAACACCATTCTTTACTTTCTTTTGCAATAAATACAAATTCTTAATAAGTAAAATATCATAGTATTTTATACCTGCAGGGAATGTCTGATTGTCTAACCGAAAACAAAAAACTCGACACTTTAACCGGCATACGACCACTTCAACTTTTTGTATCAATTATGGGAATGTAAACATCTCCTGTATGTTTATTTCCAACTATATTAAACAATTCTTAATTTAAAACATTATTTTTTTCTGTATACATAATATGAAACACTATATTTAAAAAAATATAAGGAGAATTTTCAACTCCACAAAGACTCTTTTCGCTCTCGTTCTACTTTTTTCGGTAAACATTAATACAGGTAAAGGAAACCGCAAATTGCGTTTTATATTCTGCAGAAGACTTTGAACATACAGAAGGCACTTGAAATAAAGAAGGTCCAACAATTATTATTATTTTATTACACAACTACCAATGGCATGTCAGCCCGTGTTATAAGCACATACGCATTAAGGAGTCAACACTACAGACTTGTCAGTACATTTTCAGCTTTTCATAGAAGTAAATGTGTCGTAACGACAGTGAAATACAAACTGGATACAGCGATAAGAAACAACCCCGGTTTTTCAACATTTTTGAGTGTGGTGAACCTTTTAAGTGGCAAAGAAGTGAACTGTTCAATGCCGGACATAGATCTGCCATCTATAAAAAATATTAGATACATCGGTAGACGTTGAACAATCATTTTCACAACACAAGTGACAGGCGCCGGAGTTTAACTTCGGATCATTTAGAACAAATGCAAATAACATATTTTTATTATTCTAATAAGGTATAGTTTTTCTTACTTCTTATTGGGTATTTTGCCACTGAAAAATATTTAAAAAATTTTAATAAAAAAACCTCTGCGCCAAACTGATCAGACAGAGGTTGGTTCTTGAATACTTGACTGTTTCTAAAAGTCTCACACCTAAAAATATATAAACTAGAACAATGTTATAAACTAAAAAATTAAAATGAAAGCTATAAGCAGTTAACGTTTCGGAATGATAATGATTGATCTTCTCTGGGGGATTTATTCTCTCTGTCATTTCCCAACAGAATATAGGTGTTTAGTATCCTACGTAAAAGCTAGTGGCCACGAGTCAATGAATGCTCCAATCTCTGTATTGTTTTTTAATTTAAACACTTCGTTTTCGTTACACATAAATTAGACAAAACTGAGCTACTTTTAGACTAACAGGAAAGAAAATATCACTTCCAGTTGAAATTGAGGTATCCTGTGGAAACATTTTTAATGGGAGTGTGCTACTTTCTTTTATTAATCAGAAACAATGATTCATAAATTTGAATTTTATTGCCATTATACCATTACCATTACCATTAAAATATTTCTTTATTTTATTTAAATATGGTCACATTTCAAAAAGGTATTTCATTATCTAAATATATATATACATTTACCAATTCATATATATTACCCTAACCATTATACTGGGAAAGTATATATGGGTCGGGGTGCCGGTGGTATGCTGTAGAATAATCTCTTTTTGTTACAATTATAAACGCCATTACACATCCTTCAAAGTACCAGTGTTTTATTTATATTTCTTAAACCAGAGTTTATTGTGGAGATTAAACAGTAATTAAATTTTAATACGAGTACGTGGTTTCTATAATACAAGTATATAGGGAAAGCAAAAGAAAACCCTACTGGAAATAAGTCAATCGATAAAATTGTGGTTTCTAAGTGTGTCGTGTGCTCCACGATGATAAAGATGTCAGCGGGGGGAAGGGAATTTTGGATGATAGGAGGGTTGGAGGGGGATGTGTTGTCTGTCTGTATCGTGGGTTGTACGTCTGTCAGTTAGGTCACCTTCGTTCCCTAAAAATTGGGAGCCTCTGATGGAGAAGTTTATGGGTTTGTCTGGGGTCGTTGACTCGTACGTCCGTCAAGTTACTGGTCAGAGCCGATAGTTCAATTTTCGTGGCTAGAAATTTTTGCGCTGTTTCATCAATGAAATCCCTAATATAGGGCATCTCCGTAGCTCTATGTAATTCAACTATCGGCATGTAGCGGTCCGCGTTAGTTAACAGTCGAAGTAATTTATTTTGCGTCACCTGCAGACGCCGGCATTGCGTGTCGGATATAACGTTCCACGACACACAGGCATACGTCAGCAGGGGACGAAGAACAGTTTTGTAGAGAGTCAGTTTGTTGCCGATGCTAAGTTTGCTTCGTCTGTTTATAAGTGGGTATAGTTTGCTCAATGTGGCGTATGTCCTGTTAATTGTCATTGTAATGTGAGGGGCGAAACTCAGCCTTTTATCCAGGGCTACCCCTAGATATTTGACCGAGTTGCGCTCCTCAATTACCTTGTCGTGGATTTTGAGTTTAGTTATGGTCCTTATGTTCGTGAATTTTTTGTTGAAAGTGATAGTCTCTGTCTTGTTTTGGTTAATTTTTATTTTCCATTTTTGGAAATAGTCCAGGAGCTTAGTCAGATGACACCGTACTTTCTGAGCAGCAGTTTGTGCGTAGGAAAACTGACCGTAGAGCACGGTATCATCCGCGTATAAGAGTAGGTTTGTGGTGGGATGGGAAGGGATGTCAGAGGAAAAAAGATTGTAGAGGAGTGGTGAAAGTATGGCCCCTTGGGGGACGCCCGCTGACATTCTTTTGTGACTAGATATTGAACCATTAACCGAGACAGTTATGTATCGTGCAAAAATGTAGTTTTTAAGTAGGCAGACGATATATGGTGGGAGATTCAATATATTATTTAATTTAAAAATAAGCCCATTATGCCAAACAGTATCATAGGCTTTTTCAATATCCATAAGCAACATTAGGATACACTGTTTCTTGTTATAGGAATTGTAGATGTCTTGCACCACCCTGCAAAGTGCGGTGGTGCTGTGCCCAGCTCTAAAGCCGAATTGTTGCACCGGTATCAGCTTCTTCTTACTAACAATCCTATTTAATATACGTAGTATCACCCTCTCTGCTAGCTTAGAGAGAGTGTTTAGTAGGCTAATAGGCCTGTAGCTCGGAGGGCTGTGCGGCGGCTTATTCGGCTTTAGGATTAGAATTACTATAGCAAGTTTCCACGCATTTGGAAAATATTGCAATTTTATTACGGCATTAATGATGTATACAATTTGACATATTGCTTTTAGCGGCAGGTTCTTGAGGAATATATTCGGTATTGTGTCCAAGCCTGGAGCTTTTAAATTAAGGAGCGTTTTTAAGATTTTGCGTATTTCTGTGGGGGAGGTAAGGAGTTTAGGAAGTTTGTTTGGAGGGATAGGAACTCGGTCTGGTATTGTTCTTGAGGTGTCCGTCACGTGGTGGTGAAACGGCGAGGAGTTTGGTGTCGTTGTATTTGTCTGTTGTAGGTGGTCAGCAAGTATCTCGGCCTTATCCGCATCATGGTTATATGTTACGTTATCTTTAATAATAGTTGGGACTGGCGAGTGCGGTTTCCTTAATAGCCGGGACATCTTCCACAGGGAATTGTCCTGTCTTGACAGGGCCCGAATCCTGTCATTCCAGGACTCCTCCCTGTGTTTGGCGAGCTTTTCTCGGATAGTTTGAGTTCTCGTATCCGGTATCTGTCGATGTCCCGTCTGTTAAGCTGCCACCTACGTTTTAGTCTTTTTTTAAACTGTATAAGTCGAAGTGTATCGTCCAGTATTTCGTCCGTTTTATGTTTTATTCGCGTCCGTTTAGTTGTATTATTGCGAGCTTGTGTAATTATTGAAGTCAGTCTCTCTACTTCGTAGTCAATGTCATGGGTAGTAGATATGTTATTAGTGATAGTCAAATTTTGGTTTATTTGATGCCTGAAAAGGTGCCAATTTGTGGTCCTATAATCATATATTTTCCTCGCCGTTTCTTGTCTTGCGTCCGTTGGTATGTTGAAATGTACTGGGTTATGATCTGAGGAGAGGAGTAGAATTGAAACTGGGTTAATTGGATATGGGATATTCTTATTTAGAACGATGTCTATCACTGAGGGAGTGGAATTGTTGGAAGTGAAATGGGTTGGGGTTTCGGGTGCATTTATTGCAATGTTTTCCAGATGCGCAAAATCGTGTACAGTATTTCCGTTCCTGTTGTTCCTGATATTGTGCCATGATACATGCCTGGCATTTAAATCGCCCATAACGATTACTTTTGTCTCGGTGAAGAGTTCATTAAGTAAGCAGTGGGTCAAATGATTGAGTGGTGAGTTATAAACTTCTGTAATTATTGTATCATCGTGGAGCTTGATTGAAACATTATCCACAGTAGAATCTATAGAAGAAAGGGGGAGGTGCGGTATGCTGTTATGAACCAGCATAGCTACGCCTCCTCCTCTATTCCTGGTCCTGTCTCCACTATATACCTGAAACATAGGAACTTTGAGTTTGTGCGCTTGTTTTAGTCTGGTTTCTGTGAATATAAGTATATCATTTTTTTCCTGTTTAATATAGAATATCATTTCTGGGACTCTGTTAATTACTCCGTTAGCATTCCACATAGACACTTTAACCATCTACGTGGTACTGCGGCAGGATGTTTAATATGAATTCTTGCAAGATATTTATTTTACTTATGGCATCACTGGCCGGTTCTAGTAATGTATTTAGGTGAGTAATGGCGGCTATAGTTTGATTAATGTTAATTAAGGAATTTAATTTAGTGATGGCTGAGGTTAGTTGCTGAAATTCTCCAGAGATCCCACCGGCATTTTGTGTTGGAGTAGCTGCCTCCAGTCTTCTGGGATGGCTTCCGGACTTTATGGGCGGGGCTCTGGCGGTCCCGGAGCTGGCTGGTTTATCAGCAATGGCGGCTGCCGCTGCTCTATCAGTCCATACGTTGGTTGTAGGTGCTGGTGCTGGTATAAATTGCTGTTTTTTGTTTTCCTCGTGGGGCTTTGTGTTTTTATTCAATTGATTTAATCTATATAAGTAAACCTGGCATTCTGTGTTTGACGCTGTATGTGCACCATTGCAGTTTGCACATTTCGGTTGCTCTTCGAAAGCTTTCTCGCAGTTGTACGTAAAATGGGGTCCTGCGCATTTAACGCAACGTGGCTGGCGGTGACAATTTGCCGTTGCATGGCCCCAATTTTGGCATCTACGGCACTGTGTCAAATTTCGTTCGTTCTTTCGTCTCCCCCACTCTACACGGGTGTAAAGTAGGTGTCTGATTTCTTGATTTAGAAATTTTAATGTTACGTCATTTGTCGTGACAACTAGGTAGAGTGGGTTAAATCTTGTTCTCATTAGGAAAATGTTTCTAACTTCGATTTTTTCGCTGAGCTCGTCTTTTATATCGTCAATGGCCGGGTTGCCTTGTAATACTCTCAAGACGAAGGCGTGCGTCTTATTTTCGGGGGAGGTGTAGGTATGGAACTCAACATCGCTTTGTTCGGCTAGTAGATTTTTATAGGAGTTGTACTCATTTTTATCGTTTTTATCGTTTATAACGTGCTTTTTGGACCATACTTTATTGTGAATTTCTTCAGTGAGTTTCTTATGATTCTCGGCTATGCCTTTCAGTACAATGGGTGGGTTTTTATAAACTTTTTCTTTATTTTGAGCTGAAGTTGTAGTAGTGGTTGTCTGTTTCGTTGCTACATTATTATTGTTGGTTTGTTTGCTTGTTGAGGGTTTAGATTGGCTCCTAGTTGTTTTCTTAGCTATAGCTTCCTCGGTTTCTGTGTCCGTTAAATTGGTGAATCTATTTTGAGTTTCCGGGCTTTTGTTTTGAACGTGTCGTTCCTTGATGAGAGACCCTATTTTGATGGTTTTCCTAGGTCGTATGAATTGGTCGCTACTTTCTATAGTGTCCATGGGCATCGGCGATGGAGCTTTTGGTGGGACTAGGGATGAGAGATCTATTTTTTGACTCCCGAATGTTACATAGTTAGAATGTAATACTACTTTATTTTCTCTGATGAGTTTTACTATAAATTCTTCACTGCGTTGTTGCTGTTCATGTAATTCTTGCTGGTTTAGATTGCGCTTGTCGGCGAGATTCGGATTTTCCGGTAAGTCCATGTTTATGGGTGTACTCGTCGTCATTCTAGTAATATCGACGGACGCCATTTCTGTGCATTGTTGAGGCGTGGTTAGCCTTTGCTTTGGTGAATTGGGTGTAGACATGTTTTGTTCGAATACGTATGATGAGGCAAAGTTTGTCAATGTCAAATCGGCGAGGTCTGTAGATGAACGTGACGTTGATCCGGATTGTTCGAATTCTTTGGGAATATTTGAAATATTTGAGATGTCTGTCGCGCTTCTTGATATTTTGTCGTCTTTTTTATGTTTGATGAGAATGTCTTTTAGCACTATTATTTTCTCGGGCAGTTTTAGCCTGTTTATATCGGTTATTTTAGAGTCGTAGAATATCGTCGATATTCTAGTATGTAGTCATCTTATTTCCACATCCACATAATGGATTGGAAGTATAGTAATCGTAAAATAATTTTCAAATATTTTTTTTATTGAAATAGGTTTAGAATGTCATGAAATGTCGAGAATTCAAATTTGAGCGAAAAAAAAAATGATCTGCCTGTCTGTCTCGGTCTGTCTAACTCATTTTGTCCGCACGTTTTCTCCGGAACGGCTTAAGATGTTGAATTGAAATGTTGTACACGTATATATTATAACGAAATATTGATCTCGATTGCTTTTTGAAGATATCCGGCGAAGGGTGGGGGTAAATAAGGGTAAATACGTAAAGCCAGCTCAAATTTTTTTGCAATATTTTTCATCCCCTCACCACCAACCCCCACTTCATTATTAAAGGGGTTTATAAAATAAAATTGAGATATACAATTGAATTTTGTACACGCATATATTATAATGAAATCAGGACTATATTATATTTTGGGATTATTCTGATGAAGGGTTGGGGGTTAAATAGAGGTAAATAGGGGAAAATAAGTAAAGCAAGCTGGCAAGAGTACAGAAACTTGAAATTCGGTGTATGTACTAGAAGCCAACGGCTCAGATTATTTATAGTATTTTTCAACCCTCCACCACTCCAGTATTAAAGGGGCTGATAAAATAAAATTGAGATATTCACTTGAAATTTGGTAGGCGTATGTATTATAACGACATCTGGAACTAGATTATATTTTGAGAAGATTCCGTCGAAGGGTTGGGGGTTAAATGGAAGTAAATGGGGGGAAGATAAGTAAATCAAGCTGGTAAAAGTACTGAAATTTGGGACTTGGTGCATATACTAGAAGCCAAGGCCTCAGGTTTCTTTCTAATATTTTTCAAACCCCACCACCCCTGATCCATTATTAGTGGGATTGATAAAATAAAATTAAGATATTCACTTGAAAGTTAGTACAGGTATTGTGGCGTTAAAAATGATTGCTACTATTATTATTATTATTATTCACTACCAACTTAGAGGGAAAAAAAATCAAACCAAAATAAATATCAAAACCCCTTGTACGAATACTAACTGAACTGACTGCCTGCTAGCTAACAGTTGAGGTTGGGGCAGGTTCAAATTAAAAATATATATATTAGAGAGGACGCCACATGATTTGAGCCAGTCAGTATTGTGTTGTTATGTGTTGCCAGTTCGCCGTAAACCATGAAATTAGCAAAAGACAACTTATTAGATTTGGGCTCGTACAAGTAAATTTAGTTTCGTTAAAACCAACAAAAAAAATATATGGAAAGATTAAATGAACAACTCTATATAAAACAAAATGTATCATATATTGCTGTATGTAAAAACTCACATAAACAAAAGATAGTGACTTGAAATTAAAATATGCTCAAAAAAAATTACTTTAAGTGTATATCACTACCTATATAACTAGTAGCAATAAAAAAGACTAACCTACTTATATAACACCGAATATACCCGAGTTTAGATATTAATTAATAATAAAAAAAATAAAATAACCTCGCAATACTCAGATGTTAGTATGAACGCAGCGCAATATAGCTATATGTTGGCTCACAAATATGTATAAAAGTGTACCCAAATTTTGGGGTAGAGTGTATATAATCGTATTTAAAATGATCATAAATTTTTACGCTGATTATATATATGCACAATAAAGATGGAACCTAAATTATGTTGTTGAGTATATAAAGGTTTTAAAGAAAAATATGAACCTAAATTTTTAAGCGGGGTATATATACATATATGCTAAATGATGTAACAAAAAAAATCGGTAATGTTATTTACACAGAACTTCTCTCGTTATTTGTGCATGGCGGTCACACTAAAAAATTATTAATTAAGAAATGACATTGAGAATGCAGATCGGAATATAGTTATTGCTATTATTACAAAAAAACCTGACAACTTTTGGTCAAAAAAATATACAGAGTGCTCATCCAACAGCAAAAGTTCAATACTAAATAACAGATGCCAAATATGGAAGGCTTGCGCAAATGCCTTTACAAATGTCCACCATGACTGAATTATTTCTTGGGATGCCATTATTCAATAAAAGTATATAATAGGTGCATATGCAAAATATTATTTCCAGCTGTCACATTTTCAATTCCACATTCACGTAATGGAGTGGAAGTATAGTGGTGGTTAAAACATTTTCAAAACTTTTTTTTTGAATAGGTTTAGAATGTCACGAAACGCGAAAATTTAAAATTTGAGGAAAAAAAAATTTTCCCTCTATTTTAGTGTTAAATTTTTTTTCAAAATGGTGAAAGGATGTGGCAATTTTTTTTTTTCGAAATAGGTTTTAAATGTCATGAAACGTGGAAATTTTAAATTTGAGCAAAAAAAATATTTCGTCTATTCTATAATAGTGTTATAAATAGATTACCTAAACATGTTTTCAATTTTTTTTTTAATTTTTCAAAAACATTTTTAAATTTGTTTGAATAATTTTAGAATGCCATGGAAACGTGGACATTTTAAATTTGAACAAAGAAAAAAAATTCCTTCTATTTTAGTGGTAAAAGTTTTTTCATAATTTTTAAAAAAATTTCTTTTTTTTTTTAATAGATTTAGTGCGCTATGAAACGTGGAAATATAAAATTTTAAGAAAAAAAATTCCATGTATTTTAATGGTAAAAATTTTTTCAAAAATGTTGGTAAAAAATTTTCAAACATTTTTTTCTTTTAAATAGGTTTAGAATGCCATGAAACGTGGACATTTTAAAATTGAACAAAGAAAATTTTTTTTTTAGTGGTGAAAATTTTTTCAAAAATGGTGAAAAAAATTTTTAATTTTTTTTTTTTCAGAAATAGGTTTAGCGTGTCATGAAACGTGGAAATTTTAAATTTGAGCAAAAAAAAATTTTTTTCATCTTGGTAAAAATTTTTTCAAAAATGTTGGTGAAAAAAATTTTCAAAAATTTTCAAAAATTTTTTTTCCCGAAATAGGATAAGCGCGTCATGAAACGTGGACATTTTAAATTTGAGCGAAAAAAAATTTTTTCTCTATTTATTCCGTTTAGACGATCCACCCTGTATATTTTCCAGTGAAATTTCTACCATTTCTGCGCTGACAGTAGCGTCAACTATCTACCAAATTTAACTGCTCTCCGTCAAGTAGTTTTTTAGTAAATGCACCAACAGACAGACAGACAGACAGACAGACTGACGGAATTGAAAAACCTATATTTTCGTAATCTCCGTGATCTGAAACGTCAGAATCCGAAAAAATCTCGGAGGGTGATTTTTTCTCGAATACAATACTTCCCTTCGGTATGCGAGAGAAGTAAAAAGTAATAATAGTGATTAAATTAATACTCCAAAATATACTATTATAAGTATTACTAGTTAATAAATTACACAAAAATTAATATGACTCTATGATTTGAGTTATTTTAAATATGTACACATAATTAGATAAAAAATCATCAAGAATATTAGCAAAATCAATCAATCATTAGCAAATAATCAAATCATTAGTAATAAAAAGAAAACTTGCGTGACTCTTGGTGTGACTAGTAGGTGGTGATGGCTGAATTGTGGTTGTAGGATAAAACTCGTGCAGCAAAATAAACTCCAAACTCAAACTTCCAATTTATCTCGGGAAAAATTCTTCTCAATAAACTAACCATAAAATGGTAGAACCATAAAACTATAAAGCAAATCCAGAAATATAAATTCGGGAATAAGATCCAGAAATTAAAAAAAAAACCTTTTGCAAAGGGTTTTATTCCAAAATATCCAAAAAAACGACTGTCCCATTAAATGACACGGCGTGGTGATGGTAATGGTAGTGTTTAATCCCCAATTTGGGTGTGATTTTCTTCAAAATAAACTATCCAATAACTTCTCCACAAAAATAACAACCGAAAATGACAATGGCACGACTCTATAAATACTATTCCCATAAAGGATGATTCGAGATCAAAAACTTACTAGGCGGCCGAACTACCTTTGCCGAAATCAAGACAGGAAATGAATATATATGTCAAAAAGACAAAAGTTTGAAGGATTTTTCCAGCCACATTAAAGCATATTCGAAATAAAGATTAAAGAGAAGAGTTTGTCCCTTGATCTATAGATGGCGCACGAACGATAAGAATTATTTTATGCAAATGCCTATTAAAAATTGTAATCACGTTATAAAATGTTGTGACCTTAAACCCACTTAAGTCCTATAGTAAATACATAATTTAATTGTTCATAATTAAATAAATGATTTCACAGATCCTCCAAAAGAAATAGTAGCAATTTGACACATTGATATGACGTCATCACTGGCATTGTTTACGATAATAAATTGTTGTTAATGCTCTATTATAATTGCAATTACTGAGATGAGTATGTACTAGTTCGATAGGAAATATATTTTAGGACCTATCTGTTCAAAATCACTAAATTTGAATCAAACAGTAACTAGAGATAAAAATGTTAAAATTGTAAATAATAAATAATGGATTCTCACGTTACTTATGTCGATATTCTAGTTAGGGTGAGTACTTTTTATTACAACTAGTAAGAATACTCGATTAATCAATTTTGGAAGTATGTTTCTACATAACCTTATTTTTTTTCCAATTTTAGGCATTCACACAAGATTAACTCATTGTGTAACTAGTCCGGACTTTAGACTAGACGCAACTAAAGGAAACAATATCAAAACAACCTATAGAAAACCTTTCCTACACAGCCAAACTAGTAAGTGAAAATTTATACTACGATAGCTACGATGAGGTTCGGAGCCATATTTTGGTGAAATGGGTAAGTAAATATAAACAATTTGAGTTAGGTAGCCTAATATTAATATATTTTACAGGGTGTTACCAGAAAAATTGTCCATTTGTGCAGAAAAATCACTTATATTTCCTACAGAAATTAATCAGCACTGGTATACTTAGTAAATTATTGTTGTTAACTTGCATCTAATTATGTTGTATTGTATGTCCAAATAAATTAGGCTAAATAAATTGTTATAAATAATGTATTTGTTTAATAATTATTTCTAAGGGAAAATCTGACTGCAACAGTATGTATTGTAATGACATCCGATTGAGATAATTCCATTGCAGTGGTGGGAGGTGGTAGTTTGTGAATAGGGGAAACAAGTAGAGAACTATAAACTTTATTTTTAAGGTATATGGTAGAAACCAACGCCTTAAACTTTTCTATGGCATCTGCCCCAAATATAATTGAAATTCTATGACCAATAATTTTTTTTGATAATATGATAACAAACCACAATAATAATAATGACATACTTAACATATAACACATTGTGGTTTTCAAAAAGTTCTCATGTTGGAAAATTTTTTATTATAGTTTCCATGGAAAATTGAATTATGCGAATTACTGCTGCCTATCTTGGAATAAAAGAAGGCGTGAAAGAAACTTGTTACGTGGCAGTCGTCACCTGTCATGTCAAACTTTACATGTATGGAAAAAACCATTAAAAGTCGCATTGTATTTCGTGTTTTTCGTACTTCCGTTTAAGAGACAGCTGCCATTTTCCAATATGGAGGCCGTAGCATAATATGCACGAATTTTATTAATGATATGCTATTGCTGGATACTAGTAGATACTGCTTATGCAATGTTTCGAATTATTTCCAGGGAAAGATTTTCTTCTAATACGATTGTGCTAAAAGTTGACCAAGTAAATTAAGTGAACAATATATAAGACAGTAGAATTAGGGAAAAAACAAGGTTTTTGAGAAAAGGCAAGAGACAGCACTTTTTTATATAGAAATGTAGGTTCCGACCTCCTAACATGTTGTCAAAGGGCGACAAAATTTTAGGTGGGGGAAGTACGTCTTATATACCTACATAAGTATATAATTTTGGTCTAAAACCGAGGGCATCTCGAAATTTGCTACACCCTGTATATTACTGCTCCTGTAGGTGTGCTGGCTTTGAAAGTGGTTGTGCTAGTGTGTGCAAGGTGTAAGAATGGTGTAATAGCAAATTCAAGACAAAGAAGTAACTGGGGGGTTCTAATGAAAAAATGTATGCTCCGTATATTACCGCCCCTGTAGGTGTGCTAGCTTTAAAAGCAGTTGTGCTAGGTGTTAATAATGTATGTTATATTTATGCAGGGCCGTGCTAGCTTTAAAAGCAGTTGTGCTAGATCTAAACATTGTGCACTAGCAAATTGGAGAAGAAAAAGTAACGGGGGGAGAGCAAGTTGACTAACGCCGAATGCACGCCATTTGGACTATTGTGTATTTATACAAGTGCATCAGTACTAACTCCACCCTTTCGTGTACAACATGTGAAAACTATCCAGAGATTATTCCTTGAGAGTGGTATTTTGCCGACGAATCCTGAGGGGGATATAAGAGGATCCAGATTTAAATATCCAGATTGGATATCCGGAAGTAGCAGCAATGCCTATCATACGCAGTCTAATCAATCAATAATGTGTAGTTAGCTAAATGTGACGTTCGGGTCTAAATGTGCGTCTATGCAATTCCTCGCGAATCGGTAGATCCTACAATAAAATTGGATTAGACCATTTTTATAATCAATTAGTTTTGAATTAACTGATCTTCTGTGCATTTTTCTGCTGTATATGATATTATGTGAAATAAATAACAAAAACCTCGAATATTAAGAATTATGCAAATATTCTTAATAACAACTCCTGTCGAACCGTAAGTGACATCAACTTTTTTTTCTTAAATAAAATGACTATACCTTTTTATGGTTTATTATTAAGAATAACATTCAAAATTCAACAGTTTTTCCGATTCGAAAAATTCCAAAAAATAAGTGAGATACGAACAATTTTTAATTTTTCCAAAATGTCAGATGAACGCGAGGTAAGAAAATTAGGTGCTATGGAAATTATTAGTAAGGTTGTAGACTTGTCTGTAAAGAATAAAATAGTTATATGAATTACTTGTAGGTACGATTATTTTTAGGTTTCTTCCAAAAACCAATTTAATTTTCAATTTGGGGACACTCAACGTAATGCAACTAGAGCATAAACCCTGTATGGACGATAGGGTGGAGTGAAGAAACAAAATAATTTGGACATTTTAAATCTAATAGTGCGCAAAAGTTGCCAGCGTTATTTGTTAGTATTTTCATGTTTTCCTTTTTTATTTCTAAAAATTCTTTCTGCCTCCCCAACGGACTTAAATGTCTGATGACCCATAATGTGTTTTTTCATAAACTACTAAAGTAATTTGATCTAATACTACCCAAAAGTAACCTGGTACATTATTTATTATCTGGGTAAAATATCTTAAAATTCTGATAATTTTTTGACCTCCCCAACGTCTTTAAATTTACCAAAAAAACGTGTATTTCATATAATTAAAAGGTTAATGTATGTTACATTAAATTTAAATTATCTAGCTAGGTGACCAACTGATCAAGTGTGTTTGCGCAAGCATTCATTTTAGACTTGTCTAAGCGAGTCTGCGACGTGCGTCCACCGTTTTGCTTCAGTCTACGCCAGATATTAGTATCATCTAATGGTTTCGTGTTGTAGTTTCGATTGTTGACGTGTTTAATAATGGCGAAAGCAGTTAATGCCCTATCACCAGGACCGTCAGAAGTGAAAACAAGATGTGCCGTGTGCTGCTCCGTGTTCGGGCAACCGTCGGAACTACCTAAAAATGTGCTGTTAGAAGAAAATGCGATTGCAACTAAAGATCTGGAAACTGTTGGCTGTGATGGAACCGTTGTGAATACTGGCATTAAAGGCGGTATAATAAGGCTACTGGAAGAACACTTTCGAAAACCTCTTCACTTTTTTGTGTGTATGCTACACATAAATAAGCTTCCTCTACGGAATCTCTTTAACCATTTAGATGGCGACACTCTCGTAGATTTGCAGGCCTTATTGGCAAGCAGTTGGAGAATTGTGAGAAGCTGCCGGTAGTTGAGTTCAAAGCCACTAAGGACAATTTGCCCTCAATGCCCGAAGATATTGTAAAGGAACTTAGTGCGGATCAGAAATATCTGTTTGAAATGTGTCAAGCTATTGCTAGTGGCCACTGTAATACAAGTCTTTGTAATCACCAAGTTTGAACACACTGACAGAATATATTATGAAAGTATACGCTCACATGCGGTTGTTGCGTACAATTCAGTTGTCCCGCTACCTGGTCAAGAAATTGAGAGATATCATTGACCCTGTAATTCAACGAAATGGATTCTTCGGCCACCACGAAAATGTATTTCTCAGTATGATATCGGACGATAGGATCCATATCCGAGAACTTGGACTTTACCGTATTCTAAAGGCAAGAAGTTTATCTGCAACTGCATCCTACAAGAAGGTTAGGGTGTTCAAGATATCTCCTCTGAATTTTGAAGCAAACGAGTACATTCAGCTTATCAACTGGCAAGAATGTGAGCTAACAGAACCACCTATACATCCCGTATTTCCCATGAAGATCTACAAGAATTTATTAACAATCCTGACGTACTTACAGTAAATTTTCAAAAGTATCCTTGCCACACATAGTGTGTTGAATGAAGTGTAAAGCTCGTCACACAAACTTCTGCAGCAGTTTGCGATGTCGGCGCAAGGGATGGTTTCATAAGAGCGCGAGTTGATTGCAGGAAGACCATGCCTTGCTTTAACACGAAATAGAATACGTCCTGAAGAAATAACAAACTCAAGAAAATATTTTATGTAGTACTCTAAAGGATAGATTTATTATAGTTTTCTGTGTAACTTGTACTAGTATTTTTAATGTCTGATACCTATAATATACCGTCATCAACCCATGCTTCTTCGTTAAGTACTGATGAAACCTAATGAAGAGAAACTTTTTTAGGACAAACTGAGTATGGTATGTATTGTCCAAAGTAGATATATAGTTATATTTTAGGGCTACAAAAGTACACTACGAAAATTTATTCTTGCTAAGTAATATTACGGAGTATTTAAAGTTGTTGGGGAGGCAGAATGTGTTGACGTAATTTTACAAACTTTTTCCACAATGCTAATTAGTACATATAGTAGCTTTTCTTCAATATTAGATTTGAATCTCTCCAATAGAAAAATGTTTTAGAGTTTGCATAATATTATCAAAACTCTTAAATATTGCAAAAATTCAAGATCGTTGGGGAGGCAGAAGATGTTCAACGATTTCAACCAATTTTCACCACAATACTAGGTGGTGTAAGAGACAACTTTTTTGCGGTATTATATTTTGAAATTGAAAAAATAAATAAATTCATTATTTTCGCTCCACCCTAAGGGACGGAGTTACAAAAAGAACAACCTTCGAAAATCTATTGAACTGAACCTGATATAGAAATGGAAGAAAGATTTGAGAAAAATTCACCCATTTTGAGGCACAGGAGGGGGTTGAGCCAGCCTAAATTTGGTGTATTTTTTCCCTTTTTAATCATAATAATTTGACGGGGTGAGACGGTCAAATGTTAAAAATTGAGAAATAAGGACTCCTCGAATATACTCCCCCAAATAACTGTTACTCTGATTTCCTATCTTATCCTGTTTGATATAATTGATAACTATAATTAATTCCTTATGGGAGTTTGTCGATCAAAATAAAGTTTTATTTTCCGTATGATATAAAACTCATTTGAGAAAAATCAGACTGAATGTTAAGTAATTCATCGGAGGAGAAGTTTAATCTGTGGTTTATGAGACGGAATAAAGTTTGCGAAAGGAAATGAAAATAAAATTAAACCGTTGATTAGAAATGTGGATTCAAGGTTGATCGTTGAATCAGCAGCGTATTAAGTAAAGCAGCGCATGGAGATGTTTAAAAAGAGCATCAAGACCTCAATAAATGCAAAAGGCTACAGGACAATTCCCCCAATGTTTGAAAATGACACATCGAATTAACATTTACTTGAAAGTGAATTATATTCTATTAAAATAAGTTATAGGTACACTACGGTGGAAATGTTTGAAATAAATTCATTATTTCATAGGCATATAATTTTTAAAGAAAATCCAGAAATATGTCGATTTTTATATTTAAGTGCACATCTCTCATATATTCACAATTCTTTATGTCATCCGCATTGTTGTGCTGTCGTATTCGATTTTTTCTTTTAATAGTAACACAGCCCATTAATATTTTTTATTTTCTGAAGGTATATTAATTATCTGTCTGATCATATACTAGTATTAATAAAATAAAATATACAGGGTGGGTATAAACGTATTCTGTGTTATAACGGTAACCCTTGAAATAAATGTTCTTAATATAAAGTCGACCTGTATACATCAGAAATGTGAAATGTGTATCCTAGAGTATGTGCAACAATTATATGACAAATATAGTAAATCTGCAAAGAGTTTAATGGTTAGCTTGATTTATTCTGTTACTTGAAAGATTTCTACCAGTTCTATACAAAGAGTTTAACAAATAGAGGAGACAAGTTCCATAAGCGTAATGTATAAGCAGCGGTAGGCTGTCGTCTTCTCATTCTTCTCCCACAGTTCGTTCTCTCTTTGTCGCACAGTACATGAGGGGAGGTTACGATTGCAATACAATGACAGTATGACAGACGACAATAGGTGTATACCAACCTGGGACTTATGGGTGACTTAATTTTTCTACAAACTTTACATTGTCACAAAAAAAAAATAATTAATACACAAATTAAACGTTATAAAGAGAAGAAAAATTTGAAAGAACACGTGTAATTGTAAATAAAGCAGAGCGCTATTCAAAACAAAGATTCAAAATTGACGGTATTTGTGAAATCAAAGCGCGCCGGGTAAGGCTGTGTTCATTGTGTTAAAAGGTAGGGAGAAGCTGTCACGTGGTCAAAAACGGCATCATTTCGCCATCTTGTTACTACTTTTCCGTCAAATAGTGACAGTTTGTTTTCTGTGCGCTTTATTGTGATTTTTACTGATAGTTCAAATTTTAGACAATAAACATTAAAAGGACTATAGTGTCGTGTACCAAAAGAAGTTGCTCTTCTGTAGATGGTATTGACAAGAAGAAATTAACGGGAATAATATTTCATACACGTAGTTTCAGCAACAAACAGAGCCGTATTAAAAAAACAACTAATTCAATGTTTTTTTAATATACTCGGGTTATATATTTCGTAGAATAGAAGCAAATTGTGTATTTTAGGATAACATTGCACATTTTATATATCAAGGTAAATAAAAACTGTTAAAACTCTTGCATTTATTGAATTGAACATTTATTTACGTTATCCAGATAGACCGTCTCGTCGGGGTACAATGTTCTTATTATTTTAATTAGTCCGGGTCTGGCAAAACCACCATATTGTTACTACATTTAGCCACGCCTACTGATGCCGTTTCT
This sequence comes from Stenurella melanura, assembly GCA_963583905.1. NCBI lineage: Eukaryota > Metazoa > Arthropoda > Insecta > Coleoptera > Cerambycidae > Stenurella > Stenurella melanura. Next base: position 25,834,520 of record OY757317.1, on the reverse strand, counting down.
GTATAGGAAATTTGTATAGGATGTCGTCTCCCTACCTTCTAACTCAATGGCTGTGTTGCTTTGTAAAACAGAATGCAGAGAGAGGGTACGAGGTGTGCGACAAGGACTCCCGGCAAATCGACGGCTTGTCTTTTCTATTTATTAAACTCTTTGGTTTTATTTAAGTATCTAATTTGTACCCGTATTTTGTTCTTATGTTTTAAGGGTATGAGTGGTGGAATAGCAGCTGAGCTAAACTTCGCCCTTTAGATTGAGAATTTGTATTTCTTTTTTCTGATAAAGGCCATCTATTATTATTAAATATGGGATTTTCCAATGAAAATCTGTGTCAAGGTTACAGATTTATAAATATTTTCGATTTTTTAATTTCAAATTTTCATTTTACAAATAAGCAAATGATCTGTCAAGTTATATTTTCCATGTCCTTTTTTTATTGTTGACAGCTGCCCAATTAACTGTCAAATATAACAACTTTAAAATGTATCTTCTGTTATATAGAGAATAATGTAAGATTTTGAAGAAAATAAATATAAAATACTTTTTTATTGGTACCCTATTTTGCTTATTTAAAGTACGCCTCAGAGTATTTAAATCCAACTTTTAAAACGCGCGTGTTTTAAAGTTACCATGGCAACAACTACAACCCGAGTCAAAATGTCAACTTATTAATTATTGATCGGATAGAAATTTTTACTTTATTAACCGCGAATCTGATTTTCTATTTAAGTAATCAATGTTAGAACTCATTTTAAAGCAATATACAATCAGTAACAACTGTAGTGACAATAATTAATTCTATGTGAGAGATTGCAAATTAATTTTTGAATTCCTCATTTGACACTGACAGGTATCCTGATGTCACATCACGAATTCAACCATTTTACATTCTTAATCCTGATTTCCATATTTTGTAGTAATAATACCAGTATTTATGATCTCAAAGTGTACCAGTAAAAAAAAAATAGCGTAAAGTATTCGTAAATAACTGGTCTATAAAACACTTGCTCTCTTTCGAGCACTCCGGCTGCGCCGTCGTGCTCGAAAAGTCGCGCGTGTTTTAAAGACCTTAATATTCACTTATACTTTAATATACTATTAAGACTTTCTAGTTACACAGTTAGTATTACTTCCACATCCACGTAGTGGATTGGAAGTATTACTTCCACATCCACGTAGTGGATTGGAAGTATAGTAATCGCAAAAAAATTTTCAAAAATTTTTATTCGTGAAATAGGTTTAGAATGTCATGAAACGTCAAGATTTTAAATTTGAGCGAAAAAAAAATTTTCTGTCTGTCTGTCGGTCTGTCTGTAACTTTTTTTGTCCGCACGCTTTCTCCGGAACGGTTTAAGATATTGACCTGAAATTTTGTACACGTATATATTATAACGAGATCTGGAACTGGATTGTTTTTTGAGGAAATCCGGTGAAGGGTTGGGGGTTAAATAGGGGTAAATAGGGGGAAATAAGTAAAGCAAGCTTGTAAGAGTACAGAAACTTGAAATTCGGTGTATGTACTAGAAGTTAAGGCCTCAGATTTTTTTATAATATTTTTCAACCCCCCACCACCCCTAACCCATTAGAGGGGTTGATAAAATAAAGTTGAGATATTCATTTGAAATTTCGTACACGTATGTATTATAACGACGTCTGGAATTAGATTATATTTTGGGATGATTCCGTTGAAAGGTTGGTGGTTAATTTGGTGTAAATAGAGGAATATAAGTAAAACAAGTTGGTAAGAGTACAGAAACTTGAAATTCGGTGTATGTACTAGAAGCCAAAGCGTCAGATTTTTTAATAATATTTTTCAACCCAACCACCCCTACTCCAATTTGAAAAGGGTTGATAAAATAAAATTGAGATATTCATTTGAAATTTGATACACGTATGTATTATAACGACGTCTGAAACTAGATCATAATTTGAGATGATGCCGTTGAAGGGTTGGGGGTTAAATAGGGGCAAATAGGGGAAAATAAGTAAAGCAAGCTGGTAAGACTACAGAAATTTGGGATTCGGTGTATATACTAGAAACCAAGGCCTCAGATTTCTTTCTAATATTTTTCAAACTCTACCACCTCCGCTTCATTATTAATGGGATTGATAACATCAAATTGAGATATTCACTTGAAAGTTAGTACACGTATGTATTGTAGTGACATCTGATTGAGATGACTCCATTGAGGTGGTAGGTTGTAAAACTTTAAATTTGGTAGCTGTCAAAATTTCCATCAAGTTACTGGAAATGCCATTTATTAAGTTTTTTTGAAAGTTAAAGTGTTGAAGAGTTACTTTTCTGTAGATTTTGGAGACAGTTAGCATGGGCATGAGGGTGGAACGAAAAATTATTTCTTGTTAAATTGTTTTGACATAAGTAGATATGGCCCCACCTGGGCCACCCCCCACCACTTTTTTTCTGAGTATGGAGGGGGAATTTTAACGCATGCGCGTATGGTCAACGGCTGCGCCCTCTATAACGGACGGACATTTTCGGAACTACGAGAAAGGTTTGTATCCCGGCTAAAGGTTTGGATCTCGGCTAAAGCAAATATGGAATCTGTATTACCGACAGGAAATTTAAAATGGTGGGAAATTCAAATATGGAATCTGCATTACCGACCGGAAATTTTAATGCACATGTGTAGAAGTTATCTGAAGGTCACCGACAAGTCTCGACAAGTCTAGAATGTAGTGTGTATCAAATTACATTTCCGAGAATTTACGTGCAGGTATGCGAGGTATCAAATTACATTTCCTGGAATTTGCGTGCAGGTGTGCGAAGGATCAAATTACATTTCCCGGAATTTTAACGAACAAGTCTCGACAAGTTTAGAATGCACGTGCATATCAAATTTCATTTCCTGGAATTTTAGAATTACATAACTGAGTTACATGGTAACAAACATTCAAAGGAACACCCTGTATATGAACACATATAATACCTGTATACGATTCAATAAATATGCTGTTAAGTATATATGATTAACAATTTACGTAACCCCCTGTATATAATAATACAAAATGATTAATCCGAATCAATCAATGCATGTACTAATAAGTATAGGAAATATAAAAATACCCTATAACACATTTTCCGTAACCCCTGTATATAATAATACAAAATGATTAATCCGAATCAATGCATGTACTAATAAGTATAGGAAATACAAAATACCCTATAAGTCAATCTCCATAGCCCCATGCATGTGACAAAATGATTAATCCGAATCAGTCAATACATGTACTAATAAGTATAGGAAATATAAAAAATACCCACATTTTTCGTGCCCTCTGTATATACAATTATAGGAAATATAAAAAATACCCTATAACACATTTTCCGTAACCCCTGTATATAATAATACAAAATGATTAATCCGAATCAATCAATGCATTATACTAATAAGTATAGGAAATATAAAAAACCCTATAAGACATTTTCCGTAGCCCCCTAATAATACAAAATGATTAATCCGAATCAATGCATGTACTAATAATTATAGGAAGTACAAAATGTACATGGCCACAACAATTTCCGTAGTCCCCGTATATATAATAATACAAAATGATTAATCCGAATCAATGCATTATACTAATAAGTATAGGAAATACAAAATGTATATGACCACAACAATCTCCATAGCCCCTGTATGTGACATTTTTTAAAGAACCTGCATGAAAGTTTATCAGAATACATAAAAGAAGAAATGAGTTACCCTATTCCGAATGTATGTACTGAGAAAGTAGAAAATACCATTCAAACAACTACTTTAGTTCAATAAATGCAACAAAATAATAAAATACCCTGTATACGACTGAATCGATATGTGCACATTCCTAAGTATAGGAAATATAAAAAATACACACATTTTTCGTGCCCCTCTATACGAGTCTCAATTAAAGAACAGACCTCGAGAATGCATTAAAAGCAAGCTAGATATGTGCGATTATGGTCCGTATCATTTACCGCGTAGGTAGATTGGTAACATAAACATCTTGTCAGGTGGAATAACTCCAGACAAAATAGAAATTTGATTTAAGTCTGTACAAATAATCTATTTTATCACATTATGGGAACGCCTTAGACTTCATATTTCAAAATTCTCTGAATAAAATTTATCAGAACGCATGAAATTAGATGTGCCCGGCACGTCGCCAATCGCCTATCACTGTGTGAATAGATATTTTTTCGTAAACAATGGTGAAACTAGAGACGAAAACCGTTAGAACATACAAATTTCCACAAATTAGCTCGTTATCGCCATGTGAATGGGTATTTTTGCATAAACATGGTACAAGACACCCGTGATAAGAAAAAACGTTAAACCTGAGAACGCAAAATAGCGGTGAGAAGAATTTTTCGTAAACAACTAAGGATATCATATTTCAAGGCCAGACTAGAGACGCAAATTCGTTAGAACTTATATATATATATATATATTCAAATTAATTTCAAACTCGATTATCAATGAAAACCCAAGTAACATATATTTAAGACTGGCCCACTAGTAATCAAATCAAAGCAATTAGCGCAAGCTTTGTTTTTGAAATCTAATATCCCTGCTATTAACTGCATGCAAAAGACAAGATGCTGACGTACGCGTGCCTATACCGGGAGACAAATATGTGAAATGTACCAATTCAATTACATTACATTTGGAGTTATTCTTTAGATACATGCTTTAAAGTATGAAATATGTGTACAGTGGGGAACAAAAATATGTGAAATATACCAATTCAATTACATTACATTTGGAGTTATTCTTTAGATACATGCCTTAAAGTATTAAATATGTATACAGTGGGAGACAAAAATAGGTGAAATATACTAATTTAATTACTCTGCATTTGTGTACAGGAGGATTTAGATATATGGTTTAAAGTTTTAAAAAATATATACATTAGGCCTATATGAGGTATGAAATATGCATACAGGGGTGACAGAAATATGTGATATACTAATTTAATTACTCTGCATTTGGATATATGCTTTTAAGTTTGAAAAATATACAAGGGTCATACGAGGAGTATAGTCATGTGAATCAACGACTCAGGATGTTCCCATACATATACAGGGAGAGATAGCCAAAGGTTATTTAATTTTAGAATTGCAAACTGAGCTACCGATACAGCAAAGGATCAAGTTCATAATGCACGTGTGTAGAGGTTATATGAAGGCTATATGGATCAGTAACCCTATGGGAAAGCATCATAACCACAATTTGCACAGGTCTCATATTACAACAAACCGGAGTGATAAACGGTTCTGAGCTACTACGAATCATTTTAAATCTCGCCGTTGACAACTTTCACCGCTAGATGGCGCTTATGTTTAAATTTTTAACTCGCCGATACTTTAGGACTCTAATCTATATTTAATACTGGTAGTAGTATCATTTCCTCAGTCTATTGATTGCTGTTACCTGAACAAGTTGTGTTTGATACAGTATTTTCGATCAGTGCTAAAATGGAAAAGTTTATTATCGTGAAGGATACCCTGAAGAAGGCGAAACGTTTCAATCTGACGGGTCGCAATATAGAGTTTAAAATTAAACCAATGCCGGCTAATGAAGAACCTGTGAGCTGGGTGAGAACGGCCGTTAATCAAATTGTTAGGAAAGCTACCGAAAATCTTCAGCCTAGTGATCTAGTTGGCTTCAGCTTCTGTAGTAAAGACTTTCAACGTGGTAATGGCTGGCTTCGTTTTCGTCCGGCGGCAGAAGTGACTTATGACGATATCTGGGATGTTATTAGCAGTATTTATCAATCCAATTCTACAGGCCTCAATACGGAAACCTTCTGTCTATCCGTAACGTCAGTAAGGTTACCAGTTGGAAGTGGAAGGTCTCGAACATATAATAATTTCGAAGAGGAATGCAATATGCGTAGTGGAATTGTTACTATAAACAATAAAGATAATATGTGTTTTCCTCGTGCCTTAGTGGTGGCTATTGCATACAGTAACAAGGACCCTATGTGGAATAAGATACGCAAAGATACCGGAAAACTCCAAACTCAAAGAGCACTTAGGTTGGTAGAGGAATCCGAAGTTGTTATACCTATTGAAGGATGCAGTATACCCGAACTGGAAAAGTTTCAGCATCATCTACAAAATTATAAAATTGTGGTTTATACATATGGTAACAAAGGCCGAGATATAATGTTTGAAGGGGCTAATGAAGGAAAGAAACTTAATCTGCTATTTCACAAGGGACATTTTAACGTTATTACGTCATTAACATCGGCCTTCTGTGCTAAATATTATTGTGAAGACTGTCATGTACCTTATGACCATAAGAACAAACATAGGTGTGAACGTACATGTCCCTGTTGCTTACAAATACCTAATTGTCCATCGACTTTGAACGTAAAATGCCCTGACTGTAACAGGTCCTTTAAAGGTGAAAATTGTCGTGATAACCATTTGAGGGAGGGATCTCTAGGAAAAGGAACCGTATGTAGTCAAATTAAACTGTGTACGGACTGTTTGAAAACAGTGAAAAACAACCGGAAACATACATGTGGCGAGATATTCTGCAAAATTTGTAACACACACGTACCTCAAGATCATTTGTGCTATATACAACCTGATAGGGGAACCCCAAAAACCGAAAATACTCTATTTATATTTTACGATTTTGAAACGATGCAGGAAAAAGTTTTAGAAGACGGCAGTAAGATTCATGAGCCAAATTTATGTGTTTTTAAGCAATGCTGTGACGAATGTATTGAAAAGGATATTAAAATGTGTAAAAAATGTGGTGTTCGGCTACAGACTCTTAAATGTAGTGTCCCTGTGCAACCATTCATGCACCATATTTTAACAATACGGAAGAAATTCAAACAAGTCATATGTTTAGCCCATAACTCTCAAGCATTTGATGGACAATTTATACTTAATTACATTTTGACTCATACAGACCTCAACCCTGAATTAATTATGAGAGGCACAAAAATTATTTCGATGGAGGTTGGAAACGTAAAATTCATTGACAGTTTAAATTATTTCCCGATGCCTCTCTCGAAATTACCAAAAGCTTTCGACTTAGGCCCAGAACTTAGAAAAGGCTACTTCCCGCACTTGTTTAATACAGAAGCAAATAAGAACTACATAGGCAACTTACCACCTATCGAATATTACAGCCCTGACACAATGAAAACGGAAGATCGTGAAAAGTTTCTAAATTGGTACGACGAACATAAAAACGATATCTTTGATATGCAGCGGGATTTAGTGGAATATTGCGTATCAGATGTGGAAATTTTGACCCGTGCATGCTTGAAATTTCGTCAACAAATGCTTGAAACCACCAACGTTTGCGCATTCGGCGAAAGCTGCACAATAGCCGGTTGTTGCAACAAGGTGTTTAGAAGAAATTTTCTGAATCCAAACACAATCGGTATTATTCCTAAAAACGGGTACAGATGGAGGGACAATCAAAGCAAAATAGCCATTCAGTGGTTAGTATGGGAAGAACGCGAACGTCAGATTAATATTATCCATTCTGCTAAACAAAAAGAGAGCAAAATACAGGGTGTTAAAGTGGACGGGTATTGTACCGAAACAAATCAGGTGTTTGAGTTTCATGGTTGTTATTACCACGGATGTCCGGTATGTTTCAAACACAACAGAACCGAATCATCACACGACAACCCTACAGAAACTATGAATTCAAAGTACGAATCTACCATTGCTAAAATAGAAAGACTTAGAGAGCTAGGATACGACATAGTCGAAATGTGGGAGTGCAAATTTCGTAAAATGTTAAAGGAAAATGAAGAACTTTCCGATTATTCCAAAAACCATCCATTAGTTATCCAGGCACCGCTTATTGCGCGAGATGCTTTTTATGGAGGAAGAACGGGAAATACATTTGAATATTACAAGTGTGGACCTGATGAATCAGTTTTATACACAGACATTTGCAGTCTATACCCATATGTTTGTAAATATGGAAAATTTCCTATAGGGCACCCTAAAGTCTTCGTCGGAAAAGATTGCGACCAGCTAAACTTAGAAAATACAGACGGGGCGATAAAATGTAAAATATTGGCACCTAGAGATTTGTATCATCCTGTATTACCTTTAAAATTGAACAATAAATTAATTTTCACTTTGTGTTATCCATGCGCAATAGAGTCGCGAGTGGGTGTGTGTACACATAATAATGAAGAAAGATCGCTAACAAGAACATGGATTATCGACGAAGTATTAAAAGCCGTAGAAAAAGGGTACGAAATACAGGAAGTTTATGAAGTTTGGAAATATGACACTCAACAATATGACAAAGACCACGCAGGACTATTTACAGACATGATGAATAGATTTATTAAAATTAAGCAACAATCATCCGGTTGGCCTTCTAATTGTGTAACGCAGGAACAAAAAGATCATTACATCGAAGACTTCTTAAATAAAGAAGGTGTACAGCTAGAGTCTGATGAAATTATAAATAATCCTGGGCTTCGTTCCCTCGCGAAATTAATTTTAAACAGCTTTTGGGGAAAATTCGGACAGAGAGAAAACCAACCTAAGTCTAAGATTCTCAGAGATCCTAGTCAACTATTTGGTGTGCTTACAGACACCACTATCCATATTAATTCAATACTACCAGTAGGAGACGAAGCACTTATTATCAATTACGAGCATAGAGAAGAGACATACCAACCACTATCAACTGTAAACGTAATGGTTGCAGCGTACGTCACAGCACAAGCGCGGCTAAAATTATATTCCTATCTGGAAAAATTGGGTGAAAGAGTACTGTACTATGATACTGACAGCGTCATTTATGTGTCAAGGCCCGGCGAATACGAGGTACCCACAGGTGAATTTATTGGTGATATGACTGACGAACTGGAATCATACGGTTCAGGTAGCTACATTACAGAATTTGTGTCGGGAGGTCCCAAAAATTACGCTTATAAAGTGTATTCTACTCATGATAATGATGAAAAAGTGGTGTGTAAAGTAAAGGGTATTTGCCTGAACTACGCGGCTTCTCAGCTGGTAAATTTTGACACTATAAAAGACATGGTTCTGAACGACACAGCTCCTGTGTACATAGTATCCAATAATATTCGAAGAACAAAAGACCACGAAGTGATAACAAGATCAGAAACAAAAGTGTACAGACCCAACTCTACTAAAAGAAAGTTCTTTGTTAATCACTCATCTGTTCCTTATGGACATAAAAAATCTAAGCCTTAAATTATTGTTTCCTGTATACCTACTGATGTAATAGTTTTATATGTACCCTGTATATTTTTGAAATACATTCTGTAAATTATATATTACTTGTAACTCTTTTTTAACATTGTTTACCTATTGATGTACCATGTATATTTTTAAAATACATTGTGTAAATTATATATTACTCGCAACTCTTGTGTAACATTGTTTACCTACTGATGTAATAGTTTTATATGTACCCTGTATATTTTTTGAAATACATTGTGTGAATTATATATATTACTTGTAACTTTTGTGTAACATAGCACTAATTTAAATATATTTTTATTACGTGTATATAATTTTCTGTATTATACCATTCCTATGATTATAAAGTTTAATAAAATAATTTTATCCTATTATATGGTATTATTTAAATAACCTGCAATACCCTAACATTGTTTTTATTTCTTTAATAAAACAAGTAATCAGATTAACATAAACCCCGAAATAAGGAGTCGAGGGTCAATATTTGGCTGAAATTCTAATAATAATAATAATAATTAAATTTGTAACAAAACCTTTTTGATAAAAAAAAACCTAGTAATCGTGTAATGTTGTTGCAGTTGTAAACCGACAAACTCGCTAGCTACCTATAACCCACTTAATCATAAATATATTTCTTTTATGTATCTAATTATGGTGCTTTTTAGTTATTTTTGCGTAAACCAAGTACCATGATAAGAATTTGGTATTTCACCGGTGACCAGACTTGATTAGAGAAAGCTTTGTGTTTCCCGCAATTCACCGCATACTTGACATATGAGGATACAGGAACGTATGAAAAGTTTAAAACAATAAGAAATAGAACTGTATCAAATCCTACACATTTTTATCTTTGACGACACATGTATTTTTTTTGTTATGGATTTATAAAAAAAAACACCGAAACAAGCAACGCATATTTAAGACTGAATGAAATCTCCATTTAAAACAATTAGCTATCGTTTACATCGTACATCTTTATTTGAAATTCTATAACCTAGTATAAAACTATTTAGATAATTTGTGGGCGAAGAAATGATGCAATCTACTTTATGCATTAACAACTCGCGGACACTATATTTTCTACATACGCATGCTTTATTATATCAACTGTTTAATTTATGTATGCATACAGGGGTGCCAGAAAATATGGGAGGTATTTTAACTTATTTTCTATGCATTTGTGTATTGTAATATTAAATTACCCTATTTATTTTGCCCTACTTAACCCCCAACCCTTCACCCAATTCATCACAAAATCCTGTTCTTATAACATTTCATTCTATTTTTATCAAAAATTACCCTGTTAGGTTGGATAGTATTTCAGGCATATAGCGCCAGATATTAAATTATTAAATTATCCTGTTCCCAAAAAAATTACCCTGTTTCTATATTAAAGTACTCTATTCTTATAAAAATTATCATGTTCTTACAACATTTCACTCTATTTTCATCAAAAATTACCCTGTTAGGTTGATAAGATTTCGGGCATATAGCGCCAAATATTAAGTTAGGTTAGATGCTCTCCGCTAGGTTAGATGGGATTTCGGACTTATAGCGCAAAATATTAGGATGGGTTAGGTTTGGTTAGACGCGCGGTTAACCAAACCTAACCCATCCTAATATTTTGCGCTATAAGTCCGAAATCCCATCTAACCTAGCGGAGAGCATCTAACCTAACTTAATATTTGGCGCTATATGCCCGAAATCTTATCCAACCTAACAGGGTAATTTTTGATGAAAATAGAGTGAAATGTTGTAAGAACATGATAATTTTTATAAGAATAGAGTACTTTAATATAGAAACAGGGTAATTTTTTTGGGAACAGGATAATTTAATAATTTAATATCTGGCGCTATATGCCTGAAATACTATCCAACCTAACAGGGTAATTTTTGATAAAAATAGAATGAAATGTTATAAGAACAGGATTTTGTGATGAATTGGGTGAAGGGTTGGGGGTTAAGTAGGGCAAAATAAATAGGGTAATTTAATATTACAATACACAAATGCATAGAAAATAAGTTAAAATACCTCCCATATTTTCTGGCACTGTATGCATACATAAATTAAACAGTTGATATAATAAAGCATGCGTATGTAGAAAATATAGTGTCCGCGAGTTGTTAATGCATAAAGTAGATTGCATCATTTCTTCGCCCACAAATTATCTAAATAGTTTTATACTAGGTTATAGAATTTCAAATAAAGATGTACGATGTAAACGATAGCTAATTGTTTTAAATGGAGATTTCATTCAGTCTTAAATATGCGTTGCTTGTTTCGGTGTTTTTTTTTATAAATCCATAACAAAAAAAATACATGTGTCGTCAAAGATAAAAATGTGTAGGATTTGATACAGTTCTATTTCTTATTGTTTTAAACTTTTCATACGTTCCTGTATCCTCATGTGTCAAGTATGCGGTGAGTTGCGGGAAACACAAAGCTTTCTCTAATCAAGTCTGGTCACCGGTGAAATACCAAATTCTTATCATGGTACTTGGTTTACGCAAAAAATAACTAAAAGCACCATAATTAGATACATAAAAGAAATATATTTATGATTAAGTGG